>JAODUP010000169.1:0-282500 GCA_025642065.1 Paralvinella palmiformis
TTTCGATGTTATGTCATCTTTGCCAAACAATGACCCAAACACCCCACATGGCCTTGTTTAGCCTGTGTTATGTCTTCCATATGGTCTTTATTAAACATAAAATGGTGTATTGTGTCGCATACAATTGTGGAAAGAAACATACATCAAATACCAATGATTAACTTATTATATCCAACGTGTAAGTGCTAGTCAGAATCCGGCCCGAAGCAGCAACAACAACCCTCGAAAATTACAACAACAAAAAATGACTAAAAAGACACACCGAGGGTGGCACATCCCTGTATAGGCTAGTATAGTCCATATATGGGATACAAATACCACTTTATTTTAAATGAAGTTATGCAATGGGAGGAGGGAAATATTCGCATCCAGGTCCAGTTTGTTGACTTATCAATTAAATTGATACCAACACAAACAAATACATACCAATCCAACTCTTATTGTGAACCGGGATCGAGTGTTGGCGGTACAGGTGACTGCTTTGGGTCCACGTATGCACTTGCTGCAGCTAATTCCTCACAATTAATACTGTCTGTGACCTTTTTCGCCAGTGATTCAAAGCTGTAAGGCTTGATATCCCTGAAAATGCTAAAACTTTCATCAGAATCTGACATTTTGTCTGTCAACTGGTCAGGATCCCTATACACAAGCTGAGACACTACGTGATGTTTAGCAAAGATGACGTCACATAACAACCCCTAGCGAGTTTAGTACACACTACCAATGGCTAGTGAAAGTTCGGAAATTAATAATTTTATCCGGTCACCAGCAATTATCAGACATTTTAGTGTCCAGAAATTATCTATATTTTACAGGATAAATAAAGTAGCGTTTACATACTAATGCGACATACCAGTGACAAGTGTTTTAAAACTATATTTTATAGTTTTAATATAATATCTTTTCATTGATCTTAATTAAATAAGTTTTTCTATAAAGAAATCCCAGTATTTGGCCAACTAAGTAGTTTGCATGTTCATGAACATTCTCCGAATAAAGACGATCTTTGCCGAATCCGTATATCTTGCGAGAAACTACTTCGCTGAACCAATGCTGAATACTTAAATATTTGTATTCGTTTTAATATGTTATGAACAATGGGACCATTGATTTAGGTGACATGAGTTTTCAATGCGATATCGTATGACGAGAGATATCTCCTGAATGCCAATTTTATATAAACATAAATAAAATCCTTCAATCGAAATTGTCTGACAGACTAATCATTATAAAATAACATTTATAGGCTGAGCGGAAAAGTTTTAATTTCGATGATTTATTGTCATCTTTGCCAAACAATGACCCAAACACCCCACATGGCCTTGTTTAGCCTGTGTTATGTCTTCCATATGGTCTTTATTAAACATAAAATGGTGTATTGTGTCGCATACAATTGTGGAAAGAAACATACATCAAATACCAATGATTAACTTATTATATCCAACGTGTAAGTGCTAGTCAGAATCCGGCCCGAAGCAGCAACAACAACCCTCGAAAATTACAACAACAAAAAATGACTAAAAAGACACACCGAGGGTGGCACATCCCTGTATAGGCTAGTATAGTCCATATATGGGAGACAAATACCACTTTATTTTAAATGAAGTTATGCAATGGGAGGAGGGAAATATTCGCATCCAGGTCCAGTTTGTTGACTTATCAATTAAATTGATACCAACACAAACAAATACATACCAATCCAACTCTTATTGTGAACCGGGATCGAGTGTTGGCGGTACAGGTGACTGCTTTGGGTCCACGTATGCACTTGCTGCAGCTAATTCCTCACAATTAATACTGTCTGTGACCTTTTTCGCCAGTGATTCAAAGCTGTAAGGCTTGATATCCCTGAAAATGCTAAAACTTTCATCAGAATCTGACATTTTGTCTGTCAACTGGTCAGGATCCCTATACACAAGCTGAGACACTACGTGATGTTTAGCAAAGATGACGTCACATAACAACCCCTAGCGAGTTTAGTACACACTACCAATGGCTAGTGAAAGTTCGGAAATTAATAATTTTATCCGGTCACCAGCAATTATCAGACATTTTAGTGTCCAGAAATTATCTATATTTTACAGGATAAATAAAGTAGCGTTTACATACTAATGCGACATACCAGTGACAAGTGTTTTAAAACTATATTTTATAGTTTTAATATAATATCTTTTCATTGATCTTAATTAAATAAGTTTTTCTATAAAGAAATCCCAGTATTTGGCCAACTAAGTAGTTTGCATGTTCATGAACATTCTCCGAATAAAGACGATCTTTGCCGAATCCGTATATCTTGCGAGAAACTACTTCGCTGAACCAATGCTGAATACTTAAATATTTGTATTCGTTTTAATATGTTATGAACAATGGGACCATTGATTTAGGTGACATGAGTTTTCAATGCGATATCGTATGACGAGAGATATCTCCTGAATGCCAATTTTATATAAACATAAATAAAATCCTTCAATCGAAATTGTCTGACAGACTAATCATTATAAAATAACATTTATAGGCTGAGCGGAAAAGTTTTAATTTCGATGATTTATTGTCATCTTTGCCAAACAATGACCCAAACACCCCACATGGCCTTGTTTAGCCTGTGTTATGTCTTCCATATGGTCTTTATTAAACATAAAATGGTGTATTGTGTCGCATACAATTGTGGAAAGAAACATACATCAAATACCAATGATTAACTTATTATATCCAACGTGTAAGTGCTAGTCAGAATCCGGCCCGAAGCAGCAACAACAACCCTCGAAAATTACAACAACAAAAAATGACTAAAAAGACACACCGAGGGTGGCACATCCCTGTATAGGCTAGTATAGTCCATATATGGGATACAAATACCACTTTATTTTAAATGAAGTTATGCAATGGGAGGAGGGAAATATTCGCATCCAGGTCCAGTTTGTTGACTTATCAATTAAATTGATACCAACACAAACAAATACATACCAATCCAACTCTTATTGTGAACCGGGATCGAGTGTTGGCGGTACAGGTGACTGCTTTGGGTCCACGTATGCACTTGCTGCAGCTAATTCCTCACAATTAATACTGTCTGTGACCTTTTTCGCCAGTGATTCAAAGCTGTAAGGCTTGATATCCCTGAAAATGCTAAAACTTTCATCAGAATCTGACATTTTGTCTGTCAACTGGTCAGGATCCCTATACACAAGCTGAGACACTACGTGATGTTTAGCAAAGATGACGTCACATAACAACCCCTAGCGAGTTTAGTACACACTACCAATGGCTAGTGAAAGTTCGGAAATTAATAATTTTATCCGGTCACCAGCAATTATCAGACATTTTAGTGTCCAGAAATTATCTATATTTTACAGGATAAATAAAGTAGCGTTTACATACTAATGCGACATACCAGTGACAAGTGTTTTAAAACTATATTTTATAGTTTTAATATAATATCTTTTCATTGATCTTAATTAAATAAGTTTTTCTATAAAGAAATCCCAGTATTTGGCCAACTAAGTAGTTTGCATGTTCATGAACATTCTCCGAATAAAGACGATCTTTGCCGAATCCGTATATCTTGCGAGAAACTACTTCGCTGAACCAATGCTGAATACTTAAATATTTGTATTCGTTTTAATATGTTATGAACAATGGGACCATTGATTTAGGTGACATGAGTTTTCAATGCGATATCGTATGACGAGAGATATCTCCTGAATGCCAATTTTATATAAACATAAATAAAATCCTTCAATCGAAATTGTCTGACAGACTAATCATTATAAAATAACATTTATAGGCTGAGCGGAAAAGTTTTAATTTCGATGATTTATTGACCAATTTGATGTGTGAAATAATAGACTATTATAAATCCTATTATATCAATTAGATTTGATAATAATACAATGATGACCATTAATTTTATATCAGGGCCTTTAATATTGCACGAATGACTTCTGACGAATACTTGAACAATATACGAATTGTCTGATTGCCTGTCTCTGTTCACCTTCCCTTTAGCTATCACACCTTCCACACCCTTTTTGTACAAATAACGAAGGGATGGGTTGGTGGAAGTGACGAATGAACTAATTGCGTCTCATAGACTAATCTAGATCAAAAGTCCGCTTATGGTAAGAGCATCAGATTCGTTAATGGCCACACCCTTTCTCTATAGCCGGGTTCCACTTGACGAACTCTGTACTAGAGACCGTAATATTGGTATTGGGAGAGGATCTAACTGTTGTCGATGGCCCGGTGATTGTGGCGATGTCGAAAAAGTGTTTTAATTGAAAGGGTCTTCGACAGTATTGGTTATGATTAATACTATTTTAGCTACCTAGCGAATATCGTATAACTAACATTGTGTTTGGGATTCCTTATAATTAGTTGTATTATGAATCCGTTATAAGACAATGAGGCAATTTGTACGAGAATCATAGAATTGTACGAACAGGTCAACATTATTACTGTGTAAGTGTATTATGAGAGAGAGGGGAGAGAGAGGGGGAGAGAGAGAGAGAGAGAGAGAGAGAGTTCAAAGAAAAGATAAAATGAAGAAGCGATAGACTTTATAATTTAGAGAAATAATGATATACGAGTAACAAACTTGTTGTTATTCCGAAGTTTCTTAGCCTGCCGTCTCACAGCTGGTGCCTTAACAGAATATGACACGAGAAATATTAACTGAATCATATATGTCCATCTGCCAATCTGATGTATATCAAACTGCCTGGGAATAATATCTTAATACGAGGAGTCTGTCCTAAGCGTCGTTCTACAATATTGGCCTAAGATTATGACGTTTTTGACATATCATCCATGAGTCATAACGACTTATCTGGAAATGGTTAGAGTAGAAACCGTAAGGTGAGCGCTTCATGTTTTGAGTCATCGCTTTGGGGATGTTATTTATCTATGTCACAACTTAATATCATAGTGTGAAGATTTTACATTTTATAAAGTAATCAAAACGACGAAAACGCGATAATCACGTTGAACCGACGATGGGCCGCGCGACATAATTGGCGGATAATTTATCAACAATCTCTCATAATTATATTTGTATTTTAGATAATCATAGAGAAGATTAATTACTAGCTGCAGCTGGGATATAGTTATATCTTATCAAGCCATCTAGTATATATATATATATATATATATATATATATATATATATATATATATATTATATATATATATATAAGTTACTACATACAAAGAACCATTCACATCAACTTTGAACTCTCTCTTTCTCTCTCTCCCTCTCTCTCTCTCTCTCTCTCTCTCTCTCTATATATATATATATATATATATATATATATATATATATGTGTGTGTGTGTGTGTGTGTGTGTGTGTGTGTGTGTGTGTGTGTGTGTGTGTGTGTGTGTGTGTGTGCGTGGTGCGTGCTTGTGTGTGTGCGTGTGCGTGTGTCTCTCTCTCTCTTTCCTTTAAAAAGGCAATATTTATTGATTATATTATTAGTATTATTTATTAGTATTACAAAACATTCCTACTACTACTTCTACTTCTACTATTACTACTATTACTACTACTACTACTACTACTACTTACTATTTTTCTACTACTACTACTACTACTACTACTACTAGAATAATGTCTCCTCCTCCTTCTATTCATCGTCTTCCTCCTACAACTACTTTTACAACAACAACAATAACAACAGTACTATCAACAACTACCATGAACAACACCATCAAGGTTGTTGTTGTTGTTGTTAAGGTTATGACCATCCATACAATAAGAAGCTCAGTATAACACCTTAAAGTGCCATGTTATGTAACGTCTCTTTAAACATTCATAGAACAGAATGTAAACATACTGAATTAATACTTGATCTGATCCTTATGTGCCAGAATATCTCATAGAATAGAGAAATATAAACGCACACTCACACATACACACACAAACAAACACACGCCGAGTGCTTATAAAAGGGCTAACTTTTATCTCATGTTAGAGAAGAACTTGCGACGTTGATTGATATAAACGGTTCATATAGGTAGGACTTATCTAGTTATTCGAACCCAGAATAAAGCTGAGGTCAGCATCTGAGGTGTCGAAATGTTTTATATAGAGGTTTCTTTTGGACCACAGAAAATTACTGTTGAATGTAAACTGTGGTGTCAAAATAGTTTATGATATGTATGTAGCAAGTCACCATTGAACCACACGCACGTGTTGTTTGCTGCGAGCTGTGGTATCAAATGGTATGTTTTTACGCGCTTCCGCTTTTGTACGTAGCCTGTATGTAGCCGCTTTCCTGTGGGCGTGACATATTTGTCGCGTACAAAAAGCGAATTAGCTGGTTCCCACAGGCTGATGAGTAGACCAGACATAAGCTTAGGTATACGCATACATCTAACAATATGTCTAGGTATGGAACATTTTATTTTTAGATTAAATTATGTAGAGTTGTATTTGTATTTAGATTTATGGAGGTAGGTTTCGAATGATGTGTAGATATGTTGATGATTTGTGCCTGTTGCCTCTCTATATGTATCCTAAAACACACCCTTAATATAGTTAATAAACCTTTGCTATGTACCATATGTTCAGGTGTCAATTTGTTTACGGTTGGGAATATACTAGGCATTTAAAAATTAATACGTTTACCACGAAAAACGTGAAAAGTGTAATAAATCATTTGGTGATTTTAAATCCCTGACGAAGTAGGATCGATCTACCAGAGTATTGCTAATTTTAATGAACAATGGAGAAGAATATACCTCAAAGCTAAAATATGGAAATAACTGTGCAAAGATATGTAACCCAAAGCTTTCTGGACTAATGACCTTTCGAACAACTTAGCACACACAATCGTATAGCCCACATCACTTCCGTCGCCTCTTACCTCTGTAATAAACAAATCATTATCTCGGTTTTGATGTTGTCTTAGTGATTTAGGAATGTTGAGTCGGTATTGAAGATATACCCAAATAAAAGACGACACGCCACATATTACATCAGACTATGGGAAATAGCGTTAAGACGGCTTAATGCTTTAGGATGTAGGAACCAATATTAATTAGAAATGATTTGTTGGTGCTTATTTGAGGAGAACAACCAATATCAGTTTGATTAGCCCTGGTATGTAAAAAGAGGAAACGAAAAAGACAACGTCCGTATTCGATTTTATCCAGCTTCATATTGACTAATTGTATCCTTTCTCTTGTTTGAGGATTAATTCGTTGAGAAATTGTGTGATTGGCTGAAATATTGGCAGCTAACACTGTGATAATACTCCGTCCCGAGGTCTACCACATTACCAACTGAGCTACTGAAATATTGACGTATTAGTATGAAACTTTGTCACATCAATATGATAGTCATCTTCATTATCATAGTCGCCATGGTTATAGTCTTAGTCGTCGTCCATCGTCATCGTCATCAATACCATCATCATTACCATAATCATAATCCCTACCATCCTCCTCTTCCTCCTCCTCATCATCATCATGATCATCAACATCAATATTGACATCAAAACCACCACCTTTATCATTATTATATAATCATTTACAGCGATCCTTCGGAAATAAATAATCCATAGTCTGAGGTAAATTATTAAACTAAACTCAGGTGTGTAATATCCTGTCTATGATAACGAGAGATATGTTTACTTCATAAAATATGAATGTTTCATCTATCTATCGATCTATATGTCTGTTTCTGTCTGTCTGTCTTTTGTCTATGTCTATCGTTTGTCTAGTCTTCTGACTGTCTGTCTGTTTCTGTATGTCTGTCTGTCTGTTTGTCTATGTTTGTCTATGTCTATCTATGTTTGTCTATTTCTGTCTATGTCTGTCTGTCTGTCTGTCTGTCTGTCTGTCTGTCTGTCTGTCTGTCTGTCTGTCTGTCTGTCTGTCTGTCTGTCTGTCTGTCTGTCTGTCTGTCTGTCTGTCTGTCTGTCTGTCTGTCTGTCTGTCTGTCTGTCTGTCTGTCTGTCTGTCTGTCTGTCTGTCTGTCTGTCTGTCTGTCTGTTGTCTGTCTGTACTGTCTGTCTGTCTGTCTGTCTGTCTGTCTGTCTGTCTGTCTGTCTGTCTGTCTGTCTGTCTGTCTGTCTGTCTGTCTGTCTGTCTGTCTGTCTGTCTGTCTGTCTGTCTAAAAGATTCATACTTATTTCGCCTCCCCACCAAAACAAACCTTTCTCATATTTCAAACAGTTCTAGCTGGACCACAAATTGGTATTTTATTGATTATCAAAAGTATTCATCAATTTTGTTTACAAAGATCTCCACCATAATAACCATCATCTTCATCTTATGTTTACACCTCGATCTGGCAGTATTACAATATATATCTGATATCTTTAATGTAGTTTCTCCGATGTGATTGACATACTAATAAGTATTACTTCACTCGGTGCGATAGACCAAAACTGTACATTACCTGTCACAACACGTCAAGTTGATAAATAGCCTTGTTCATAATCTACTAGTGTAGTCCCCGTTAGCGATGGGACGATTCGAATTTTTTATTTTCGATTCGATTTTCGATATTTAGTCCACGGTTCGATTTATTCACGATACCTTACTCAATCATGTCGGTGATCACATATATTTTCAATAAACTAATTTAAAAAAGGTGAAAGTGGCAACTTTATTTGTAATAAACACTTGATATGACTAGAAAAATACCTTTTTGGTAATGTCTAAACTACATGACCATAATTTCAAATGGCTTCATGAACTAAAGTTCGACGTTTTTATTCAGAAAAACCAATATTTCCACATTACCGAGTTTTGAGATTGGTCCTCAGTACAATGACCACATATTCTGATATTGAGAAAACCCTCTCTGACGGAACTGAAGTCCCAGGGATGGTTTGATAACACTGGTCCTGTTTGCCTAGCAGAGGCCACTGAGAGGATTTCTTCTTCCACAAGTCTGTGACAGAATCCTTCAGTGGAATGGGGATCTCCTTCCTGTATCTGGCAATCTCCAGGTGTATTTGTGATGTCAATGATTGAGTTGTGGGCTCATCAACACCTGTGATAAAGAATATCTGACCCAAGTAAATCCGCTAATGCAGTTTTCTTTGACTTTGGTTCATCAACATCTGAATTAGATTCTACCCATGTGTATGTTGTTCCAGTTCTACTTCCACGTGAAATGCTAGGAAAATCAGCTAGCGATGGCTGGCTTGTCAGATGAGGAGAAACCTCACTATTGCAGGATAAAGTGGATTCTTGCTGACTTACTTCAAAGTGTTAAAATGCAAATTCAAAAATAAGTTCAGTCTAGACGCATGAATGTTAATATACCAGTTACCAGTACTAACTTTAGTAAAACGAAATAGCAAAAACATAAACATTACTTCAGAAACATATACAAAAATTAGTTTTAGTTGTTAGTTAAGCCACATATGAAATAAAGAACTTAAGAGGAGACGTCTAGATCCACTTCCCAAACAACCCGCATTGTAAACAGTGAAGTGTGATTTATAAAGTTATTAAAGAAAATATTTAATGCTGATGGACTACGAACGGTCCATAACTACCCACTCTATTTAGTTAACTGACAACTTATAAAAGTAGTAGGGTCTATATTGCATGCCTCATATTTTGGCTACAGAACATGTAGAAGTTCTTTAAATCCTCGCTTCTCCACCACTGTGAATGGTCTGAGATCTGTCACTATAAATTTCCCGATTTGGTTTGTGATGTCAGTCGATCATGGAGAGTTGAACGGCTACTTTTATTTAACATGTAGCCTTGCTACGGGATGGGAAAGTGGCTAGCTGTCACAGTCAGATAGATGAATATTAATGGTGATGTTTGTTTAAATGGTGGAGTAGTATTTTCAGACTTATATTACGATCCTACAAATCTGACAGACGGTAATTTCTCTTCAACTGTCAGGTGTTTATGTCATTGGGTGGCCGAACTTTTTCCAAACAAATGATTTATAAGATTTTGGAGGCTTAGACAAATTGCCGAGAAACGTTTCTTTCCACGCTATGCTGACTGGGTTTGACCTGGGATAGCCGATGCAAATATTACGTGCTGCGGAATCGAGCACTGCGATCGGCTGAAATCCATGGGTCATCGGAAATCCGCACTGACGTCAAAGAAAACGTCATTGGAAATCCGGGACTTTCTCCCATCGTTGTCTGAGTGTGCACACTACGGAAGAGTAATGTGCCATTTAAAATAATCGACTTAAACAGCGGTTTACAAATTGAAAAACTGTGAATCGAACCGGGCTAAAACTGCCAATATCGTGAACCACGATTAATCATCGCATCCCTAGTCCTCGCAGTCTACAGTGTTAAGTCGTATTAGCTACACGTCTCATGTTCTGATGGAATTTATTTTGTGTTTCTTTTCTTACTCCAGTTGATCAAAGCTGTTATTGTTTAATTTATATACCTAAGCCACTAAGACATCATTAAGACAACGTTAATAAACTAATTAATAAAGTAATATCGTAGAGTCGACGTTATATGTTGCCTTTAACAAATAAGAATATATTATGTGGAACATCGAATTGAAAGACATTATATCATCAAGCTATTGGATTCATTATTAGGGCAATACATTTTGACGATAATTTCCACGTGGAATTAATTTTTATTATAAATGTGTTAATGAATAGGTAACATGTGGTTTGTTATAAGAGTTGTTTTCTTCATAAATGCATGAATTAAGTCTATTTTCAAGATTATTTGTACAGTTCTTTGTGATGTTCATGATCAATCAGACAATGATTAATCCATTGTAGTTGAAAGGATTCCACTTCATTGATCTGAGCAGAATTTTAAATTTATAAAACAAATATGTTATCACATAAATCATAAATAATTTATCGTAGTAAACAAAAATATCTCATTAAATGCCAAAGGAGAATGAGCCATTTAAATGCGATGTACTATTAAATTACATAATAACATAGAACGTATATATAAATATTGGAAAAGGTAAACATTACAAACCATTTAAACAGAACACTTCATAGTTTATCAGTTAAAATAAACTAAATCCTGTTTTATTGACATAATGATACAATACAACAATGTCACATTTAACCATAGATTATTGCCAAAATATTGGGAATTATATGGCACAAATATCTGTAATGTTTATATATATGAAGATATATATGAATATTTCATTGCAAAAATAAAACGTGAAACCCTCCAACAACATTAGGATCCGGAATTGTTAAATGTAATGATATATTAAAAAGGAAATAATAAATATCGTATTTATACATGTATAACAGAATCTACAAACACGACGTAATTGAGAAGAGGAAAAAGCAACAGCTAAATATATTCAAATGTAACCTTTACTAATTACTTCAATAAAATGGTGCCCTTCTTACAGAATAATCCACTGTACCCCGAAAATAAATGAACTTGTTGCTGACTATTGAGTACAACATTGTATAGTTAATTAAAATAAAGGGTGTCAGGGTGTAAATTTAATTTAATGAATCCGACAAGACTTTCACCCAAAATAGCTTCATAATACCGTTCAAAATTGAATGAAAGCCTTTACCATTCAACTAATTTCAGCAACAGAGAGACAATTACTATTGTTACATTCACTTTAGTTATTTTAAACGGGGATGGAGATTTTCTACCGCACATACAACTGATATACTATTATTTAGAAGATGTTTCCATAACAGTAGTTTACTCTAAATGATTGATTTCTTTTCAGCAATTAAAACAATGCTGGTGAGTTAGTGGGTGAGTGAGTGAATAGGTGAGTGCGTAAAACTTGAATACGAGCGTGTGTGCGTGCGTGCATGCGAGTGCGTGTGAGTGACTGAGTTCTTTATTATTTGGCTTGATGGCTAAAGGTGTAGATTTTTATAACATCTTTCTATATATTACAGCATTTTCGAAACCTTTTAATTTGTTTAACTAAAACTGTTCCAGGACAATATTGTATATTACAAAAAACATAGAGGATCTATGTTATCCTAATCCACATCTATCCATCACCTTTGTACTTTATTTTAATGAGCACTATCTTTGAAGTAGGAACACCTGCTTTCTATGGATCTTGCCCCCCCCCCCACCCCGAGTGGTTTACAGACCAAACAGCGTTCTGGTGTTACGTCTCCAGCCCGAGCTCTGCTACCATTACCACCTGGATACAGTTATATACATACCTACCAGAAGTATGCCACACTAAAGGTATATGCAGGGTAACAATATCTATTGGCAATAATATATATGGGTATTTCTTGGTGGGGAAGGGTTGGCGGCATACACGCCACGGAACAACTACTTCACTTACCAAGAGAACAGTGCTGATGAAAACGGAATTCTCAACTCAGCGAAAACAGCCTCAAAACCTGTCCACAAAACTGATCTGGCTACAGACAAAATAGACAGTCCTGGCTAACTGATATCATATGGAATAAGTTGATTCGTTTATATATATAAGTGTGTGTGTGTGTGTGTGTGTGTGTGTATGTGTGTGTGTGATACACAATAAACTAAACAAAAAATAAACATCAACATAATAATCCAATACAGGTATGTAGTACAGTAAAAGTACACAAAATTGTCGCCGAACAGGTTGCACAGAAAATGTGAGAAGAGACAAGATCCTGTACATTTAGGTCAAGTTACTTGGCAACCGAAAACGATCAAATATGTATACATCCTAGCGAAAGAGGTTCGCCAGAAGGGGGGGGGGTTACACCAGACGAGAGGTACGCTATAGTCCACTACCGTATGTTGTGCAGAGAAAAATACGATTCCCAACTACTGTCAAATATACTCAAAATGTCACTTGTCTGGAAGAGCTACCTACTGTAAAACGACACTTTATCGACGTTCCGATGCAAGTCTCATTCAAACAGATCTACTAAGAGCCGCCATATGTTCAATACCACCAGCAACATTACTGTCAGAGTTTGAATCACGAATATTGTCTGTTAAACAGACGTCATGAATTACTGGGATGAGTTAGAGCTGATTATAAATTGCCGAGCATCTCCAACATATTAATCAACACAAACTCTTATCTCGTTCTACCTCCTATGATGTGTGTGGGATGTTGTGCTGACGGTGTCTTAGTTAGTGTGTTGTGCTATATGTATTGTTAAGTACTATATAGCATTTAAACTCACCTTGAATGAAGACAATTGCTTCATGGGCGGCTCTTGTGGAATTTTAAAAGAATGATGTAATTAGCGACCTGTTATTGTAGTTTTTAAGCAACCAATAATAACAATAATAACATAATGGACTCATTTTCCTTATCTACAACATATTATTTATATCTAAGCGTTCTTTCACAAATCAAAAAGGTTTTGGGAATTTTAATTTAATTCAAATTGTTGTTTATTAGTTTGTTCCAATAAAAACAATTCTTGCATTTTTTTGAAAAGAGTACCGTATAAGAAAGAAATGCTATAACTGTGTGGAGTGGGCTTGATTCGACACAAAGCAGCAACGATTTTATTATGTTGATGCTTTTCCATTTTCTAATCAGCTATGTTAGATTAAGCACAGATTATGCATGAGTGAACGCTATTTGTCAGGTTTTATAAATATATCACACATTCTTCAAATTTCAAGTATTGAATATTCCAGTATCTTTTATGAGCTGACGCTTTCAGAATGATTTGGTACTTTCTCAAATCTTGCAATGGCTGCTATATTTTAATTATTTCTAGAACGCTCCAGTGCTTTCTAGAAAGTTTAAGTGCTGCCCCTAGGTGCTGCCGCCTGGGTCAACTTGGTGTTATTCAAGGGCACGATGTCTTAATTACGAAGTTGCTTACATGAAGTCGATTGTTTTTGTTACATTTCTGAATTCTATATTGACCCAAGGAATGGAATCAGGATATGTATGATTACCTTCTTAAAAAAACTTCTATGAAGCTCCACAAAACATTCTTGCTTTCATTGTCTGTGGAACAATCATGCTACATCTCAAAACTACTACAAAAGACAACGAACTCAAGGAGAACACTTTATTCCAGGCACACAGAATGTGAAGTATCAGCCGTTGGTTGAATCAGAGAATATTCTTATCAAACTTTGGTTTGTCAAACAGTTTGTGAAAGCGCTGAGTAAATAAGACGAAGCTTTCAATTACATTTCCAACACGTCAACGCATCTGTCAAAAGCAAATATCGAAGGTGGCATTTTGACCGGATCAGATGTTCGCAAGATGCTTCAGTCACAAGAATTTTATGAAATATGGCATCAAAGGAACAGGAAGTAGACATTATTAACATTTAATAGAGGAGTAGACTCAGACTTATGAAAAGCTTCGATGCCGGATATCTTTGGAATTGAATTTCCTATATTAACAGCCAAATGTCTTTATTGAAAAGATTTTGTGACAACACGGAATATGACTTCACCAAGATATATCCAATATGGAAAGAAAATATAAAGGGAAATGGATCTGGAACATAATCGATAGTGACGAATTATCTGTGTGGGTTAGTTAATACATGATGACTCATTACGTTATCAACGAAAAGTACTAAAAATTGTTAATTTGTGGTTTATATTATTTGTTGTTGATCTGTAAATGAAAACCAGAACGTGCAGAATATCGATCTAATATTTATATTTATCAGCCACAACTACATCGAAACGGAGAAACACTACAGGTTCAGAAATATGTTTGTCACCTTGGTCATCCTATTGGCAATGAAAATGTAAACAAAATAGCTTATAATAATGCTTTACGTGATATTACGTGGAGAACAAATTATGTTATGACTAAATTTGGGTCTTGTACAGCTGATATTCGTTCATTCATGTTCAGCATATGTTGTACTAGTTTCTATGGATCTCCATTACGACGTTTGATTTCACCTGATTTCAATGGACTATATGTTACTTAGAGAAAATGTGGAATGTGTCACCTAGAACACATTGCAGACTTTTGAGTCATCTTTTCGAAAGCATTGGTGTCCAATATGATCTAATGTCTAGATCTTTTTATGATTCCATCAGTAGAAGTAATAATATAATAGAAGGATGTTATTGTCAAACTTTCATAAGACGGAGCTTTGTAAAATTGAAACTCCAATGTAAAAACAAAGGTGATATGCTAAAAGAATTATGTCTCATCAGGGATAAACGTGTTTTTTATTTATATCGATGTTAGAGAGATCCAGTTATTGATTGACTTGATCTCTACTTGCTAAACCATGTCTAGATGGATGATTGATTATTCTGTTCTTTTTCTCTCTTTTTCTGTATTTCTACTTAATTATTACTACTGAAAATAATTGTACAACATTGTATATACTATCTTGCTACGAAATAATTATATATATATATATATATATATATATATATATATATATATATATATATATATATATATATATATATATAAATATTACAAATCCATCAACATAGTGTTTTTGTCTTTTGAGCTAAAATCTCATAACTTCTTAAAATATTTCCTAAAATTAGTGAAAATAAGATTCTTTTGACTAAAATTAACACACAAGAAGAAGTAGTGATATTTTTTGTAATTTGTACACTTTAACTAAACATAATCAACACAAATATTACATAACTATGTCTTTATATATATGTCAAATTCGTGATTATTTATTCATATATATATATATATATATATATATATATATATATATATATATCAGTGGGGAAAAAACATCTTGATGATAATTAATTTAAAGAAAATTATTCTGATCCTGTTACAAGGACAACTGTTATAAAGATATGGTCTAAGATTTTCTTTTCTTTAGAGATATATTTGTTCTAACTGTTATGACTTTCATCAAGAATGGCAAGTATGAAGAAAACATATTATTATAGCTATCAAGATTAGAGAACTAAGGTTAATAATTATTATTATTATTATTATTATTATTTTATTATTATATTCAACACACACACAATAAATTGCCGCTGTATGCTATTCCCAAAATATGGAACAAATGGTTTCATACACTGCCTTAGAACATGTCTCGTTAAAAATTCAAAAATGTTATGAAGGCAAATATTTCTAGTTCTTGCCGTAGCCAAGTAACATGGAGCAACTCTTTTTGTCTAGATTGTTTTTCTCAAGCTAGTCAGGCTTGAGAAAAGTACAACTTACCTCTAATTCTTGCTTGCTTTATTATTTTCTGTAATTTATTGTATTTTAGATCCTGTTAAAGCTCTTAATATATATATATATATATATATATATATATATATATATATATATATATGTGTGTGTGTGTGTGTGTGTGTGTGTGTGTGTATATATATATATATATATATATATATATATATATATATATATATATATATATATATATATATATATATAAATATATATATATATATATTATTATATGTATTGTTTTCCTTTTTCATGTCGGCGTTGCTGGCTGATGGTGATACACGCACACACAGAACCTTACTATTATGTATTATAGAGCAGTGGCAAGACAGCTTCATAGCTACACTGGTCCACGAGCATTCCACATATATCTTACAATTATATTTAGCTATATATATATATACATATTGTCTGTACTGTTGAAGTTGGAAATAAATTTATATCCACGAGCATTCCACATATATCTTACAATTATATTTAGCTATATATATATATACATATTGTCTGTACTGTTGAAGTTGGAAATAAATTTATATCTATCTATTTATCACACATACACACACACACACACACGTGTTTGGCTTGAAAATGTTAATATATAGAATGGCAATTCCACCATAACGGTCTGCTAAAGCGCCGATGTAAATTGTTATAATAGTGACGAGTAAGTCATAGTATTTATTGGATTTGTATGCTTAAGAGGTATTTGACCCTCCAGCAAATATCACAAGGCATATTATGCTGCGGTTAAGAAAGTTGCGTTTTCTATGCGTTGAGTGACTGATTTATACATAACATTTCATATTTATCAAAGTAACATTCACGACAGGATTATATACCTTCAGTATATAACATAACGTTTGTCCATAGCATGGTGTGTATCAATTAGAACACTTCTAATTTGTGTAAAATAGTGTAACACCTAGATAACGTAGACTTAATCTTGAACATACAAAATTGTGTTAAATAATAAATAGTTGTTATTAAGACATATAAGAATTGTATATATTTAATATTTAGGTTTCCTTGAAATAAGCCACACAAATTATCTTATTCAAGTAAAAAAGGTCAAAATCAGAATATAATATTAACTAAATATATGTGTATAATTTTAAGTTATCAGTTTACCAGAATAGACTTCCGGCTAAATTAGATGTGTTCTGTTATTTTGCTCTTTCATTGACTTTGTTACTGATTGAATCACTGACTGGCTATGTAGATGATTGATTCACTGATTCTCTGATTGATGTCTCACTAATATATTGATTTACTGTCTAACTGATTGACTGTCTGTCTGACGGAGAAAGTAAATTGAGTATCAGAGTGACTGATTAAATAAGAAACTCACTGACTCACAAACCAGTGACTGGTTAGCTGTTGATTAAGTGACTGCCTGACTGACTTGGTCACTGACTGACTGACACAAAGACTCATTTACCGATTCACTTACTCACTAAATCACTCACAGACTCGCCCTTTTACCATTTCACTTACGCACTCACACATTCAGCCATTTACTCCTTGAATTACTCACTGTTTCACCTACTAACTCACTCACTAACTCATGCACCTGTTAACCCACTCACTCACTCGTCCACCTACTAAATAACTCAGTTATGCACCTACTAGATCACTCATCAACTTACTCATTACCATTTTCTGCGGTTTTCATCATATAATTTGCTGTATTTATGACTCTGGTCGGACAATTAATATATATCATTTCGGAATATTATTTGGAAATGAGTGAAACTGATAGTAGAAGACTTAATTAAACTACTAACGGGGTTTTTGAAATTGAATGTCTATTCCTGACTACCAATAAAGAAGACAAGTCACATTTATTCGTGATATTCTTCTATTAATCAGATTACCGTGAATACATTTTCTAATTTGGTTTAATATAATATAAACCATTTAATTGGTCCATAAACCTCTTTTATTTTGATAAATCGTGCGACATTTTAGTTATATACGTATTAAGAGTTCCTCCCGCATGAAGTATATTGTCTGTAGATATTTCGCAATTCAGCATAATTCCCATAAAATTTCCTCTATCTTGGTATTGATCTATGGTTTAATCATTCAGGTTTCCATACACCATTTGGACTGATACTTTTCTGTTTCTCATTGATTATCTTACAATCTGCATTTAACAGTAAGGGTTATAGCTTATGTGTGAGATATATTAATTACAACATACACTTTATTATTATTAATAAATAGATACGTGTTTACTTCCAACAATATCTCTGGGAAAATGTTTATTTCAATAAGTTCGTCCTGATCAGAATAATTTAAAAAAACTCTTAGAAGTCGAGTTTTAGTCACTTGGAAAATAGGTATTTAGCTAAATATGAATTACATATATTAATAATGCAACAAATGAATTGTTTATATATTACAAATAAACACACGGAATATATCTTATCTTATGAATATGATATAATCTGCATATTATTAAGTGAGCACTCTCAATCTATTGAGTACTCGTAATATTAACTTGAAGCTTGATGGCAGATATGAACCTGGATTTGTGTTAATTTATATTTGCTGTAACAACATAAAGACGTCAGTCCAATAAATTTCGTCTATAATGTGGTTCTCATATGGCTAGTACAATCCAGGCTGTCGTCTTTCTAGAATATTATATCAGTGAGATTAACTGCAACATAAACACACAGCTGCCAACGTTATGAGTCTCCTGTAGATGCCTACAAGTAATAAACTGTGGGAAGAAATGGGTCTGGAATATTGGTCCATAATATCTGAATAAGAGTACGGTGCTAATGGACACCCAAACACTCTATCATACTTACATTGGATCTAGCTCATCAAGTGGCAATACAAAGTAGCCCGTAGCTTATAAAGCAGTTCGTGTTTTCGATTTGACTCTTCATAGCATGGTAAATGGATGTGATGGATGGCGTAATATGCTTCTGTGTCCATACTTGGCTCGATGTGAGGACTTAGTAATACAACATTCGGTTTAAAGCGAAGAAGTTGTTAGCCGGTTACAACGCATTATGACCAAATAAAACACGAAAACACATTTGTTTTGGCAAAGGATTCAATATATCTGATTAATACATTAATAATGGAAATATTGCGACAAAATGTTTAGTGTAAATCGATAGGTAATCAAGATAGTTTCTTGAGGATCTAAAATATTAAAATATCATTAAGTAGTTTAAACAATAGCCGTTTGTTTTGTTGTTATTGCTATATTATACCAAGAACAATTGCCACTTCATGACCAAGTAACGTCCAATTACAGTTTTTTATTTTTAAATAACTACATTTTGTTGCCTATTTCGATATCCACTAAGTTTTATACAGCAATTACTTACTTATTTAAATATAATTAGAATAGTCTAACGACAATGTTATTGAAATATTTATATAAAAAAAACAATACCTATCACCATAATTGGCAATTTTGTTTTTTAATTGTCTCCCAATATTTGTCTGCTATGTAAGTTTGTCTTTTCCTATTAGTTGAATTATGGATATATATATATATATATATATATATATATAGAGAGAGAGAGAGAGAGAGAGAGAGAGAGAGAGAGAGAGAGAGAGATAATTGATTGATTATTGGTGTTTACGACCACTTTTGGGCACATGGTAGGCTAAATGGTACAAATGACGTACAAAGTCAAAGATTAAACACGCTTCAGATATGCCAACGCCGAGATTCGAACACGGGTGGGAGTGATATGTGATCCAACACGCTACTGTGAGACCACGTTGTTATAAGAAACATATTCATGAGTAGCGTTTCTATGGTTAGTTTAAATATCAATAGGTTGAATCAACAGAGGATGAAGAAATGGTACTTATCAAATAAAGTAGGATATTATATTTTCACCGAAAACATTAAAATATATCATTAGTATATGCGTGAAGGTAAGGTAAATATTCAGCTTATTTCAGTTCAGATTCCCTATAGTTCTTCAATAATGATGATGCATGTTCGGCTTTCTACAAATTCTTTTCACCATGTCGTGTGATGTATAAAATGTTGTAGAATAACTATATACCCGTAGTAATAGGCTATTATTACCTGATACAATGATTTATTGACATAAGTTCGCTGTAGTTCAGCATATTTTGTTTTATGCAATCTTAAGATTCTTAAACACTTTAAGTTTGATGAAAAGTAATTTTCGTAGCAATTTAATATTTCATACATTTCACGCATTTCTTCTAAACATAACAGCTACGAACTGATTATATTGAGCTGAATAAGATGTATAAAATTAACTAACATAATCACAGTATCAAACACTGTACGAAATGTTGGTGCTACATTTGATGGCGATTTTAATTTCAGAAAACATGTTTCTCTGACATATCGGTCTTGCTTCTATTATATGCGTGACATTTTCCGTATTCGGCGATACATTTATCTTTCAGTCGCCAAAACCAATGCTGAGCATTCATTACTTGTAGGCTTAATTACTGCAACTCTCATCTTTATAACATCACATCTAAGGATATTCTACAACTTCAGTGTGTTCAGATCTACTTAGCTAGGGTTGTCACACGGCCTCCTCGGTTTTCCCATTCTATACCACTTCTGAATTCTCTTCACTGTTCAATTTCGCCATCATTTTCAAACTCTGCACTATTGCCGATCAAACTCTTTCTTCTGGAGAATCTTCATATCTATTTTCCATGCTTTCTTTAGCACCCAAGCACAGGGAACTCTGTTTATCTGGTTTTAACTTGTTGTCTGTTTCCTGGGTTAAAACTGATGCTGAGACTCGTGCTTATTCAGTTGCTGTCCCTGTTCTTTGGAATTCACTCTCTACCATGATAAGTCCTAGGTTTGCTTTCCATGTGATTATCGTCGATGAACTTTGCATCGTACACAGACTATGAGTTTGCCAACTCCTGTACTAGGTGTTCCACAGAGATCGATTCTTTTCGAGGATGTTGGCGCTATAGAAGTTATTATTATTAAAGTTATTAATACCATATGTCAATCTGCATAGCATAGTTATATACGCTTCCCCCCCATCTCTCTCTCTCTCTCTCTCTCTCTCTCTCTCTCTCGCTATAAACACACACACACAGACACATTATTTTAGCTAAATCATTCCGGTGAGTCTATACTGAGTTAGTGTACATTCTCTTATAGTGAACAAACTGTAATGTGTGTTAACACGCTGAGGGTATATAAAAGGCTTAACTTTTCACTTCGATGACAGACGTGTATTGATACATGGTTCATATAGGTAGGATTTATTCAGTTATTCGAACCCAGAATAAAGTCAAGGTCAGCATCTGAGGTCCCGAAATGTTTTATAGACAGCTTTCTTTTGGACCACAGCAAATTACTGTTGAATGTAAACTGTGGTGTCAAAATAGTTATGATATGTATGTAACAAGTCACCATTGACCCACACGCACGTGTTGTTTGTTGCGAGCTGTGGTATCAACTGGTATGTTTTTACGTGCTTCTGCGTTTTGTACGTAGCCTGCATGTAGCCGCTTTCCTGTGGTCGTGACAGATTTGTTGCGTACGAAAAGCGAATTAGCTGGTTCACACAGGCTGATGAGTAGACCAGACACATGCTTAAGATATGTTGATGCTCTGTGCCTGTGCCTTATTATACACAGCTAAAACACATATATATATACACACATACACACATACACACACACACACACACACACACACACACACACTGATGAGTAGACCAGACACATGCTTAGGTATACGCACACATTTATCAATTTGTGGAGGTATGGAACATCTATTTTAGATTAATGTATGTATAGTTGTATTTGTATTAAGATTTATGGAGGTATGTCTCGAATGATGTGTAGATATATTGATGCTCTGTGCCTGTTGCCTCTTTATATGTACCCTAAACACACACACACACACACACTATTAATTGTGTATATACAATTAGAAATTGATATCTTATCTCAGTGTTAAGAATAGACAAAACACGTATCTTTATTGATTTAGAAGGTGAAAATGTAAGTCAGCCTAGATATACTTGTTTAATGTGACTGGTTTAGTTATCTCTCTCTCTCTCTCTCTCTTATATATATATATATATATATATATATATATATATTTTAATATATATTTTGCGCGCGTGTGTGTGTGCGTGCGTGTGTGTGTGTGTGTGTGTGTGTGTGCGTGCGCGTGTGTGTGTGTGTGAGTGTAAATAAGCAATGCAATTGCTTTATGGAAATGGAAATATCTAATATGCTAACGACAACATATTATAAAATATTATAAAAGATGAAGGCAAAAAAGAAGTTATTTAAGTATCATTTTATCGCTGGTCCCACGAGAAGAAATTCAAATTACATTTCGTCATAGTAGTCATTTGTTAGTCTTATAAAATATTAATCTAGTCAATTTAATAATTTATATTTCTTTAATATCAACAAAGACACTAAGTGTATGATGGAAAATAATACAATTAGCTACTAATTAACGTCATCCAACGGTAGACAAACACCAAATGACGTTACGTGACTTATCTCATCTTATCATGTAAGATAAATATGACGTATGTCGGTTATTGTTTAATTTGGTCATCAACGTAACATATTAACTAGACAGTCTTTGTTGTCATGAAGATAAATTATCAATAGATGTTTACTTCTGTACCTTGATCAAGAGTTGGAACAGTTGCTGGTTCTATTGTGTTGATGTTAACTTTACAATAATTGTTCAATCTAAACAAATCCCTTGCCGGGTAATGTAAGTCACTATGCTAAATTAAAATCTATCCAACTTCAAAATATTTTATAGGAGATAATAACCTTAACTAATTATGATATTTGATGGATCCTTAAATCAAGAGAATAGGTTTCTAAGCAATGATGCTTCAAACGGCCTTTAAACGTATAAATTACATCGTCAGTTCAGCAAGATATTAATGTTTTGATTTTATAAAACACTTGTGTTTATAATGACTGACTGCCTCACTCACTCACCACCCACCCGAACTAACTAACCAAACAACCAACCCACCAACTAACCTATAAATTGTATCAGGTTTAATACTCACTCACTTACTCACTCACTCACTCACTTATCACTCACTCACGGCAGACTCTTTATAATATTAAAAGTGTTGGGATTTATATTAGATACACTAGTTCTTTGGACATTGTTCTCTTATTAACGATACGTTATATGTTTGAAGAACTGTTTATCTTCTCACGTGATGGAGTAAGTGTTTTGTTTATTAGCCTTAATACTGGATATATCATAGATTTTGCGTATTACTTGAGGTAGAACATATATATATATATATATATATATATATATATATATATATATATATATATATATATAGACAGTCAAACGTTCTCTTAACGTCACATTTTACAGACTGGTGGAACTTCCAGACAGGTGCAAACCAGATACTTAATTAAAGGTGAACAACATATAATACACACTATTTAAATTAATTCATGCCTATACATACTTTATACACATATGCATGTTGATCGAATATATATATATATATATATATATATATATATATATAGAGAGAGAGAGAGAGAGAGAGAGAGAGAGAGATATATATAGAGAAAGGGGGGAGAGAGCTGTGTAGTATGGTTCTATAAAAAACGATAAGGCTGCTACGAAAATCCTAATTTGATATTACAATCCTGTAGTATCATATAGTGGCTATATATATATATATATATATATATATAGAGAGAGAGAGAGAGAGAGAGAGAGAGAGATAGAGAGAGAGAGATAGCCAAACGTTCTCTTAACGTCACAAGATACCGACTGGTGGAGTTTCAGACAGGTGCAACCCAGATACTTAATTAAATGTGAACAACATATAATACACACTATTTCATTTAATTCATGCGTATACATACTTTATACACATGTGCACGTAGATCGAATATATATATATATATATATATAATATATATATATATATATATATATATAGAGAGAGAGAGAGAGAGAGAGAGAGAGAGAGAGAGAGAGAGACAGAGAGATCCGTGTAGTATGGTTCTATAAAAAAAACAAGGCTGCTAAGGAAATCCTAATTTGATGTATCATATAGTGGCTATTTGTGTGATTAATAGCACCATTCATGAATAGGATATTATTTACACCAGATCATTTCGAAGTGGATCTCCTAGCAGGTACAACATTGCCTGTCCGGCTGAAGTTTCACTCACTAGCAGCACTTGATGTGACCGAACTAGACATCAGTTTGGCGGCAGCCACGGTTATCAGTAGCAGTAGTTGAAATAAATTCACCTCTATTTAAAACATAAGAGTACCCCCAATCAGTTAGAATACAATAAATGTCTTTAATAAAGCACAATATCTACTAATATCCAATAGCAACAAATGCCCCGCAGCATGTATCAGGAATGAAAGAAAACAGTGTAACTGACTTCGTTTCTCTCATAGCTTATATAAAAGATAGCTGTTGCTTGATATCAAATGTAAACAAATGATTAGGAGCAGATGTAAATATGAATAAGCATTCAAACTAATTACTAATTAACAGCTGTAAAAACAGCACCTCTCTGTAGAGTCCCAGACACTAACTACCTACTGCTATTATAACAGGTTCCTTTTGAACTGTTCAAACTGGAGATAGATTATTAACTGTATAACATATACTGGACCAATTCAGCGATGATTGTATATATATATATATATATATATATATATATATATATATATATATATATATATATATATATATATATATATATATATATATATATATATATATATATATATATAATATAAAATATAAACTCACTTTTATTCCAAAGTTGGGACCTGACTGAATGTTGGTTTGATGGTGAGGTGGTATTAGAGTGGGGCATATTCGATGGTCAGCCTTTGGAAATGGTTCGTTACAGGTGATATGTGATCCTTTCTTAACCCCAACTATCACTTTATTTAATCTATCGTTGATAGTACTATCAACACCGCCAGGATCACCACCTGATGACCCTCACAGGTTTTCACAGATTATCAGAAACATTTCACTCTCAGTGTGTTGTCGTAATAGAGAGTGGTATTTATTTGACAATGTCTGGTATTCGTATTGTGTAAGCATTGGCTGTGGCTGAATGACAGGAGGCGCCCTAGCATATAGTTTGGATTTAAAATAAATAAAACCCATATTTTTCCAAGCAACTCATACACAACCCAACCCACAAGACAACCACCCGAACCCAACCTGCAAAACAACAAACCCGATCTGAGCCCAACCCACAAGACTTAAACCCAAACACAAATCGTGACCAGGAGAAAAAGGTCAACTCGCCCAATCCAACCCATGTATCCGAATTGGGTTAATCCGTGAAGGGCTCTAATATATATATATATATATATATATATATATATATATATATATATATATATATATATATATACACGTGATAACATCCAATTATCTATCTCTTCATATTAACATATAGTTAAGGAACTATTTAATAAGTAAGAGCATCTGATGCTCTCATTATTTTTGAATAACTGAGAAATAATAACAGTTAAATTGTAAATCATAATTAAATTCTGATCACGAGCTTTTTTATATACATTATCTTTTAGCAGACGGCCATATATTATATCTTCGGAGGTTACTTTCTAGATACAGAAAATAAGAGAAATTATTGGAATAAAACAAGTTGACACAATAGATTTATCCAGTATAAACATAATTAACATTGTGTTATATTATAACTATGATAACAGTACTGTAATATTAGTGTTATTGCCACTACAGTTGAAGCCAATAATTAAAATGTGACCTAACGTTAACAGACATCTAACTATATCAGTAGTTAGAAAATGTTAAGTTCTTAATATTTTGAGATGAAATTAAACAGTATATAATGTTTATTTGATGTATATTTAACGGTGTGTGTGTATATATATATATTTTTATATATATATATATATATATATATATATATATATATATATATATATATATATCCTGGTGTTATCTCATTTTTGCCAACAAAGCGGAACAATATTATTTCGTCAATTTCCTCATCCTATCTTTCCCAAATTCAAATATAAAACATCATCATCATTTATTATTTTGTAGTAACTACTCTCACAATATTTATATTTAATAATCCCAAATAAAATATGTTTTAAAAATATGAACATATTTATTACAAAAGAAAAATATCGTTAATATATTCCTTAGAGAGTTATAGTTCACTTGACCTCACCTGAAAGAAAATAGGCAGGTTGTTTGTTGGGTCTTCCCAGATATGTGACTATATTTTTATTTCATATCTTGTTCTGTATATTTTCAGCAATGTGCCATAAGTGGCTTCATTTTACGATTACATTAGGGTTGTTGTTGTAATTGTTTATGGGTTGATAAAATTGTCTTAAAGATCTAAACTGAAGAAGCACTTTCACACATCAGTATATGGGCAACGACAGGCAAGTAGTTAGACAGTATTAGATTAGAACGGGTTCAATGTATGATTATATGAAATAATATTGTTTCATTATTTACTGTAGTACATCGGTAGTTTTCATATATCAAGTATCTAGGGGAATGACAATAATTGAAAAACCGCAAATAAAGCAAAAGGAAAAACATCCTGAGAAACAAGTGACACACACACACACACGTCGTGTATGTGTAAATGAGTGATCACAAAATAATATTGTTAGGATATAGCTCCAAGTATGATGAACTCTCAGCAGTTTTCAGGTAAGTGTTTTTCCCCATGACGAATAAACGATATGTCTAATACAATAAAAATGAAATTGCTAATTATGACTACTTATTTCTTTATTAATGTTGTATTTGACTGTACATTATGATATTCACTCAAAATACACGTCGTATGTATACTGTAACGGATCACTTCCGATATTCATACAAAACCATGGTCAATTGAACATAAAAATACCTATGTCAACATAGACATTAAAAGGTAATGAGTTTCCATAAGAACAATGAACAATATTTTGTTCCAATACTTAATATTTGTTTATTGTTAGTTTTGACAACAGTATATTTATGTCACTGTTTATAAGTGACTGAAGACAGATATAGGCCAAAGGAAGGATAAACGAAATGTTAACCGAGGAGTAGTGTCGGCAAAGATAGATTGGTAGCTAACTATATAGATATATATAGAGAGAGACAGAGATAGCTAGGTAGATGGCTGGCTGGATGTATGGATAGACAGTTAGAGAAGTGTAAAATAGACAAATGGGAATTATATATATATATATATATATATATATATATATATATATATATATATATATCTAATTATCATCATCAGGATCATATCATCATAATATCAGACATATTCCTAGCCTAAGTTATCACTCATGGAATTAGTAGTAATATCATTAAGTAGATTTTCTCAATCTATATACATTAAGTCTATATTTTGGACACTTCTTAAATTCACGAAACCAAAAAGACGGTACCGTGTCTTTGATTTAGATGTGACTACCTTAACTTATAGATTAATGTGTGGTAATTAATCTGTGCTGGCGATATAGATCCCTTTATGGCTGAAGAAAGCATCATATTTTGTAATTAATTACCTAATTATTGTTAACATAATTTGTTTTCCATAAAGTCATCTTGACTTTTTAGTGTATGTCAATAGCAGAATAGTAACAAGGTAGCGTTATTCAAACCATTTCTATATTCCTAACAATTTGACAATATTACCACCTTTGTGTGTAACATGATGGAAAATTATAGGTAATTGTTGGTGGAATTAATATAATTATCGAGTAGAATCCGTCTACCAGAGGACTCTGAAGTATTATCTTATGATTAAATAACACCTTCCGGTGTAATGTCGCTTTTAAATGGCTTTCCATCAATAATGCTAATACACACACCAAAGAGGAATGCCTCTCTAAGTTATTGGTGTCACATTATTAAGGAAACTGACAGAAGCATCATGAGCATGTCTTTGTGACCAAGGAATGTCGATGGCGCCAGATGATGGAGTTACTGGTAAACCGGTTTATGGGTTTATACTAAAGAGACTAGATCATACCATAAGTGATGTCTTAATGGCCTATTAATAAATGGTACCTCGTGCTATCTGGAAAGAATGCCAGCGTTTATCAAATGTATAGTGATAGTATAGTGTAGTGTATAGTCCTCGGTACTAGTTGAATTTAAATGGAAAATAACAATACGTAATTTACTCATTGTTCAATGAGGTAAATGACTACGCAAAGTAGAATAGAGGCTGCCTTGGGTGGACTATTTAAACATAATGATAATCAAATGAAATGACATTGACGTAATAGCTATGGTGTATAGCTATGGTCATAAAAAAATATACACATACACAAATATACATAAATGTATAGAGGTCGGTTTTGTTGGGAGACCTACCCAAATTCCATTTAAATCCTGTTAAAAAGAAATAGTTTGTGCAATATATAACTATACTAGCATGTGTGTGTGTGTGTGTGTGTGTGTGTGTGTGTGTGTGTGTGTGTGTGTGTGCACCAAAAGGAACATCAACGTCAACATTCACGACACAAGCTAGGAAGTTATATATGTACTTTGCACGTGATCTGAGTAGGTGTTACGTTTACTACTACTACTACTACTTCTACTACTACTACTACTACTACTACTACTACTACTACTACTACTTCTACTACTACTAACAGTAATAATAATAATAATAATAATAATAAGGCACATTTAATTATACATTCTTACTTGTAGCATCCAATGAAATGTCCTATCTAGTACTGAACCAAATATTATACATATGAAACTCATTTATAATTTAAATGATAGACAATATTTAGAGGTAAAAGTAACTATGAAAACCCAAATATGTTATTCATCAGATTAAAACTGGTTATCATTCAACAACCACATTCACTGAGGACTTAATGGCATGTCACATCATCGATATATATGTATTGTAGTTGCCTTTAAAATGAGTTGTAAGAAATTCATATTTCAAAAGTATGCTAGGACTTCAAATGGGATGTTTGTAATTTACACCACAGGAAAAAGTTTGTTTATATACATACATATATCACTGCTTCATACAGGACCTATATTACTCCATTATTATGTTAAATATTGATTAAATGCTAGACGTGCGAACATTTCGCAGGTTCTTGATTTCTTGATTTTCCATTTTCCTCACTTATCAACTTGGCATTGAATATTTAATATTACTAGTTGGGAAAACATAACTATTAAACTATTAACCCAGTAGCAGATAACTAATTTTACAGCGTTATTATCTTATTATTATTATATCAAAATGCAACATAAAGCAATATTTCCCATTTGTCCCGATATAATGTTTTATTATAAATATAATTGATGGGTATAAGAATTAAGCCATAAATATAAGGTGGGAAAATGCGCATTCGATTACATTTCGTATCTATCCAGTGTATATATAGATCAAACAAAAAATATCATTTATTGAAAGAATATGAGATATTTTGAATCAGTAATTCAAAGAAACTTGTTATTATGATATTCAGGTCTACAACCTTTAAAAAGATGTTCTAATAGCCTATTTTCCAGTAAATGAACAAACACATTCGTTGTCGGACTTAAGTTTTTGGTTCAAACAAAAGCTGCCCATTAGATTTCCTACTCAACACACTTTTTAGATCCTTAATAAACTGATTATGTTTTAGAGGTCTCAGACCTAAAGGCGTGAGATATGTAAATATCAGATCTGATCTCTGTTGAGAAGGAGAAATACTAAACATGTGTTTGAGTGCGGTTACTGGGCATAAATGATGATTTGGGATATCTGGCAACGGCAGAAGAAGATAACTTTGTTTATAATGAATCATATGAGTTTATAGCACGACCACCTGGCCACTTAATGACACAATAACAAGCTCTTTTTCAAATAGTAATCGTTATTGGATCATTTAAATAAATTTCTCTTTCACACACCAGGAAAGAAACTCAATAGACGCATTACCCAAATGCTGAAATATATAACAGGCTTCTGATGCTCAACAAAATAACCAGTGTACTGAATAATGTATGTTTAAAATTAACACGTTATCACGTTTGATGTCTGAGTAAGTAGCCATAGAGAAAACAATATTTAGCAGCGAATTAGACACATTTTATTCAGGATATAACAATCTGACATTATTTAAGTATGACGAAATTGATTGAATACCTGTATACTGCAATAAGTTAATCTGATACATTAGCTCAGGAGAATAATTAATCTTGGTGCAAAAAGATATAAATGAATTCAGAATTGATGTATAAGATTTATTTTGTAGAAACAAGGCAAGGATTCTGCTGATAACCAGCTAAGTCCTCATCTAATGAACTTTACAATATCTTAGTTTCTGCATAAGACTGGAAATAATACTAGACTCTGACATGTGATACAACAAACGAAAATAGCTGAATATATTTAAACTATCAACATGTATTCCTAGATTAAAGATAAACCACTACCTTTGGTGAGGAAATCTCAATCTTGTATAGCTTTTATATTAATGGCTTATACCTGATGTTGTCCAATCACAGAATATGCGTAATTACCATGGCATTAATTCTCGATTTTGTGTTGTGCCTTTAATTATACGTGACTTGATCATTACGTTCGTAATTAATAATAGCTAATAATTATGATAATTAACCTTTACTATAATTATGACCACTTTATTCTATATTATGTTTGCAATTTTCCAGTTGAAAAATTCTTTGCCCTTTCACAACATTAGCATGTAAAACCTGGAGGCTGGATCAGGTTTAGAATGAACATTTATCACTTAATATATTGTAACACTTGATATGTGGTAAGTTATAAAGTCCGCTCCATCTGATAATGGTGAAAAGGCAATAAGAATGTCCATATCTTCATTATAATTTATTTAGCAAATATGAATAGATTTTCATTTATTATCTTGATATTGGGAACATTATCTGTTCAGATTGTAAATCATTCGGCTATTTTGAGTGTATTTCAGTCAGTGGCCAATAGTAAGATTAGTGTATGTGATATTTCAAATTTCTAAAATAAAATTCATATATTGTATTTCTATATTTTATTTAATGTTGCTTCAAATTACAAACACGTCATTATATATCAATCGTACAATTCTATACGCATGATATTTATTTAACAGCCTTTATCTGTCTTTCGTATAATCATCTTATACTTTACTATAATAATCTTTCTTTGTTTATTAGCCAACCCTTTTCAACATCCTTATATATGGTTTTTCGCCTTTGGTGGTGATGCTTCCTTTTTAGCACCAGATTTTCCTTATCTTAAATGATGTTATTTAGAAGGTGAATAATGCGTTTAAATATAAGAGAGACTGACGAATGCTATAGTCTTGATCGTGTTTATTTGTAAAGTAAGTGTTTGCCACATAATTGTGTCACGGGATCTACTGGAAACTGTGAAGGTGCGTGACCCGGTAAGAGCCGTTAAAAGGGTCTGGACTTTCATAGGTAATAGACCAGCTGCGATGTGGGGTCGATAGCACTTTTGTGCGTGTATTATTTATATATGATAAATGCTTTAGCTATTCCAACATATAGTGAAGATGGGATCATTATCTGTGTTGTCAAACTGCTAATATATAGAGAGTATTTGTTTAATCTGAAAAATCTGAAACGTTTATTGTTTACTTTAACATGCGGTGTCATCTCAATTTCTCAATGCTCAGACTTGTCACCATTACATACGTTCGTGTATGTATATTTTACGTATCTTTAGATTTGTTGTGGTATATGTTTACGTGTGATTAGATTTGTGTCTGAATAGACACAGAACAGAGTCTCCACCCATACACAAAGTTCGAGAGAAAGAAATAGAGTTAGAGAGAGAGAGAGAGAGAGTGAGTGAGTGGGTGAGTGAGTGAGAGAGAGAGAGAGAAAAAAAAAGAGGTATGCATGCACACTGTATTCGCTATAATCATTATCATGTTCATCATCATGCTCATACACCTGTCTACTACACTATAAGAAGACTAAAGTGTATCAATCAACATAAAACGTTAATTCTGATACTTTATCTAATGCCAAGGATAACTCTGTATAATGTCCTCCGGTTTAATTATCATACTCTTCTTACATACTACATCCCGCTATCATCAATCATTGATAATCAATAATCTATTGATTATCAATCTACGTTTCTACAGTCTTAAGAGTTAAACCATGTTAACACTATCTACCTAATTCGGACATACTCTAATGCATGTCCTCCTTTAATTGGTGGATATTGTTATTACTGGGTTAACAAATTTTGGTCACTAATGGATTATTAGGACTGCACGTGTAGGTGATGTACTTCAAACCTGACAAGGGAAGTTCAGTGCATAATATAGGTTTATGTGGAAAATTATTTCTTAAATCTTTTTCTCGTTTTATTTTTTAGAAATGTTGTTGTATTTGGTTAATCAGAACGAGAAATATTCCGATAAGTCGATAATATTTGGTAATTGCTTTAATTTAAGCGAAAATATCATATTTCCTTTTCTTGTTCAAGCTTTGTTATGTTTATTTTGAAGATCACATGCATTAACCATCTAATTGCACTTTCAATTGGTCAATCACTAATATGTTTCAATGGTTTTAAATGTTCAAAACTGTATTATGTATTTTGTAAGGTGTTATTGCAATTTTTGCTGAAAACGTTATAATAACAACAGGACAATGCCAACAGGGTATTATAATTAATATAGTTGTCTTCATCAATCCAAAATATGATATCTAAAATTGTCAGAAATATAATTGTTGCAAACTAGTTTTTGTCATTAAAAGGGTGGAATTTGTTTTCTTCATGAATTAATCAACTTTAATACGTTCGTTTGAAGAATTATGCTGGGAAAATATCTATGTTTTTGTTTTTGTTTACCTAATGGGGAGGTCTAGTACGACCTTAATACCATAGAGATTGAACTATTTTGAATAACAGACTATAGTTTACATGGTAGCTAACTCACATCACACAAAGATTAAGACTTTACAGATGGTTTATTTATATGATTCATTCAATAGGTTATATGTAAAGGCCTCATAGGGGCCTCAGGGTGGTATAGAACGTGTCACATTTGGACATTAAATATATTTATTAATATACTACGGGGTTTATCGTTGTTTTAGTGGTACTAACTGTAATGAAGGTGGCTGTAATAATAATAATAATATATTTAGTAGCAGTAGAAGTAGTAGTAACAGGTGTAATTTTGGTATATTTATTATAAGTAGTGCTGTCAGAAATAGGAACTGTAGGAAGAACCAGAAACACAATTTGACATATGATGAAGTTAGCAATAATGGCGATACTTGCATGTCAAGTCATCTTCAACGAGTCACTATACAGATAAGGAAATCTACGGTACTTTGTAACCTTTGATGACAATGGTAATTACGATGATTATCATAATGATAATGATCATTATTGTTATTACAATGTGACGTTAGCGGTTATGATCATGGTCGTCATGGCAACAGAGCAGCAATAGTAAACCAAAATGATTTGTTGCTGCATTTTGTTTCTATCAGGAAATGAAATCGATTTAATCTGACATATTTAGAAAAGTTTCAATTAAATAAACTTCCTTTAGATGCACGACAAAAGATGAATGACATTGGAAACGTTATGACACTTATGTAAAATAATTTACATAGATAGTTAATTCGATCGTAAAACGTTTGAATATTAGAAAGCTTACAGGTTCAAAAAATTGTATTACATTACAATATATTTGTTATTTTTGATTCGATGAAGGTATGCTGTCAAACCAACGTCACTAAAATAGTATAAGAAATGCGCTGAGTTAGTTTTCCCATCTTATATAGATACCTGTATAGTGTTATTCCCAGTTTCACTTCACTTGCCATGACTACAACTAGGTTACTAATGAAATGAGGAAAGCTTAGTTTTAAACTAAGACAATTATTGAAATGTTAAATAATAAATTATATAAATTTATGCATACCCCGTTTTAAAAATACATTACAATAATGAAAAGCTTACTAATAATAATTTAACAAAATAAAGGCTACTTTGAACTGATGAGTTTACGAACAGATGTAAACGTTTCAAAATGTTCTATTGTCCGCCAACAATCTGTTTCAGGTGCTACGCCATTGATGTATATATATATATATATATATATATATATATATATATATTGTACAATATTTTTCACTGCGGTATGTGATTGATGTTATATTGAGATTTTCAGTATAGAAAGGAGTTACAATATCCCCTATGATGTATGAGAAAGCCAATTATCACTGTAACTGAGTCCTCCCATTAAATGCTATTATTTGGTAGGCACTTGAAATGAAATATGCATATGTTCAATCACTGTCCTGAAAAATCCATAGATAGATTGTTTTAAATATGTCCTCTCAGATAAGCTTAAGGTATGAAATATCTGAAAAATTTTAAGTGTCACAACAGACTCATATTAATGAGTTTAAGGTGGAGTTGATTTTGGAATATATCAATATCAAAAAATTACCTGATGAATATTTGATATTTACGTAGATACCTAATAAGCAAATTGGATTCGCGTATAAGCCGAAATGTAGGCAGGCAGCAAAGTTTAAATGATATATCTAGAACTAAGTCAATAATGATTGATCTATTATAGCTAACAATTCCTATGTACAGTTGATTAATACAGACACTAGTTTAGTCTAACTAATATGTGATAGCCCGTTACGTCTGACAGTTAAAAAGTAAATGTTCCATGAATATTGCCAGTTAAACTATTTAATCAAACCTAGTAATAATTCTCTTTACTAGCTTCATTATTCATGTTTTAGTGTTACATGTTTGAAAAAACACAGTTTATCAAACAGTTGCTAAGTGTATTACTAAATGTATTACTGTGATCTGCCATAACCGTAGCACCTTGATGTTTCCGTAGGAAATGCCAAATTCCATGAGGAATCTATACAAGTTTGATACAATTAGTATTGACAGGCCTTAAATAACAGTATACGTCTATTTGAGAAAAACAAGAACATGTTCCTCATCACTTATTAGTAAGATTCAGTATTGGCTACAGCCATTTTGATATTATATTGTTAGTTCCTACTCCCTCTCTCACTTTCATATATACGATGTGAAAGATTTAATGAAAAGACGTTACTGAAGAAAATACTTGCATATATACAATCCTGTGTATTTTGTCATAACACTATAAATCCGTACATTTCTCATATCAATGGACATGAAAGATTGCTACATTTAAAATCAATTAATGAAAATCATAGTACAATGAATATTTAAAGAATACAGTATGAACTATACAGATGAAGTGAATCCCGATCAATGTATGAAGCTTCAACAAATTGTATTTAGTAGAAACCTTTAAGCAATATAAGACCGACACCGTTTACCAACTTCAATAATTGAAAATTATTGATGGTCACATAAGATGGATTATTCAGAGAGGAAACCAAATCTAGTCACGTGATTCTCTCGCTTCTAGGCGTTGTTCACAGTGTATGAATTTTTGTTGTTGTTAGGTTGATCCATTGATATTACTAGGCTCAGATACGAGATAATAAAAACAGTTAGTACTGCTTTTTACATGATCTAGTTTTCTTGTTTCTTTCTCAGTCAATGCTATGTCAATATTTGCTTATTATTATTAAATTAAATGGGAACTAGAAAGCTTTCAAATTTATGTCAAATGTTCAATATCAGCAACAGACGTACGGGAGATAATTAATAAAAAATAAAACAAGAGCTTAATGAACACGGAGACAATATATTCTTGTTCTCTTATAGGAAGAAAAAACCCACAACAATTAATTTTTAAAGCCATGGCAATCTTTCGTTTTATGGTAGAGGCCATGAATCTATATCCACTCACAGAAGAGTCAGTGTCACTGTACTTAGCATTTATTATACATAAATCGCCTTAGTTCAAAATTTGAGTTTTAGATTTCGTTTTATTTTTTTTTATTTCAGCAATACCATGCAGCGTTGGGTCAAACAATACTGGTTTACGACAGTCTTTGTAGTATATCCTGAAAGGAATTCGCCTTTATTTAAATCGATATTTAAGGCAATCCAAAGTTAGCAGTTCGTAGTTATCGAAGTTTTTCGCAATCACTATTCCGTTAAACGCGATTTTTATTTTCAAAATTATTATTGCCTCAAAGATCGCGAAGATCTCATTACAGTTCCTGAACAGTCAATTGATAAGATATTTCTAGCAGGGAATTTATTTACAACCAGCGCAATTTAAATTGATTTATTTTCTGCTGGGATCGTAAACTTTTCGTTGTATAAATTTCGTTACTATAGAAATAAACGTTAGCTTGGCTCTACCAGCAAATCATTTCGAATAAAGCTACTTTTCGTTATATCAGTTTTCTATAGCCAGCTTATATATGTGTGTGTGTGTGTGTGTGTGCAGACTGCGCAGACTTCAGTATAAATATAACATATTCTATACCTAAACGTATATGTTCATAAGTTTAGCTTTACATTTGTCTGGGCTACTCTATGAAGCCCAGATAGTCAGCTTTTCGTAGGCGACAAATATGTCACACCCACAAGGAAGCGGTTACATGTAAGCTAAATAGAAAATGGAAGCACATACAAATAATACTATTTGATATCATACCTACCAGTACAAAATGTGCGTGTTGTTCAATGGTGAGCTAGTACATACACATTTCACACCACTGCTCGCATTTTCCAACCCGTGCATGTGGTTCAATAATACGTTAACATATACCACAGTTTACATTCAGCAGTAATTTGCTGTGGTTCAAAGGTAGCCTATAGATAAAACACTTCGGTGACGTAGATTCTGATTTCGGCTCCGTTCTGAGTTCGAATAGACAAACAAATCCTACCTATATCAACCATACGGACAGAATTATGTGCCTTTCATGAATTCTCGCGCGCTAACGAACATATAACAATTTCTGTTGAACGCCAAGGTGTTACCTGATCAGGTTAAAAATGTATGCCTTTTATGAGCTCTTGGCGCAGTAACCAACACAATAGTTTCAGCTGAACACATGATAACGTAATATCGTGTACACCACCTATATATAGTAGCAATTCTGTACAATGGATTATTACTGGCCTAAAACAAAATAATGTCTCAATTATGAGTAAATACTATGATTTACTCAAACCTAACAGCTAATTCTCATTACGTTTCCGTTCATCACTAAGTGAACGTTCATCCACGCTTAATTTAGCGCCCCCAAGCAAATGCAGTTAGGTGTGGGGGGGGGGGTCTAAATTAAAGCCCCTATCGAGTCATAACTTTACAGTGATGTAATTATTTCCTTTCCTTTGGTGCAGATTAAACGATAATAAGACATATTACAGGATACTATCATGAAAAGGAATTTTGTTCTTTGTCTTATTCCTGTGAGTCTCATCGACGATTAAGTAATGTAATATTTACATCTTTTGTTGTACATTAAGAGTACGTACCACATCTACATCTACCATTACATAGACCAGTTTAATATAGATGTCTAAGTTGAGTTTACTATCAGTTATATTCCTTTGCTAGTTATGGTTTCTTTGCAATTCTTATGCATTTACTCACATTAACTGAAAAGTATAATAATCAAGCTACGTGAATACGTGTTATATTATGTTATATTATGTTATATTATGTTATTTTATGTTATATAATCAGGGTACAATGTTTTGTATAGTAATTTGGGTGCTTTAATGAAGAATCATTTAACTCTTTATATTTAGGCAGTGAGAGAGATACACAGATAGAGAGAAAGAAAGTGTGAATGTATGTGTGTTTGTTTGTGTGTGCGGGGGGTGAAGCGGTGAGACAGAGGGTGAGGCAGTAAAAGAGAAAGGATGAGGCAGTGAGAAAGAGAGAATAAAGTAGTGAAAAAGGATGTATATATATATATATATATATATATATATATATATATATATATATATATATATATATAATAATAATAACAACATTATTAGTGGATAACATCAAAAGCAATATCAAATAAACAGATTTTCAATCTGGGTTTTAAAAGTCCAATGGTAGAAACAGATCGTAAGACGTCCGGTCTTTGGTATCTTTAGCATTGACAGATTATCTTATCTCAGTTGATAGCCAGACTGTTTCAATTATATTAGTTCACATTTATAAAGTACAGATAGGTCATGCACTGCTATTTGTGTAATCAATAATATCTTGAATACAATACATTGTTTCTTTGGTTACCAAAGGATACGTTTAAGAACAGATTATGTATGATCATATTTATCGGCATTAGTCATTAGACATACAGTATAGATATGTATGTGTTACAGTCGATTAACACATATGTCTGATATTCCTGTCTGTACTGAGTTACCATAAGCTGTCGTTGGTGTAATGAATACGTTTGACACAGTCTCTATGGTGTCGGCAGATAAATGTAACCGCTTTCCTGTGCGCGTGACATGTTTGTTTCATACGAAAAGAGAATTAGCTGGGGTCCACAGGTTGATGAGTAGCCCAAACACATTTATAGGTCTATGCATATATTTATCGATATGTTCAGGTATAGAACATTTTGTATTTAGATTGATGTACGTATAGTTGTATTTATATTTAGATTTATGGAGGTAGAGGTCTCAAAGGATGTTTAGATATGTTGATATTCTCTGCCTTTCTATATGTATCCTAAAACACACATTGTCCGAACCAGACTTCAGACCTATTTCGATAATTGTTTATCCTATACTTAGATAGAAATCATATAGCAATTCTTCTTATATTCTATCGTGTTCACTCTGACACGATATTGGCTATTAATATGCCTCAAGTCAGAAGATAACAGATATTCCGTTATCAGATATGCCTAGAGGAGGAGGTTAACGGCAGTTACTTTGAGGTACAAGATAAAAGCGGTCCTCCCTCTTTGACAGGTGTCCCTTTAACTCTATATATGGCATTATTTTGGTTTATTTGCGTGATCAGAACTGGTACAAATGACTGTTAAATAAACAACTACTCAATGAACCAGTGGATGGATGGGTGACTGAGTATCTGGGTGAGCGAGGGAGTGTTTGAGTGAGTGAATGTCTGCCTAATTGACTGACTGATCCCTGCTGGGTTGAATAATTGACTCACTGAATATATAAAAGTGAATAATATTATTTCTCCTGATATGATCAAAACACACAAAAGAAATATATGTGTTTATCTTGTCGAAATAAAATATGAACTAGATGCTTTAACAGAAGCGATATCGGCTGAACCGATATAAACAATTATTGTAAAGGTACAGAATATATCGAAAATATATTTCCATTTTCAGTAAAATAGAACACGTAGATTCACGTTCCAAAACTTTTTTTTTAAATTATCTTACAGTTAGATACAAACATATTATCTTGGAACAGGTTGTCTTAGAATGCGTTGTATTTGCAAACTGCCGATGCATTAGTCAAATTTAATTTGACACATTAAGCTTTTATCAAACACTTTCATTATGGAACGTGATTGTTATTAATCACATCAATAACGTCTGTGTCATGTCATTACATTGTTTGTTTAAATAATCGATGGGACTCTAGTCATTAATCAATAGATGTATTGCATTAGAGTTTGTAGTTTCAGTACTAGCTCATTGTCCTCACTGAAAGTTTGATTAAGCATTTTAGGAAACGATAATGTCATTTGCTAATTGCACTTTTGATAATCTGCTTATCAGGGAGCTAAGTTTGTGTGATAAAACTTCTAAAGATGATTAAGTGTTTATTTCTCCTGAATAAACATATGCTGCAACAGCATCTAGTGTTTATTTACTTATTAGACGATGGGAAGCTTGTTAGTGTGTATCATACATCAATAATAGAGTACCTTTACCTCCTCTTAGTAGTCGATAGTAATACAATACAAGTAATTATTTATCACATTAAAAATGAGATAATGCACACTATCGGATAGTCGTCTTTTTACATGACATACATTTAAAAGAAACAGGTTATCACCACGGCATAAACACAATTAACACAGAGGACATCCTGATCATAGAATATCATTTGCTAGTGTGTAAAATATTAAACCAGTAGCCCCAGATAAGAGAAGAGAACGGAACTGAAGATAAAACAACACTCACAATAATACTATTTGAACTGGTCTATAGCCAATAAATAAAATTTGTGGTATGTTTCATTTGTAATTCACCAAAGGCAGGTATGTCATAATGAACAAACATTCCACAATTGTGTTTCAATGTTAAGTGCCTTAGAGCAATTTCAGTTAAATAAGGCGCTATATAAAATAATAATAATAATGATAATTATTATTATTATTATTATTATTATTATTATTATTATTATTATTATTACAGGTTAGTGCAGTACGATCTAAATAAGCGCACCTTGATATCATCAGAAGAAAACTAAATTTTCAAATCAACATTTTTGCATTGACATAGAATTTACAAAGTTGTCTTTTCATATCAGATTTACAAGAGTAGGTTGCTATTTTAATACCTAAATATCTACTATTATCAACATAGTCTCATTAATTATTACACAAGTACAATGTTGGAGATTTACAATCTTTAAATTTCTTAGATTTTAATAAGATGGTCAAACCGTTCTTACTATTATTAAAAATATCATGATCAGACTATATCTTCAACAAATTTTAAGTACTTTTTACATTCAACGAACTGCTCAAAATACATAAAACATCTGCATATGCAATGTGGTTAATAAGTCTTCCACCTAAACGGCAAGCAATGTTATTTTTTATTGAAGTCAAACTGAAATCACCAATGCATATATTAAAGTGATGATTGATGATTGATGTATTACGGTCACGTTTATGTACAGGGTAGGCTAAATATGTGGAGCGACCTGCAAAGCTAATGAAGCGAAGTCAAAGTTGAAACACCCTTCAGGTGTGTCCACGCCAAGATTCGAACTCAGGTAGTAGTGATATGTAGTCCAATGCGCTACCAACTAGACCACGGAGGCGCTCTATATATATTAAAGAGAAGTGGTGACAGTTTACCACCTTGTTTGACATCATTAGTAACAGTAAAAGTAGTGGAGGTCGCATTTCCCCATTTCTCTGACATATTTTGGTGTTGGTATCAAAACGAAATCATACGGATTAAATATATGGGCATACCTTTGGCTAACAGTTGATTAAATAACGTAAAATGATTCCATCGGTTGAAAGCCTTAGAGCTATCTGAAAAAGAGTACGTGCTCATTTGTAATCTGGTTAATATCAGTACACATATATAAGGAGAGAGCAAAGATGTGAACAATTTTGGTTTTGATTCATTATGGATAACTTTTGTTGTGAAAGAAGAAATGCATTTTTAAAATGTAAAGATTATGACACCCATAATGCGTTATTTGGTACGTTTTGTTACTTACAATTCCTTACACATAACAATAGGCATTGTCAAACTTGTTGTCTGAATGTTTGTTTGGTCCATAAATGTGGGTATTATTTAATTTTAACAAGAATCGAATATCATCTTATGATCAAGATCAGAGGATCGATTGATCAATAACAGATACTTATGACGAAGATACAACTTGTGGATGAACCTTAAGAAGAATTTGCTTGAATTAAACCAACTGGTATATAGAGCATGATTAAAGAAACCTGTTATTTGTATTAATACAAAATGCATCAGAATAAATATTATATATAAATAAAAGCGACTGTGTGTCTGGTTTTGTCTGTGAGTTCGTAAAACAACGGTAATTACCAAATTGGTTGGGACTGTGGCTAGCACTATGATGTTTACTCATTAAAATTCGTTTAAAAATATTAATCTAAACCTTTAAACTAGAATAAACTTTATGTTTATGTTAACTTGCTTACACACAGTTTTGTGCATAAATTAGGATGATGTACTTAAGTTAATAGCAGATCCATGCCTAATACCACTTCACTTTGACACATAATACAATATTATTGTCATGAGGTCTTACTGGCTTAAGTTGGATATGTATCCTGTTAGAAGTTCTGTTAAATTAGATCGGACACAGCACAGATTGTTCCAGATTATGTTGGTAATAATGAATAATAATATTGTAGTCCGAAAAATCGTAATTTGAAGTGATTTGGCTGGAGGCCACCTTGTTCTGGGATATAATCTCGGTGTTGACTACATCTGTTGGTTCAAAGTTAAATGTTTCATTTCCTTGGAGACAACCTCTTCGCCTCTAACATATTAGAGAGGTCTTAGTGTTTTAGGTATTCGATGTATATAGTAATAGTGTCCATCAAATCAGATACGACAGAGTATAGATTGAATCAGTACAGTTAAGGAAGAAGGTTTGCCTTAGTTCAAAGCCTACTGTTTTACATACTATGCTATATGGGAAGTGACTGGTTGGTTAATATCTATGGATAGTAGCACATATTAGTTTGATACAAGGTGACAACGAACGAGGAGGAGAGCACAAGGAAATATAAAAGGGCCTACCTCTGGTTGTAGGTGAAGTAATTAGAATTGCAAATTACGATGAATGTCATAACACAATTAGACCATGTTTTAAAGGTGATATAATGTTAGTTTAGGATTCAAAAGATATAGTGGCACTGGCTCAGAACATCAACACCTAAACATCCTTTGATATTTGTTCCTCTATCAATCGATGACGTAACTATATATATATATATATATATATATATATATATATATATATATATATATTATAATTTTTTTTTTTTTATATTTCTAATAGATTAAAATATTACATGACACGAGTTAATCCCACAGTTTACTTTTCAGCAGTAATTTGTTGTTGTTTAATATATATATATATATATATATATATATATATATATATATATATATATATATATATATATACACGATCTGACCTCAGTTTCATTCTGTGAATCCTGCACTGTAATAACCGTACGGACAAAGTTTCGGTTGGTAACATATCTATTGCACCTGGGTTTAAACCCCCCTGGTTATGTCAGAAGGGTGTTTCATCTTTCGCTTCGCTTCATTACCGTTGGAGGTCGCCTGGCCCATTTAACCTATATTGTGCGTAAATGTGTCAGTACAGCAGCAGCATTTACATTTGTCCATTTAGAACATTCATCCACCCCTAATTTGGCGTCCCTTGGTATATGCAGTTAGGTGTGGTAAGTCTCTAAAGTAAAGCCCCTTTCCACGTGAACGATTTGACTTATAAACGAGAACACGGATTTCAGGGCAGATCTTCAATTCTGCGAATGCCATCTGTATATTTGTGTGTGTGTTTTATTGAAAGTATAATTCAGAGGATAGATCATTTTCTTAATGATAGATATTTGTTCAGTAACACACGTTATACACGTCAATATGCCTTCTGTGCCATCGATTTTACATTTTCTGAAAAGAAAACCCTTATTAGCCTGATGAACTAGGTAATGTTAAAATAATATATCTTGTACAAAATATATAACAACTGTTTTAATGTGTCTTAGGACATTCAGGCTGAAAGTATTATTGAATTACATAGTGAACGCTGGATTCAATTTGTTTTCGGAGGGACGATTGTACTTTCAAAGAATAGACTGGTGATCTATCTGTCATAACAAATGCATTTATATACATTGCAAAAATCGAACTTCTCAGCTAAAGTACAAAACGATTGAATCATTTACCACAGTGTCAAATAGTTCGTATCCCTATCAATACAGTTACTATAAGTAGTATTCTTCTCGTTGCCAAACCTTCACTGGTACTTAACGCTAGATATGGTCATCTCTAGTAACAGAAACAATAACTCTGTTGAGATTGAGGCAGTGAGGACCCGGCGCAGGACTTCATTGACACGAGGAAAATAAGTGCACGATGGGCAGTAATTTAAAATTAAATATATCTCAATTCACATATTTCGCAGCTAAGTTCAACAATATCTTCATGCCGAAAATATTTTTCAGGCATATTATAGTTCAGATTCCTCAAATAATGCCCGCAATATCAAGATGAATGGAAAATTTGGATATGATGGTTAAGAATTCTAGATCCTTAAATCAGTTTTGACTATTGATGATAAAGAGATATTTACTGATAACAGCCATCATAAAGAAGTCAATGACTGAGTCAGTGATGACGTTTTATTGGAAACGAGTCACAATAACTCCGCTGCTCAAACGCTGCTCAAGAGATCTTACCTGGATAAGGAAGATATAAACAATTATCGTCCCATATCTAATCTTCTATCTATCTCCAAACTAATTGAAGTGATAGTAGCAAGGGGAGTTAAATACCAAATAAAGCTCATTGACCTTGTTTATCGTAAATATCTTCCAAATTAAATATTTCTCTGGAAGGTGCCCAGTGACATTGCTGAGGCTCTAGATAAAGGATACATGGCTGCATTAATTATGTCTAAACTCTCTACAGCTGTTCATGTAATGAAACATCAGATAATATTGAAGTGTTTATAATTTTCTTTTGGCATAAAAGATCTTTTCATAACTGTCATTCCTCCTAGACAGAACTCAAGCTACTTGCGGTTAATATATCACCAGAAATGGTGCAAAATAGAAATTATCAAACGCATAGCATTAATTGGATTACTTTTGATACTCAGGTCTACAAGACTTTGAAAACATATGATTAATGGAATGATCTTTGAGATCCTTAATTAAAGCTTTTATTGCAAACAAAAGTGTTTAGATGACTACCAACTTTCTGAAGTTAAACATGGGTCAGATGTAATAAATTATTTCCTAATTCTAGACACCTTTCACATTAAGATGTTATGTAAATTAGTCCATATCTTTGACACATATAACATTTATTTTGGATAATATTCTAAGAAGAAAGAAACAAGCGAATTCCATGTATATATATATATATATATATATATATATATATGTATATATTATGTGTGTGTGTGTGGTGCGTGTGTGCGTGTGTGTGTGTGTGTGTGTGTGTGTGTGTGTGTTTGTTTGTATATGCGTGTACATGTGTATGTGTGTATTTCTGTGTTTGTGTATTTGTATGTATGTATGTGTATTTGTGTGTGAGAGTATATATTTGTGTGAGAAAACATGCTATCTCTGAGTTATTTGAATTAATAGATAATGTGTTAAAAGGGCATGGGTTGTCCTACGTTTTATCTTTACTTTCAACCTGAAAGTCTTTAGAACATCACTACAATATTGTAAGAGTGTTTAGATGTATGACCAGCTGCGTGGCATTGTCTATCACTGCTATAAAATTCCTAAATATCAAATAAGGCAATTTATAAACAGATAGGATGATGCAAAATATTATCTTTTTTACTTATGGCGGACGTATTTGTGGATCATTAAGCAATAATGGGCTTAATGGTGATGTATATGACACACGTTTTCGTTACCTGAGGATAATATCTTACCTTTATGTTTAGTCATAATATTTTTAATACTCTAAATATATCTAGGACAACTGAAAGTTATTGTTTTATTTATTTATCTGAAATGAGCACCGTAAACTACATATCGACGTTAGTAACAACAAACATGAATGAACATTTTGCATCTTTTGTAAAATTATAAATATAATCACTTACCAGCTCACCTCCTCACCAATGACACACTAATTTAGTAATACCCTGATTCAGTGATTCATGGACTCACTCACCACCACTACCACACCACACTCACACTATATCAACACACACACATAATCATATCAACAATAAACCACACACACCAACACACACAAAACACAACACACCAAAAAAATACAAAACCAAACACACCACAACACCAACACACACACACGTTATTCGTTACTACATCATCTTACGATACACCTAACATACATATCACTCTAAAACACAACACAGATCATTTCATCTGAAACACCACTCATCCACCACACACATACAATACACTACCAGCTCACCTCCTCACCCAATGATACACTAATTTAGTGATACCCTGATTCAGTGATTCATGGAGTTACTCACTCACTCACTAACTCACTAACTCACTAACTCACTAACTCACTAACTCACTAACTCACTAACTCACTCACTCACTCACTCAATCAATCAATCGATCAATCAATCAATCATTCAAACACTCACCCAATCACTCACTCACTCAATCAATCATTCAATCACTAACACACTTTATTTGGAAGATTCTTTCCCTATAAATGATCTTTATTCTTTGACGACACCATGTTCGGGTGTCGAAGATTATAAAATATTATGGCTTTAATTTAAATGATATATAAAGAGTGGAAACATGTCTGTTTGTTTATGCAAAGAAATAAATACTGATCAATTGATTGATCGATCAATCAATAAATAATTAAATCAATCAGCCAATCAATCAATCTGTCAATAAGTCAGTCAACAAACTAATCTAGAGAGCAATGAAACAACGTTTTTTGGTGTTTTGATTAAGGAGCTGATGAGTGATGTTTTATAATTGTGTCAGGATGCTTCGGCTGATTAATAAATGACACATCAAGTTTTTGATGAGTTAATGGAAAGTCATAAAGAAGACTTTGTTAATTGTTGTAATGATAGAATCGGTCCAGTTTATGTCTAATTACAAGTAATATATAATTACTGATATTGACAATTATAGATGGCTGATGTCTACTGATATCAAAAGGGATATTATTTTTTAACAACATAAATTATATATCACGTTTTCAGAAGAAAATCTCTTTTTAAAATCAGTTTTTTTATATGGGCACTTCGTTTGATTTTATAATATTTTCCTCGCTTAGCACAGTACTACGATTAAGAATCAACTCTTTAGCTGTGTAACGTATAACACGAAATAAAACGCGCTAAAAAATGTTCCTTTAATTCCTAACTGTCCATGTACCTATTATTGTATTTGTTTGTAGACACATAAATCTGTTCAACTTTCTAATGATGCAGTTATTAGAGAGCTGCGATACAAATACAGAAGTTAGGGGTTGATTCCGACTAATACCTGCACGGTGACATGATCAAGGTAAGATTATTGTTTAGGCTAAACAAAGATGTAGGTGATTATATGCTACGGACATTAAGAGATAAAAAAATAGGAAATAATATACAATGTAACAAAGATAGATCAATTAATCATATTAATAATTACAAAACTTCTATAGCGCCAATATCCTCAAAACGAACCGAGCTCAGTGGCGCACCTAGTACAGGGGTTGGGAAAACTCATAGTCCAGGTACAATGCAAAGTTCATCAACAAATGAACAGATGGAGTGGAAACTTAGGAAGGATAAATAATCTGAAAAGATGAGTTTTCAAATGACGATGGAAAGAAACTAAGCTATTTGATGACTTAAGATGTCCAAGAAGTTAATTGCAAAGAGTAGGGACAGCAACTCTGAAAAACACAAGTCCCCGCATGAGTTTTAACGCTGGGAAAAGACGAGTTAAAACCAGATGAACAGAGTTCTCTGGGTTTGGGTACTAGAGAAAGTACGGATAATAGATATGAAAGTTCTTTAAAGGAGTTTGCTAGGCAATGGTAGAGAGTTTCAAAAGGATGCAATATTGAACATGGAGCCAGTGAAGAAGTTTCAAGAGTGGGACATAATGGCAAAACTAAGTGTTATTGACTAGTTCAGTAACTTGCAATAACCTAGATCTTAAGCTCCATATATAAACCCAGTATAGTGACAATTCATTGAATTATATTATGTGCTGATATCAATACCACTTACGATATTGCATCCCACTCTAGTAATCGTATTAATTCCGTTTTCATGATGACATCTCGGTGGAGGACGATACGATACAATGACAGAGGTTGCTTCAGTTTGAGACTTTACACTATAAAAATATACCAGATGAGAAATGATTTATTAACGATTAGGTTAATAATTAGACGCATTTACCTAGATATATTCTGACCTATAAAGGTAGGGATAGCTCCAGAATAATATCCAGAAGATAAATGAGATGTATTTGTTTGAGCTGGTTACACCTAGGACTAATTGCTCAGGCCATTATGGAAATAAATCCACAAATAGTAGTATAAGCGGGATTCCACACAACATTCTGGAACTTAAAATCTTCTTTAAAGTTTAATTGCTTTTCATTTAAAAAGAATACATATCCGCTTATATCATATTCTAGACATTATGTTATCGTATTCTCCTTGAATTTTATGATTTATGACATTTATACGAATTGTGCTAATAATTTATTATTATGAGATTGTTTATTTGCTTCATCGAAATTGATTTAGTAATTAACAAGGAAAGTAGAAGGGGCCATAAATGAGTAACATGATGATTAGATAGAACATGCATAAAGATAACGACATATATATATATATATATATAGAGAGAGAGAGAGAGAGAGAGAGAGAGAGAGAGAGAGAGAGAGAGAGAGAAGAGAGAGAGAGAGAGAGAAGAGAGAGACAGAGAGAGAGAGAGAGAGAGAGAGAGAGAGAAGGTGAGAGGGAGAGAGTAGAGAGAGATATAGAGGGAGAGAGAAATATGTATTGATAGATAGATAGATATATTGATAGATAGATAAATAGATAGATAAATAGATAAATAGGTAGATAGATAGATAGATAGATAGATAGATAGATAGATAGATAGATAGATAGATAGATAGATAGATAGATAGATAGATAGACAGACAGACATACAGACAAGTAGATAGATAGATAGATAGATAGATAGATAGATAGATAGATATATAGATAGAGATAGATAGATAGATAGATAGATAGATAGATAGATAGATAGATAGATAGATAGATAGATAGATAGATATAATGAAATATGTAGAAAGGAAAAGAAAATATAAAGAGAAAGAGAGACGATTTAAGAAAACAAAATTTCATTATTCTGTTGTTTACAAAAGAGAGAATGTCTAAATGATAAGTTTTGTGATACACACTTATTAACATCATTCCCATTCACGTAATAATGCCACAGAAATAAAGAGTCAACGGATTATGGAAGCTAATTATGGTAACAATAAGAAATATATACGTTATCAAACGTAAAATATCCTTTCTTCCCTATCTCCATTTTCCTAGGTTAAAGTTATAAAATGACTTTCGGTTTTGAGATCAGAGATAATTGTGGTGAGGGAATGATATAGTGTTGTTTATCATGAATAATGAAGGGGGGGTCTGTATAATCTGTCTTTTCATGATTTGGTTTACTTTTCTATTTCATTGTATTTGATATGTTGCTAGGAACAGATTATGGCTGAAATAATGTGATATTGATATGATTCGCTTCTCGAAATTGGGACACACAAGTTATATTTCTTGTCCAGTAAACAACGATTATCTGAGGATTAAGACTAATCTAAATGAACATTATTTTAGACCAGTTAGCATTAGAAACATCTCAACATTAGTGGGTTGCGATATGCTATGATATTGGCATGGCATACATGTGGTTACAGTTTCAGATGGATGATGATGATGATGATGATGATGATGATGATGATGATGATGATGATGATGATGATGATGATGATGATGATATGATAGATGTTTTACGGCCTGTGCGCATGGTTGGCTAAATGGGATTAGCGACATCCAAAGGTAATGAAGTGAAGTCCAAGAAGCAACAACCGTCAGATATGCCCACTCCCAGATTCGAACTCAGGTGGTAGTGATATGTGTAATTCATCCTCTTTAAATCAATAAAGATGAATTATAGACTTATATAGCTGCTTGTTGTGTACAAAGTCATTTTTTGTTTATCTCCAATCGTATAGGTGACTCTAATAGATAATATTATAATATGATAAATAATATTATGGTTATAAAGGTAATTTCGTGTTTATCAGTATATGTATATTAGGTCTTCTATATGAATATTTGTCTGATTATTCTACTCTTTCGATGTGTTAGTATTAAGGAGCATTTCTACAATTGATATATGTTCCTATGATCTTAGTTGTTCGTTATTATAATTATTATAATCTCTATCATGATCATTATTATGACTATAACATTTTTAATCATAGAAGTGAATTACGACCAAGGAATAACACAATAGTTGCAGGACTTAGTAGGAGTGACAAGTAGAATCAATTAATAAATAAACAAGTATAAAATAAATATCACTTTGGCTGTTCAGTGATTTTTTCCGGGTGACATCAAGAATACTGTTCCAATGAGATCTCAGTAAGTTAAATATGGATTATATACAACAGCAGCTTATATATATAAAGAAAAATCAGCCATCACCACAATTAAGAATACTTTCAGAAAAAAAAGGAATGGTTGATTTACTGGGGACAATGACATTTATTACTTTATAAAAAGAACAGAGCTGATGGATAACCCCAAAGATCAATTTTGGCAATAGGAGAAGAATAATAAGTTAACTATATTAGGGAACTTTCTTATGGAAACAGCTTTCCTGTTCCATGTAAAAGTTTCAGCAATTGAAATAATATTATATTTGTATAGACTAACATGACAGTGATATTTTCAATTACCTCGTAAATAAAAAGGCAAAACAAATTGACAATATGTGAAAGGTTTAAATTAATTAATAGGAATAAACAATACATAGGAAGAAACAATAAAGATGTTAAAGAGAGTTGTATGCTGATTCGCGTTGATACAGATTAATAATGTAAAAGATAGCTGACACTGATTTATATCCACAAATGTCAACCAAGTTGCGATAAATAAAAATGGCAGCACGTCGAACGTACCTATCAACATTTACCAGAAAAAAGAAGAAACATCGTCCATGACTAAACATAATGTTCTGATAGGTAAAGTACTGAAATGACTAAATGAGTCATTTAGGAATTATGTTCAGGTATCTACAAGGATAATGCCAAGGTAATTATAATGGCATGGTATGATCCAGTAGAGATAGTGCAAACTTTCAGTGCATAAACGTAACTATCACATGTATCTATTCTAGATATTGACTTTTAATTAATTACATTTTGTCACATTTAAAGACAAAGGTTATTATTTTAGTGATACCGTACACCACATCCCATTCCATGTTTTACCATTGCATTAATAATTTTGTTTGAGACATTATACGATGACAGTAAATAGATGGGACTAATTACAAGTAAGAGATGAACCGATTATATTTCCACTATGGGGGACGACAGAGATATAGGATGAGATGGGATAAGATAGGGTGAGATAAAAGTGGCTGTAATAAGGATATAGGATCTAGGATCTCTGATAACGGGATCACTTTGGTCTCCCGATTCTCGGGATGTTAACCGTCACTATTTTCTCAGAGTTTGAAGACTAGCAATTGGGTTATATAGTTGCTGTAATATTGGTTTTACTCCCAGACACCACGGATGTAGGTAATTCGCTTTTTGTTGTTTGGTAGCTAGAGTTTGAATTCGCGTTTCGAGATTTTCTGAGCCAGTGCCATATTACACATGGATAAAACACACCCATACACATACGCGCGCGCATACACATACACACAGAGACATACAAAAACACACACACATACAAATAAGACCAAGTGTATAGTGTTTGGTGATAGAAAGCTGAAACATATTGACAACTACCAATGGTTTCTCGGTGATCAACGGCTAGAGATAGTGACATCATATAATTATCTTGGTATTATAATATCTGGAGATGGCTCATCTCAGGCCAGGACAACTACCATGGCCAACAAAGGTTACGCTAACCTTGGCATGCTGAAGGCTTCCGGATTTCATTCAGAGGGATTGTCGCCACTGACATGTAAGTAACCTGTGGCATAGATTATTAATACCCTCTATGGGCTATGGTTGTGAAGTCTGGGGTGATCTCCCCAAAAGAGAATTAAACGTGTTCGAAACAGTTCAGAAGCGTATTGGAAAGCATATCCAAGGTCTACATAGAAGGACACACGATGAAATAGTGAGAGGTCTCTTAGGGTGGACAACAATAGCAGGGATTATTGACAAGTGCAAATTGAAATTTATTTATAAAATGTGTAGTCTACCACCGGATAATTTAATCAAATATATTTTTTCTTTCCCAGTTGTATTTTATCATATTTGCTCCACAAACAGTTGTCATGAAAAGTTATACATACAGTTGATGGTCGGTGATAATCCAGCATGATATGACAGGACATGTCCTATCTTATCTCACAGGAGGCACTTTAGAAAGCAAGAAACTGTGGTCTCAAATAGTGGACCAAGCCATCCTAACCCATGAACAGAGAAGATGGAAAGCAGGGCTTGTAGACAAAGGAGCCCATAGGTTTCTGCGTGTTCATGAATCGCTACGACCTAGTGTGCTATACTCAGTCATAAAATGTAAAATGGAATGTCGAAAATCTGTAATGAATACTGTGAGGCTTCTGGCCTACCCAGAGAAGTTAGACAATGCTGATATATGTACAGTATGTGGTCAGGAGTACACCGATACCGTAGAACACTATGTAATGAGGTGCGAAGGAATAGTTGATTCATAGTGAGCTCCGGTGGCCTAGCGGTTAAGCAACCGGCACTTGGTGCCAACGGTTGCAGGTTCGAACCCCGTAAGAGGTCGAAACTTTTCCAGGGGATTAATTTCTCGGCTCACTACATCGTGGGTGGCTGACCACGTTAAATAGCGCTGCCGTCTCCACTGAATTATTTAAAATAAAGGGGGACGTTAAAAACCCCCTGAGGACGTAAAGCACTCCGGCATGGACTACCCTCATGGTATTTCGGCTCCATCTTTCCGTACTGCTCCCCTGTGAGTGGTGGGGGAGGAGATTTCTCAACCACTCCAACATAGAGGCTGTGCTGATTAAGCGACAGCCTGGGGACTCTCCCCGAACAACAAAACCATAGTTGATTCACGCTCTAAAGCCTGGGACAATATTCTTGAAATATTAGATTGTGAACAAGAAGTTCAATTGCTCAGTTCTACAGACCAAGTTTTTCTAGATACTATCTTATCAAAAAAATATATTATTCTTTATTTAATGATATCGATAATTACATTGAATTTTGTTGTATAGCTGGAAATGAACTGATATATCTAATGGAGGTCATGCGCTAGACAAGCGCTTTCCATAGCAATGAGCATTCTATTATATAGATGTGTGTAAATGCCTGTATATATAGTTACTGTTATTCATAACATTTGTTATGAACTCCCGAAAGGGGAAATAAAGAGCATCCATCCATCCATCCATCCACACATGCAAACACACATCCATCCATCCATCCACACAGACAAACACGCACATTATATATAAACTACTAGATGCACTAATTAGCAACAAGTAGTTTTTCTCACAGTTACCCTTACTATCATAATATATTCCAACAGTAAACTTACTGTTTGTTTACCATCTTATTAAGATAAAAAAATACCCTTTGTTTGGGGAAGAAAATCGTTGATTGTCAACACACATAGAGACAGACAGACAGGCAGACAGACAGGCAGACAGACAGGCAGACATACATGGATACAGACAGACATACATATAGACAGACAAACAAACATACATACAGACAGACAGACAAGCAGACATACATGCATACAGACAGACAGACGGATAGACAGCCAGACAAACATACAGACAGACAGACATACGGGCATACATACAGACAGAGAGACATACAGACAGACAGGCACACATGCAGACAGACAGACAGACCTACAGACATACAAAAACACATACATACATACATGCATACATACATACATACATACATACAGACAGACAGACAGACAGATAGACATATAGACAGACAGACAGACAGACAGACTGATAGACATACTGGCAGGCTGACAAACAGACAGACTAACAGACAGACAGACTGACTGACTGACAGACACGCAGACATACATACAGACATACGTACGTACGTTCATACAGACAGACAGACAGACAGACTTATAGGCAGACATACAGCTAGACAGATAGTCAGACGGACAGACCGACAGACTGACAGACAGTTAAATTGTTGTAGTTAACTAGGTTATCATTAACATCAGGAGTATTATTCATCAGTGAATGGCAGTTATCAGTAAATAGTAGCGGCTTTGCGCTTATGCGTGTACTACTATAATCATATATGGGAGTACAGCTTACATCTTCAAAAACGTAAAACCCTGTTTCCCATTACATGATCTGCCAGCAAAGACAAAAAGAATACCAAGTTCAAATCAATGTAAACATTATTTAAACCGTGCTGCCACCTGATTAAACGTGTTTCATTTTGTCATCAATTAATAAGTGTTACTATCTATATAGATAATCATCAGCTAGCCACTTTCCATATAACATAGTATATCAAACAGTAGGCTTTAAGCTAAGAAAAACCTTCTTCCCTAATGTCCTTATTCAATCTGTGCTCTGTCTTATCTGATTTGTTGGACACTGTTACTATAGACATCGAATACCTAAAACACTAAGACCTCTCTAATATGTTAGAGGCGAAGAGGTTGTCTCTAAGGAAATGAAACATTTAACTTTGAACCAACAGATGTAGTCAACACCGAGATTATATCCCAGAACAAGGTGGCCTCCAGCCAAAGCACTTCAAATTACGAATTTTATGGACTAAAACCTTACCCTTTATTCTCAACAATTTCTATGTTTTGGAACAATCTGTGCTGTGCCTTATTCAATTTAGCAGAACGTCTAACCGTATATATTTCACAGTTAAGCCAGTAAGACCTCATGACAATAACGTTGTATTATGTGCCAAGAAGTGAAGTGATGCCAGACATCGATTTACTATTAATTTAAGCACCTAACCCGATTTTATGCAGAAAGCTATTTGTAAACAAGTTAACCTAAAACGAAAATAGTTTCTAGGACAAGCTTAAAAGATGCGCTTAGAGCCATATAAATAAGGGTTTAGATTAATATAAAAAACGAGTAAACCAATGTTATAATCACCGCCGTTTTGCGAACACACAGAAGGAAAAAACACACATTCACTTTTATTTGTATAGAAGAGTGATTGCTATCCAATTTGTATTAGAATAAATATTAGGTTTGTTTAATCATTCTCTATTTAAGAGTTGATTTTATTCAAGCAACGTCTTCTTAATTTTCATCCAGAAAGTTCGTCATAAATGTATGATATATCTCTATTTTGAAAACACTTCGTTTAATTTTTTATCGGATTAATTAGTCACACTATCTGTTTTTGATCCATTGGTCCGCTCGGCTTGATCTTAAGATAATTTTCAATTGGTTGTGAAATGTTTTTTAAAATCCTTTTATGGATCATACAAGCATTCAGATAACAATATATACAATTCTTATTGTTTTATGCAAAGGAATTGTAATTAACGAAACCTTTCAAGCTAAATATGTATTAAATATGACGCTTTATGTCAAAATATTTCTCGTTGTGCCTTGTCAGAGCAATAGCTGTCACCTAGTATTGCTACATCTACATATATTATATGTATTTCTTCTTTCACAATAATATCATCTCCCAATTGTGTCAGAAGTAAATCTTTCCAAGATGAGCCCGTAACAGAATTGTTCACACCTTTACTATCTACAAATAAAAATTTGTTCAATAGACCCATTCCATGATGACGTCAAAAACCAAAACAAACCAGGCTCGCTTTGCATTGTGGGATTTATAGGGGGGTCCGCTGAGCGATAATACCGTGATAATCCCGTCATTTTAACCTTAAACGTCAATGTTCCGGATCTGTTATAATCATGCCAAAAATATCTCACTGATGCAATCTATATATCTATCTATCTATCTATCTATCTATCTCTCTTCTCTCTCTCTCTCTCTCTCTCTTTTATATATATATATATATATATATATATATATATATATATATATATATATATATATATATATATATATACTAATATATAGACATACCCACAGTTAGTGACTAGCCATCTTGAATTCAGAATGGTGAGTTACTGCTAACAAAGAAAGAAAAGTTGCTTTTCATGATTTTATATATAACATTTAATTAAGGCATTGTGTGGAAAAATCTACAGTAAATAGAAATAAAAATAAAATGACAATGTGTCATACAAATGTGAGATTACTGCATTTTTAACGATAAATTCGTATTCAACAACATACGTTATATACATTTATATATTGAAACATTATACCATATTTAAAAATATAATAATTATGTTATCGAGTAGTGGCATAATATAGCTATCTACCTGTGACATCACAGCGATTGTGATTTTTTAAGGTGTTTAGGTTGATGGTAAGGAGCGTAACATCTCAATTAATTCTTTTGATAAGTTTCAGTGAAATTATTGATAACCACAATATTAAGAGCATCACAAAACATGAATTAATAATGATAATGACAATTACGGCAAAGAAAATATGAATTATTAATTATCACCATCATTATTATTAATAATGATAATAGTACGTGTGACAATATTTATTTCTATGATAATATTTTACTACTACTACTACTTCTAATAATAATAATAATAATAATAATAATAATAAGAGGTCTAATTTCATATTTTTAATAAAAATAAAAATTGAAACAATGTTTATGTAGGTAGTATTATGAAGCCGTTGTGTTGTTATGGTTGCTGCGAGTATGTATTGAGCATGTTGGACTTTTAAATGTTTATGTAAATAATTTTATTATTTAATTGTTGTTTAATGTCAATATTAATTTGTTTTATTCAGTAACGAGTTTATATTTATTTCTGGTATCACGAGTGTGTCTATTAACCTTGCGACTGCCATCCGGATAAAATGTTTGCTGATGTGGTTGTATGTGTGTGCGTGCGTGTTTGCGTGCGTGTGGGTGCGTGTGTCAGAGTGAGTCATCTTGGACGATTCATTACGGACCTTAAACAAGATGGAACACTTTAATGCTGATATATGTGTAATGTCTAACTATAGCCGTTAGTATGATAATTTGATTCCCTTTAGAATAGATTCCTTACAAAGAAGTGATTCATAAGTAAGTGAATGAAGCTGTCACAAATGAATAATTTATGTTGCTGGGAATAAAGAGAATATCAGGTTGGCTCTTCTTAATATGAAGATATATTCTGTTTTGATGTGGCATGGAGTAAAAGATTCTAAGCTATATAAATGACAAATTAAGCAATTTAGAAACACACAAGATAAATTGGTAATATAATATTTTTTTTATTGTCACCGTATTTGCCGAACACAAAATAATAACGAATTTACTGGTGATATACGGCATATAAATTACCTTTAATTGATATCAACAACTTTATTACTGATTTGACTTAAGCTCTCCTGGGAACTCACCCTCTACTGACTGCTACTGACTGACTGACTTACTGACTGACTGACTGGCTTTAATGACTGCGACTGACTGACTGACTCACTCATTCACTCACTCACTCACTCAATAACTCAATCGCTCACTCAATCACACACTCAATCAGTCACTTAAATAATATATAAAGAGCAGTTAATTTAGTAAATGTATAAATTAATTATCAATGCCGTGATGATTTATTGGGAAAACAGGAATAATTAATAGATAATAACTGATACTGTTAATTACAAATGAACGTTGATTACCAAAAGTAAAAACGATTATTACTCAGAAATATCATAATTTATATTTTACCTTTTATTGAAGAAGATTCTTACTTAAAAACAGATCAGTTTTACTTTACAGATCTACTTCAGTTGAACATTTAATAATGTCTTACCGTCTACAAACACAGCACTACAACAAGGAAACATGTTTTATAATGGGACACGATTATTGATTGTTTGTCAAAATGACATTATTTGACACTGACTTAATAAACAAAACGTGATTGTCATCATGTTTACATTATATATTTATTTATTTATTTATTTATATTTATTTATTTATTTATTTATTTATTTATTTATTTATTTATTTATTTATTTATTTATTTATACGGTTTTTATTTTATTATTCAGATTCATCGTGTTATATAATCTCTACATAATCTATCATATTTAGCCTATAAAGTCTATCAGTGATAACTAGCCACCAACTCTACCTTATCTGTCTAAGAATTAAGCTAGTGAGCTAATTAATAAACACCTGTCTTATTAGCATACAATATACCACAAACTAATATAATACAAACTAATATAACACAAACTAATATAGCACAAACGAATATAACACAAACTAATATAACACAAACTAATATAGCACAAACTAATATAACACAAACTAATATAACACAAACTAATATAACACAAACTAATATAGCACAAACTAATATAACACAAACTAGTATACCGCAAATTACTATGGCACAAACTAGTATAGCACAAACTAATAGAGCACAAACTAGTATAGCACAAACTAATAGAGCACAAACTAGTATAGCACAAACTAATAGAGCACAAACTAGTATAGCACAAACTAATAGAGCACAAACTAGTATAGCACAAACTAATATAGCACAAACTAAGTATAGCACAAACTAATAGAGCACAAACTAGTATAGCACAAACTAATAGAGCACAAACTAGTATAGCACAAACTAATAGAGCACAAACTAATAGGCACAAACTAAGTATAGCACAAACTAATAGAGCACAAACTAGTATAGCACAAACTAATCAGAACGAGATACAACAACTATTATGTTTATGTCTGGAGAAGTTTTTGTACAATCGTTATCCCAGAATGCAATTGTATCCTACACTTTGCAATTACATTTACCTATATTTCAATAACAACTCACGATTGTGTGTTTTTTAATTATAATTCGCTATTTACTGGTAAGTTGCTGCTAATGTGCTAATATATAAATGTGTATAACAACAAATATATTAGTAGATGTTGTTCCCAATTGTCTTTTTCCTCACGAATACACAAATACCGAATATAATGCACGTCCATGCACATCATTTTTTATTTAGCCACTACATGACTTGTAGATATTTAATTCCAAAATTAATAACGGGTATTATACAATAATCTTTGATTATGTATGAAAGTATATAATAATGTAGAATAACTGGAAATCGTTTTATGTTTGTTTTTACAGCCCATAAAGAAATTACAAAATTTCATAGATTATCTATGTGTAATATCCATATAGCATATAGCATAAGTACACACCACACACACACACACACACACACACACACACACACACACACACACACATTTAAAATGACAAAATGACGCATTTGGACAAATAAATAGATAAAGGATCATAGTTCAGGGTTCAAATGATGTTAGAAGATCGATTTGTATCCTTCAATCCCAACTAGTAGAAATATATAAAACAATGTAACAACAACAACTAAAAACAACAACAACAACAACAAAAATAATAATAATAATAATAATAATAATAAGCAGAAAAGAGATGTTTTAACGTTAACTCTAATCCATTTAAACCGTTTATCGTGTAGTATACTGGTACGCTAATATAACAGTAACATAATTATGGAGGGCGTTATACCTTTTTAGCAGCCCGACATCAATAATTAGCAACCCGACATAACCATTATTCGCCCGAGGCGAGCCGAGGGCCGATAATGGTTATGTTGGGTTGCTAATCGTTGATGAAGGGCTGTTAAAAAGTATTATGCCCAACAGAAGAAAGTTATTTCTATTATTTTCACTTGCAGAACTGAACTGAAAACAATAAACATGATACAGATAGTTCAATATTTTATGGAACACTGTAGAAGTGCATGTCATTTAGCTGAGCTCTACGATAATAATAATGAAAGTCCAAGATTACGTGACTGGGATAACGGGGTAAAACAACATATAGACAATTAAACACTCATCTGTTTATCCCAAAGATACATCTACATCTACGGGTTACACATCTTGTGTCAGTCATGTTTCATTTGAAAATTGATTATGAACCAGTGAATGGTAGCGATGTTCAAAATGTTTTGAGTAGCATTTTGATGACGGGACTGGGGCGAGCTATTAGCGCTGACGTTAGCTCCCGGCCTAACATTATCAGTGTGGAACACGGAGAAAGCACCTGAGCCAGGTACGTTAACATTGCCTTGGGGTGCAGTCTCTGGAATGGTAATAATGCCATCTGTTCCCATTTGCAAATCCACTTCTCCGGACTGAGCTTCCTGTACAACCTGTCCCATGTCAAGCTGCTGTTGGTTGAATACCTCTCGCTGCTTGTCGTACTGATCATCATCGTGAGTATTTTGCCCAAATGCTAGACTAAATTCCAAATCAAAATTAGGCTGATCATCGTCATCATCATTGATGGCGCCCCCCCCCCCCGGCTGTAGTGGTGATTTGAGCCTCAGACATAACTGTGGATATTGCAGACAAAACGAGTGCTGCACTTAAAGATAATGATAATGTATATTTAATTAAAAAAACTTACTAGCAGGAGCCATTCAAAGGCGCTGTACAAATAATATGTAATATAATAATACCACAAATAATATGTCTGTACAAAACCCTGTAATGATTTAAAAGATAATACTTATTTATGTATGAAAGCGATCTTGAATAGGTGTGTTTTTATAACAGATTTAAAATGTTCAAGGGACAATGCATTTTTAATATGTGCCGGCAACCAATTCTAGAAAAAGTGGAGGATGCAGCAATAAATGCACAATAACCATGTGACTTGAGCCGAGACACTGACACCTGCAATAGTATCTGACTGGATGACCCGAGTTTTCGGGATGACTTTCTAATGGACACCAGTTCATACAGGTATTCTGACGCCATATCATTTATAGATTTATAAGTTATTAACAAAATCTTGAAATGGATACGCTGTCTAACAGGTAGCTAATTGGGGTGATATGATCATATTTTCTAGAGTTTGTTATTATGCGAGCTGCACTATTCTGAATTCGCTGAAGACGATTAATGTTATAATCAAATATGCCATATAACAGGGAGTTACAATAGTCTATACGAGATGTAACAAAGGCATGAACTACAGTTACATACACTACATTATCGAGCCGAGTTAGCGCAGTTAGTTAGAGCGTATGACTCGTAGCCGAACGTTGGCGGGTTCGAGGCTCCGTGAGCTGCAATTCTGTCACGTGGCGACTGGTTCACCAATCCACAAAAATGAGTACCTGGCTATGTGTTTGAGTAACGCTTTGCACCTATAATGGCAGCATGTTGTGTATGCTCTCTTGGGAGTTGAGATATGCGCTGAGTGGAAACAGGTCTGAGTCAGAGATAATAATATTGTAATTAATATTGTAAATCGTCTTAGAGTACCTTCTAGCTAAATAGGGCGCTATATAAATATCACATATTATTATTACCGTCAGCACAAGATCCCATACACAGCATAGGAGGTATAGGGCGCCTGCGTGGTCTAGTGGTAGCGTGTTGGACCACAGATCACTACCACCCGTGTTCGAATCTCGGGGTGGGCATATCTGAAGGTTGTTTCATCTTTGACTTCGCCTCATTACCTTTGGGGGTCGCTCGGCCCATTTAGCCTACCTTGTGCACAAAAGTGGCCGTAATACATCAATCATCAATCATAGGAGGTATAACGAGGGAAGAGTTTTTATTGATTAATATGTTGGAGATGTTGGGCAATTTGCAATCAGCTCTAACTCATCCCAGTAACTTATGACGTCTGTTTAACAGACACTATTCGTGTTTCAAATTCTGACAGTATTGTTGTCGCATGGACTACAGTTACAAGTGCTTCTTATGTCAATAATGCTTTTAAGCAGTGGATGTTCTTAAGATGGTAGTAGGCAGCTCGTCATACTGATGTAACATGTTCATACATGTTAATACATTGGTCAAAAATACCCCTGGGAATCATTCAACTTTAGATACAAATGTAAGATTTGAAACAGGTCTATAATTCTTTAGAATATTACAGTCCAAAGTGTTTTTAGTAATGGTTGTACAAGGGCAGCTTTGATGATGGATCTTGGGAAAACACCCAGAATTAATGATTTATTAACTATATTTGTAATTGGGCTTATCAGAACATCCAGACAATCTTTCACAAGCCATGTAGACATAGGGTCAACTGCACAGAAAGCACTAGATGACCTTTTCAGCAACTGTCTGATATCAGTCTCTGTAAAGGTCTCAAATATATCCATCATGGATATGCAGGACTCTTCTACCAATGACCTACCCAGTGATGAGATGCTGGAATGGAACCCATTATATATATTTATTATTTGTTGACTTTTATGTAATACTGTATTCACAACATTGAAAACAGTCCTTTGATTTCCCTTAGATGCTTTGATCTTTTTATTATAATATTCCGATTTTGCAAAGGCATTGGTATTTTTAACTATAATTTTACTGACCTTGGACATTTCAAAATGAACACACATACTGGTCCTGATCCACAGCTGCTCACAATACCTTCTGTGTCTCTTTGAAGCCTGTATATTCTTATTGTACCATGGAAGCATTGGTCTTCTTGGCATTTTCTTCGTCCTTAAAGGTGTATGTTCATCTACAATGTCTCTCAATGTACTATCATAGAGATCCACCAGATGATCCGTGGATCCAATACCAGAGAAGAGACTCGCAGAGACAAGCCTCCTTGTCAATTGACTAATATCTTCTATGTGAAATAACTTTAACTAAAACAGATTGTTTCTGTAAAGATACATTAGTGTTAATAAGGAAATGATCAGACATCATCGACGACACAGACACACAATATCACGGGATAAGACAAGATCTAAGATCTGCTGCTTTCGTGTCATTTTTCTTAATGGGATGTAATCAGTAGATAATAGCTACACGAACACTTATCCCCCCAGATACAAAAGTCAGTTGGTAATTTTCAAAAGACTTAGCCTGAAAACGCTAATGTGTTTCACACTTCAAAGAATCACGGAGAAGAACGTCGACTTGTGAATCCGAGCTGCATGATCGAATGAATATCCAACTGGATCACCAACAATTTTCTGGTCTGAAACATTACCAGTCAGCCAAGTCTCTGTAATGACAAGAGCATTAAGATCCATATCCTTAATAACGTCAGATACTTCATCAGATCAACTGAAAATTTAAAAGACCAATACTTACATTTTGTACAGCTGTGCCATTATATGGTGTTATTGGCACAGTGATCAAATTACTTGCATCAGACTACCACATGGTCGTAAGGCATGCAACTGATCTCTAGCTGAACTATCACTGAAATATTCCGGTGCCTTTACATCGAGAGCCAGTCATATTTCCCGCCATAACCATTTAGGATGCCAGAACATTTCCTCTTCGGTTCACTTGATAAATCTTCAATGTAATGACCCAGACACAGTGGCATGTGTAGACACAGGAAAGACCAGCTTTTATGTAGAACTTGTAGATTTCTACATCTGATCAATACATTTTCTAGTAAGCGTAATCTAGATATTTCTGTTTGTGACCACCTTGGTGATTTTTAGTCACTTGTGTGCTAACAGGAGCTACGTATTCATGACTTTCAGTGTCTTGGTTTGTAGCAAATATTTTCTTGTCATAGCAAACCATCCTTATCTACCCCTCCTGCCTAGATGTTAACGGATCAAAACCAACATACCTCTAATAGAATATCTGGATTGCAATTCCACGTACTAAAGTACTGGCCCAGATTCACCATATTACCAACGTTCGGTGAACGTATTGTTAGTAGACATGAAATCATCACCACTGATGTTTTTGAATGGGCGGTTGTAGAGGGCTGATGTGATAGGTTAAGGTGCCTGGAGTCAATGTGCCACCTTGTTTGACAGGCTTCACTTTTGCAAAGTTCATTCAAGTTTCAACTCATCGGGGGTAACTGAGTCAAATTTCGAGCCTTTACCAAGCCTGTCCTTGAATGAAGTTCTACTTCATATAATTCGTTTGACTTTGACAGGATAATATCAACATTTTCTGATTCTTTAGCTATGTTGTCGTTTAGCAGTTTAACAGACGACAATCAATCATGTAAACATACTGGACACAAGATCGACACTATCTCGTGTCATTGTGAAGGGCCGCTAATGTCATTATCCGTCCTGTAGCCGGTCGCTAATGGCACTAGCGGCCCCCCACTGTTGAATGAAGGTGTTGCCGTGCATTATAGAATTTTACCGTCCATGTAAAATTGTAAAATCCTACTAGTATCTTACATAACGATAGTTGTAAGTTACGATTAATAATCATCTGTTTGCGGTATTACGAATCATGAATATGAAAATTATATATAAACTGAACAGAAAATAATAACATTTGAACAGATAATTAATATTTACATAAATCTGCTATCACACATTTCAATAATATTTATTCTCTCTCTACCTCCCCCTCTTCCCTTCCCCTCTATATCCCCTTATCGTTCATTCAATTATATTTATAAAATTAGTTGCTGATTTATTATGTTATTAACAGCTTCCGTAGCTTGGAACCAACATTTTATATTTCAATCTATTATAATATTATTAATAACTAGATCTACAGCACCAGAAACACACCAAAAATAACCATAATTCCCTTAACATCAAAGAAAAGATATCCATTATTCACAACAGCTAATTGATTGGATGAATGATTCCATTTCGGATTAAAAGGAAATGCTAACTGGGAGCTATAAATCTTTATCATAAAATATAATAAGGAAAGTAGACAGATTTTCCTGACAACAAATATAAGTAAATGACGGGATTATTAATACAAAATTTAAGATGTGTATTGGTTCAAAAAGTGTACACATCTAATTATGTTATGTGATGAAATCAGTATAACTTCGGGAGTCTGTTCATAAAATTACTTAATAAAGAAGTACACAAACACACACACACATACACACAAACACACGCGAACACATACACAAACACACAAACCGCACGCACATACCCACGCATACATACACACACATACTCACACACATATACACTCAAACATATTCACACCTACATACGCAACTACATACGCATACGCACAAACGCACAACAAACACACACACACACAAACACACACAAACACACATACAAACACACTGATACATTACAATTCGCTTTGTGAAGTTTCCCTAGCCCGAGACTTAGTTAGTAAGCTAAAATAAATAGTGGCGCCCATAGTTGCTCCAAAAACGACGCTTCGGCATTGGTCGAAATATGTAAACAGGTCTCTAAACAGCCAATCACAGCGTTTCATACAGAATACAGTATACAGAAAATTCGTCAATTAATCGCGAGATTCTCTACAAATACCCCAAATATGTGTATTAGCCATGGGACTAATAACACATATGTTCTACTAGCCCACACTATTTTTATTAGCCCATATCCAAATGGCTAGCGCTTATTTCCAACCCTGTTATGATTGAAATTTAATCGTATAGGTATGTAGACATATTATTTGGGGTATTATTATATTACATATTATTTATACAGCGCCTTTGAATGGCTCTTGCTATTAAATGGCTTTATTAAATATGCATTATTATTATTATTATTATTATTACATAAATATTACATAAAGTGCACGAAATGGTTTCAAACTGCCAACAAGCTGATTACATTAAATAATCTCGAATCCTTATAATCATGGTCCATTGTTTTTGTAATTCTATATAAAGCATCGGAATCGTCTTGATGACACCCTCCTGTTAATTTAAAGTTTAATCATAAAACATTATAAACTATGTTATAAAGAAAGTGGGTGAAAACAAGCGTCTTAGATAATTACACAAAGCGTACCTTCCTTGTATTGTAACACGATCCAAACTTCGTTAGTAATTTTTTATTCTTCTACAATAGTTGATAATCACCTTAAGATCAAAGTAAAAGGATTCCATTGTTCAAGAAAGGTAAATGTATTATCAGATTGGAAGAAAGTGTTTCCACAAATATTGTACGAATCGGAATTATTTATGCATTTATAATCAAGAAACTGGATTATAACGTGCGAATAATAGATAATTTGTAGGAATTAATAGGAGTTAAAAGTACAACCAATTAACAGAAACTTGAAGAACAACAAACGAGTTGAAACACAGGGAGTGGAAGCCAACTACATTACAAGGAGAAGTCCTTTAATAAAAGTGTTCACAGGAATCATATTATGAGTGAGCGTCTATATTAAATCTGATGTTAAATCTTTGTTGTAATAATGGTATTTGGTGTAAGAATGTTTTTTGATAAAAATGAGCTTATAAATAATTCTTATTTTGAGAGCATCTTTGAGGAACAAAGCCCAGCGACAACTACCAGGGGGACCTTTGACAATATTTGAGGTATAAGAGATCTATCTATCTATCTATCCATCTATCTATATATCTATCTATTATTGATATATATATATATATATATATATCCATTATCTATATTATCTATCTATCTATTATATATATATATATATATATATATATATATATATATATATATATATATATATATATATATATATATATATATATAATATATATAAAAAGACCATTATAGAATAAAGCAACAATAAAGGAACGATATCAACAATAACTAAGAAAGAGTTTGTTAAGTGATGGACACAGATTATTCTTCAGTCTCTTGGAACTTTGTTTTCAGTTAATAATAATAATAATAATAATAATAATAATAATAATAATAATAATAATAATAATAATATTGGTGGGTATAAATGCAGTTATTTTATGTTTTAATTGTAGAAACAGAGAAAGGGGTTAGAGAGAGAGAGACATACACACACAGAGAGAGAGAGAGAGGGGGGGTTAGATAGAGAGAGAGAGAGAGAGAGGGGAGAAAATAATTGATTTTTAATTAAGTTAAGTAAGAACAGAAAGACGACACGTAACATTAATGGCAAAGAATTAGGATAACCAAGTCTAACTTTATTTCCTGACATAGAACAGTCACAATGTGAATAACCACTATTATTGTGAATAGTAATAAATCTCATATGTATAAAGTAATGGTGATATAAATATTTATTTTACTGTGAATAAATGTACATCGTTGCGACCATTTACTGGTTTTATATTCATTAAACACTGCATTACTGCACATGGGTCTGGGCTAACCTCTGTATTTGATTATGGTTCTATTTGAGGTTACATTACTTCTTCTGAATAACAATATTAAAAATAAGATTTTATTAAATAAAGATGGTTCATTAATAATTCAGTAAAGAAGGAAGTGTGTGACAGATAATATTCGGGATGTTCTTATCGTGTCGTTCTTCTCGATAGAATAGTTAATGTTGAATCTGCCTGACTCATTATAAATTCCCGATTTCATTGATAAACCATCAGTATAAATACAGAATGGAGAATAAATGACTTTTTAATGTGAGTTCAGTGATACAACTACAATAAAGTATAATACCACATTTTTAGATTGAGAAATAACTAAATATAACATTTAAACCAAAATTTAAAACAGATCCACGATAGGTATAACTATTTATTATTATAATATAAATCCTGTATCTATACGAAAGTATTCTGTAAATTCAAATCTGATGTAAATAATTATATCAGAGAAATCAGACAAATCAGATATTCAGGTTACATATCCTCGATGGTGGTCAACAAATCTAGCATCATAATAGACTAATACTTGGGCTATCACACCCTGAAACTAATATCACAGCTGCCAATAATATGTAAAACTACAAGACTGCAGATTTTGTTTTGTGATATAAGAATAATTCTAAAACTGCAATCATAGAATGGTGTTTACCAACCGTTTTATCAAATCTAGAATAGTATATATGAAAAGGTTTTAATAGAAAGATAATGTTTTTACAATGAAGATTTGTCATCATAGATGTTTGTTTGTACTAGTGTGATGTCAATACATAAAATTAGGAAACACCAAAATGAAATTGGAAATGGCAAAATAATGATATAACCTATTTCATTATTGTTATATAAGTATCACCATTCAATTATCAATGGAGTAAAGAAAGTTTGCGTATGTTTAGAGGCTGGGAATGTTCTAAATGATGTGTTCAGATACACATATGTATAATAAAGAATAAACAGCGAAGAAAATTAAAGGACTATCTTGAAATGGATTTCTAACACGAATGTCCATGTAGCATTTTATTGATACAGCGGAGAACAACAAACTTATAAAAACATGTTGATTCCCGGTGGTCCTAAATACTGAACAGCACTATGTAGGCGCCATCGTTTGCATTATTTCAACTTGCCTAGGAGATAAACGTGACACTAAATGGTCTCTCATCGCCTTGTGATGTAGAGCAAGTATACTTGACATTTATAAATATGTAGATAAGAGTAACGTATACCGTACAGAATGAAGGAATCTTGTTATTTATTTATTCGCGGTGGAGGTTCTTTAAGCAGTAATGAGTCACTTATGATTGCCTAAATGTTTCCCATGACTTCATGTAAACGAGAATTGACAGATATTCTGATGGACCCGTCTCATTATAGAGGCATTTTCTTTCTTCATGTTTAATTAATGAGCTTTTTGTTCATTGGTAAAATGTACTTTGCTTTATTATTTTAATGCTGCTATCGTTACTAGTTATGTGTTTCTTGCACTGGCATTAAGTAAAGGATCTTTGTTGCGGGATTGACATCGTAAATTTCTATTATGATTGTAAATGACAAAAGGTATATGTCATAAAGATATATTAAGCACGAACACACACAAACACACATAAACACACAGACACACACAAACACTTACACACCATTGTGCAGCATTGCGACTTGTTTTGGGAACTGAATCACTCCATTGCTTCCCTTTGGTGGTGTGCATATTGTCTCATTTGTTCAAGTAAATATAATATTGGTTAACACGCCGAGGGCCTACGAAAGGCCCAATCTTTGTCTATGGCTAGAATACAAGTTGCGACACCAGACCCAGTCGGACGTCGATCGATACGGTTCACATAGGTACGATTTGTTTAGTTATTCGAACCCAGAATAAAGCTACCTTCATTTGGATGAACAGTATACTGCTACATCGACATTTAGTGACATCGTAGCAAGTTTTGACTTAAAACAACACGTTTCTTTCTAAACACACATTCTTGGACATTGGCTTGATCTCCTCATAACCCGATCTACACCTAAATATATTCACACATTCTCATGACGTTGACATTCTTCAATTTAATGATGACATAGTAAAATCTAGACTTATTGCCAACCCTAATGCTGACCTATCACAATTATGCGAACAATACCACACTACACTTAAAACTTTACTTGAAAAACACGCACCTGTCAGATCAAAATCCATAAACATTGAACCACCTGTGCCATGGATGTCCCTTGAAATTATCGATCCCAAAGAGGGATATTTAGAACGTATATGGAGGAAATCACGCACACAACCTATATGTTCTAGATATACTAAAGAGTGCCATGTCTGCAATAGACTCGTAAATAAAGCTAATTCTGACTTTTATAGGAACATGATCTCCAACAACTCTGACAATCCTCGTCAACTCTGGAACTCTCCACGGAAAGCTTCTGATTCTCTGCACGTTTATGATTGAACTAATTCACTCCGCAATTCTTTGTTCAAACATTTCAAGGATAAGATAACCCAAATTCATGCTTCTTTCTCCGGTTCTGTTTCTAGTTGTGATATTTATTTTCCAGTTGTACATCTCCCTTGCACAGTGTTTAACCCATCTACGCTTACTGAAGATTCTGTGAAATTGATCCTATCCCTAAAGTTCTGCTAAAATCTTGTCTTCACACATTAATTGTTCCAATTACTAAGATAATAAATGTATCACTAAGCTACGGAGTGTTCCCTTCTTATTTTAAATATGCCCCATGTAATCCCTCTTCTTAAGAAATCATCTTTACCAGTGAAAGACCTAAACAGTTATAGACCTATTTCTAATATATCTTTCATATCTAAACTAATATAAAAAAATGCCTGTATTCAGTCGTTTGAACGTTCACTTCGACTGTAATCACTTGCCTAATGTTTTTCAATCTGTTTACAAACAATTTGACTGTGCTGAAACCGCTCTACTAAACGTTATTAACGACATAGCACTAAAAATGAACACAGAAATTGTCACAGCACTAACACTTTTAGATTTATCAGCAGCTTTTGACACCATTGATTATTCCGTTATTCTAGATCGCCTCTCTGATTGGTATTGCACATCAGGCACACCACTTAACTGGATCCGCTCATTTTTAATAACTAGGCTTCAATAAATAAAAACAAGCAAATATCTTTCAAGGGCAGTTCATTTAATTTAAATGTGTCCCCAGAGATAAATTCTTGGACCTCTACTGTTTACACTGTATACTACACCACTATGCTCACTTATTCACAGCCACAAATTAGACCATCATTTATATGAAGATGAAACCTATGTATAAATATATTTTGCTTACAGTAGACAGTGATTATATAGCATTAGATAATTATATGTTTGACTTGTTCTAAAATGAAAATATGGAGGCTGCTCTACTGATGTTGTTTATGTATTATTTATTAGATGGCAGGAAGTATGACCAACTCTCGATGTAATGGCACCGGAATATTTCTCGGATAGTTCAGCTATTAAATAACTGACACCAACGAAACAGGTGTATTTAGTATATTATGTAATTTAGATTTAATTTATATTAGCATAAGTTGATTATATTTCGTTATTTTATAATTGGAGTGCATCACCATCAAACATGATAATACTTAGGGGAAAATTTGGGTCTAGCTAAAGTTGACATGCATAATATTCATAACAATTAATAACCTCATATGTTGATGTTTAATTAAAAATATTAGTTATATGCAGTATAAAGTTTTTCATTTTATCAGAATTATTGATTTTATCATATACATCCTAATATTTTCTTAGCATGTGTTACAGCAAGCCTTTGGAATGAAAATAGAAGAGACATGCAGCCTCAATGATCTAAACTTAAGTATACTTATTTTATTGTATGCTGTATTAAACTATACACGAAAAAGTTGCCATACTTTTATATAAATGTGTAATTTGGGCAATATCTAGATTAGTTGCACGAATAGTTTACACTGGCAATAAATTAAATAAGATGGCTATTTGAAAAGGTATTTCATGCCACTATTAGCTCTTATATATTTGAGATATATAATACCGTTTTTGTAATGTTGTAATGTTTGGATTATTTGTTGATTTACTGGAAAGTTTACATGCTTTATTTAAAAAGGATAAATAATTGGAAAAAATGAATATTTAAGATCAGCAATGTCAATAATCACAATGGTGAAATTCATGATAATCAAATAATGAAAACAAAAAATAATAATAATTATAATAATGTGAACAAAATTATCATAAGGTTCCCGTCTTAAACAAAGGATTATATTTAGTGTGTAAATGAAACCTATCCCTCCTAAATATTCTTTATATCGGGAATATATTGGGTTTTTTTCTCCTTGCCGGGTGAGATCATGCGCTCTCTACCATGGTGTCGACGTCATAATTTGAACTCCCACATGCTACTTACAAAATCATGAGCATGGGTTCCTACTCCGTAATTATCTCTCGGTTATAGAATATTGTGAAGATATATTTACAGATTAAGGATATTAAAGTGATAGGGAAACAACGCTGGACGCATAATTTCAGTGAAATAAGTATATATTTTTAGTACCCAACGCCTGAATTTATTGTTTTAAATAATTTGGTAATATTTTGAACAAGCTGGTCTTTGAAATATTGTTTACAATATCCACTGATGACTTCATGTCTAACCAACATAGTCAAACGCAGCAGGCCAGCCTTTGAAATATCACACAATATATTTAAAACAGATGCGTAAGCGTTATCTATGTTATCAAAGAGTATAATGATACTTTCATCAATGAGGATATTAATCTTATGAATAATAGATAGATCATGCTAAAGTAATGTCACTACTTGAATGAATTAACGTGAATTTGTTTTAAATTTAATAAATATATTCGACAAATTAATTTAATTCATTACCATTATGACCCTGCATATCATATGACATTGATATGGCCTCACACCTATTCCAACAATCTAATTTAATAATATACACATATACAGTTATAAATATTGTATAAACTGACGAACATTTTTACCATGTACTTTTATCCGATTATAGTGTATATCTTACACGAGAGAAATCGAAGTGAAACACTAGTATAAAGCATACAACGAATATTTTCCATATATGTATATTTCAACAACACTTGCCTTTATTAATATCTAGATAGTGAGCAACGTCAAATTCTGGCTTAGACCACAGAGCATATGAGGCTTGTCACTGTCTCACATTACAAGTCAGACAATGAAAACAGATAAAGAATGCAGCCAATGTTAGACTATACGTTTACTCTTTAACCTGATTAACTGTAAGCCACCTCTGTCAATTTAATGTCAGTATGTTAGATGAAATGCGGGATGTCGAATAGGTGAGTGAGTGAGTGAGTGAGTGAGTGAGTGAGTGAGTGAGTGAGTGAGTGAGTGAGTGAGTGAGTGAGTGAGTGAGTGAGTGAGTGAGTGAGTGAGTGAGTGAGTGAGTGAGTGAGTGAGTGAGTGAGTGAGTGAGTGAGTGGTGAGTGGTGAGTGAGTGAGTGAGTGAGTGGTGAGTGGTGAGTGAGTGAGTGAGTGGTGGTGAGTGAGTGAGTGAGTGAGTGGAGTGAGTGAGTGAGTGGTGAGTGGTGAGTGGTGGTGAGTGGTGGTGGTGGTGAGTGAGTGAGGAGTGAGTGAGTGGTGAGTGGTGAGTGGTGAGTGAGTGGTGGTGAGTGAGTGAGTGAGTGAGTGAGTGAGTGAGTGAGTGAGTGAGTGAGTGAGTGAGTGAGTGAGTGAGTGAGTGAGTGAGTGAGTGAGTGAGTGAGTGAGTGAGTGAGTGAGTGAGTGAGTGAGTGAGTGAGTGAGTGAGTGAGTGAGTGAGTGAGTGAGTGAGTGAGTGAGTGAGTGAGTGAGTGAGTGGTGGTGAGTGAGTGAGTGAGTGAGTGAGTGAGTGAGTGAGTGAGTGAGTGAGTGAGTGGGTGAGTCTGTCAGCCTTTCAGCATTTTCCGATGACGGAATGAAAATACACCTCATATTTAACGCCATCTAGTTTCTTTTAGTCTAACAACTCAGTATACCTGAATTATCTCTTCCATATTAACATATGTATACCCCTGGGGGGGGGGGATTATTATGCACAAATAAACCACGCATTATCCATTATGGTAGCCCGCAGAAAAATTAATTTACGTCCTACAATGTCCTTATCTCTGCGCAACAGACATACTGCTCTTATATTTAAACTTACCAAATACCAAACCCTTCTTATCACTGATATCCACATTAGTAATTTACATGTGTTTTGATAATATTAAGGGAATTGATGTCAAGAGAAAGTTTGTTTTAATGATTAATCATCTCAGTTATGATTCGATTTTACCAAGCGTATATCCATGTATATTAATATAATTAATTTATTAAAGTAAGTAAGTAAGTGTTTTTATTCCTCCGTAGATTGTGCATAATTGACAAATATATTACAAATTTGCTTCATCATACAATGTACAGAGAGGTAACACCAATAACCTTATAGGATGTGAACACATGGCAATAATATACATTATTTAACATTCATTAAGAGATACACACTGATATTGGCATAGGTGTTACCTAAGAGGTGTGAGAAACAAAATTATTATTTAAATTAAAATTGTATATAAACGTGCAAGAAATGCATTTGACAGTATAATACCCGCGAAGACCTATTATCGAGAGAAACAATCTATCAATATAAGACGCACATTATGGAAAATTACAGACTATCAATGTACACACTTTTCACACTACGAGCAAATAGTTTTTGGTAACTACATGTTTTACTTTAGGGTGTACATTTCCACATATTACGGGACCTTGGTGTAATATTGAATTAGAAGCAAGACAAATGCGACGCCTTTTTACATGAGGTGCGTGACTTTGTTGTGTATTATGATCGTTATATGCAGTATTTAGTACGAATGCTCCATTAAAGGTGTTGGTAATGTTTTGTGTATATAGTCAAACGTGAATTTGGCTGTTTCTAATTTGTACATTGACTTTAACGTCAACATGTTACATGTCTTGAAAAGTGTGTCTGTATAATCACTGTGTGCACTTTTGTTTATAAGCACTATAGCTTTCTTTAAATATGATTGATAAGTAGATGCCCTTAAAGTGATACCGTATAGTATATAAGGCTAAACTAAGGTACTGTACAATATTTTCAAATGGTGGCAAGAAATAATATGTTTTACAGTGCGTAGGATATAAAGTGTCCAAGATATTTTTAAATTGACATGTTCAATGTGTTTCTTCCATATTAGTTTGTTGTTAATATGTATTCCAAAAAAACTTCACAATATCTTTCCGTTGAATCTAATCAGTACCAATATAAACACTAACGCCATTGTGAGCACGATCATTCCTGTATGGGAAAAAAAACATGTAATTGGTTTCGGCAATATTAAGTGACAATTTATTAATCTTGAACCAATCACACAGGCAATCCAAATCATTATTAATGTTGTGATAAAGTTCGTCAAGTTGGTTTGAAGATGCATAAAGTGTGGTGTCATCAGCAAAGAATATAGCTTTAGAATATGTAAGGAAAGTGGCAAGTCACTGTTTAAATTATGATACGTAGGGGTCCCAAACCGGACCCTTGTGACACCCTGCATGTGATATACTTCTTATCAAAAGATATACCTTTATATTGTACATATTGAGTTCGATCAGATAAATAACCTTTGAATCAGTCTGTTAAGTGTCCCCTCACTCCATAATAATCCAATTAATAAATTAATGTTTTATGATCTATCGTATCAAAGGCCTTTAACAATTCTAGATAGTTGCACTAGGGTGTTGATTATTTTCTCTGGCTTTGATGTTATCAATATCAACATTAGTCACTGCTTGGGCGGTTGAGTGACGGTTTCTAAAGCCACAGCGTCCCTTGTAAAGTACATTGTGTGTTTCCAAGAATGAATAAAGTCTTTTATGGACAACATTTTCTAGTACTTTTGACAAAACCGGTAATAACGATATAGTTCTATACTTACAGAATTGATTTATAGTGTTTAATTTATTGATAGGCAATAATTTAGCAACTTTGATAGATTTTGGAACTATTCCACTTTCAAGTGACATATTAACAAGCATGCTAACTGAGGGAGGGGTGGATATTCCATTTTTTACTTTCTTCAAAAACATGCTTGATATATCGTCAGAACCTGAACGTTTCTTTACTGATATTTTTGTATATTTCAAATGGGTCAGTAGGTCCGAAGAAAATGGAATGTCTATTTCTATTTTTAAAGTAAGTGATATATGGTTTCTTTGGATCGGGAATTTGATATATCATATCAGGTCCAACATTTGTTTTAGAAGATTTTGAGTAATCCATAGCCGAATATCAGCAATACAATGTTCTAAATTCTTCAAGGAAGAGGAGAAATTTAACTCATTGTCAGGATCCAGTGATATATACAGCTGTGTGTCATCAGCATACAAGTGATATTTAGCCCCAAATCGCCGCGCAATGATCCCAAGGGGACGGGTATACATTGTGAAAACCAGAGGACCAAGAACTGAACCCTGTGGTAAACCAGATAACAAAAACTGAATGTCAGATAAAATACCATGAACAGACACTCTTTGGGAGCGTTGTTCCAGATAGGATCTAAACCATTCAAGTACTCTACCTGACAGACCAAACATGTCTTTTAACCTAGAGAAAAGTACATTATGGTCAACTGTATCAAATACAGCAGATAGGTCCAGAAAAACAAGTATTACTGGCTTACCTTGAGCATTTGACATCATAATATATTGTTTTCTCCTTAACTAAGGCTGTTTCAGTGCTGTGACCACTTTTATAGGCAGACTGTAGTGATTCATTAAGCTTATAATTGATTAAGTATTTGTTTAGACGGAAAGCAACTGCCTTTTCTATAACTTTAGATATAAATGTAACATTCAAAACAAGTCTGTAATTGTTTAGAACATTACAATCCATAGTGTGGTTTTTTACTAATAGTTTTACAAGGTCAGCTTTCATGGACCTTGGTAAAACACCCAGAGATAATGATTTATTAACTATTGTTTTAATTGGGCCTATCAGAACATCCAGACAATCTTTCACAAGCCATGTAGGCATAGGGTCAACTGCACAAAAAGCATTAAATGACTTTTTCAGCAACTGTGTGATATCAGTCTCTGTAAAAGGCTCAAATGTATCCATCATTGATATGCAGGACTCTTATACTAATGGCTTATACTGTGATAAGATGCTGGAATGGAACCCACTATGTATATTTAATATTTTGTGACAGAAAAGTATTAAAACAATGGGCCATATCTCGATCTGAGTTGATATTATTTGGAAGGACAGTTTGACTTTCATGTAATACTTTATTCACAACAGTCCTTTGATTTCCCTTGGATGCTTTGGTCGTGTTATTACAATATTCAGATTTAGCAGACGAAGGGATATTTTTAACTAGAATATTACTGACTTTGAACATTTCAAAATTAATACACAAACTGGTCTTGATCCACACCCTCTCACAATACCTTTTGTGTCTATTTGAAGCTTGTATGTTCTTATTGTAACATGGAAGCATTGGTCTTCTTGGCATTTCCATTGTTCTTAAAGGTGAACAATCATTTACACTGCCTCTCAGTGTACTACCATAGAGATCCACCAGATGATCCACATCATCCGGTGGATCCAATACCAGAGAAGAGACTCGCAGATCAGCAAGAAAAGTCTCCCTAAATTAAATCACTTAAACTCCTCCTGTCGAGCAACAGTATACATACAGACATCTCTGAAAGGAGTTAGCATGTCTCTCATACCTAAACTATTATTCTGCCTCCATCCAATAAAAGCCTGGGACCATTTCAAGTGTAAGTTGGGGGATGATATCTAATTTAGGAAAGCTTGAATACCATGCATCATGAATCAATAATATTGGTAGATCTGAAATATTTAAGTTTGTTGATATTTGATCAAGTATCAGCGTCGTAACAATGCTTCAGTTGTCAAAACGAACGCGTGATGAAGATTAATTTCACTTCCACCTCGAATTTCAGCATGAACATGTTGAAAATGACAAATAAAAACCTGATTTGTCCATTGAATAAATTAATGTTTCTTATTTATTTTTGTTTCTGATTATATAGGCTGAACATCAGAAGAATCACCCGGGCCGGTAACTATAGAATACTGTACATCGCCTCAGAACAGCGTTACCTGGTTCTGGCGCTATATAAACATGCATTATTATTATATTGTATATAGAAACATTCACGCCCGGTTAATAATACAATTCATTTTATTTCAACATTATATATATATATATATATATATATATATATATATATATATATATATATATATATATATATATATGAAACATCATTTCATAAATAATGTGCTGCATACTTAATTATATGCTTAAAATGATAATAAAGCCTGTCGTATATTAAAGTATACTCTTTTACTAAATAGAAATAAATGTCATCATTGTTTGGCTATACACTGTATCATAAAATAGAAAAAGGGAAATGGAAAAAGAAAGGAATTGAAAAACATATTAGTGAAAGGTTTATTTCCATATTTTGTTGGTAGTATCACTTGGTGAAGACCAATATGTGGAAGAAAGACATTCGTAAACGTTAGCCTCTATATCTCACCAATGTGGAAGTATAACTCCTTTCTATAAGGCTCAATGGCGTATCATTCGCCTAACTGTTGTAAGCCCCATGCTTGTTGCTCAGAACCGTAACATTTCGATACAGCTTCTCATAGCCTTGATGTCCCTTCGACAGTAATTATTCATTTGATATTCACTGGAGACGTGTTAAATGACTGATTTATTTGAATGGAAATAAACCGGCTGTCGACTTTGTCTATCTTAATGTGAAGTTATAGTGTTGGTTCGTGTTCTCTCCATCTGGCTTAATGTATCTCTGTGATTATGTGAGTACTGTACTGGCTATTAATTCCCAGTTACTAGTCATGCCTTCAAACAAATCTCCACAACTGTTGTTATCAAAACAGGTATTGATATATGTTTATAAAATCTGGAGTCTAATAATCTAAAATAAAACGTGTTCAGTAAATATTTAGGTTTTTATATTTGTCTACTTTCTGCTGTTGACATTCATGCTGATGATGTTGTTGTTATTGTTGTTAATGGTTATATCTATTGTTATTGTTATGTATGGGTCTCTCTATTATTCTTCTACAATATTATTACTATTATCAATCTCATCATCATATCGATTGTATCATTAAATTAAATTTTAATTAATATGTAGATATTATATAATATAATAATGGAGGATTAATTTCATCATTAAATTAATAAGTGTTTCTAACAAAAACTTGCAATTCATTAAATTAAATTTTAATTAATATGTAGATATTATATAATATAATAATGGAGGTTTAATTTCATCATTAAATTAATGAGTGTTTCTAACAAAAACTTGTAATTCCATAAATGCATGATATGTCAAATAACTGTACTGCTCGTAATTATAAATGTATAGTTGTTAGTATTGAATCCCTTGCTATAATCTTGCTAATATAGCTATTTAAAAGGACTTTACCAAACATTAACTACTGTTATTTGTCATGGAGTTGAACACTTTGTTTCATGGTTGAAATAAAACCACGCAAACGAACTGAATATTTTGTATTGTTACTTAATTAGACATTCGTCATTCAGAATCTTAATGTTGTCATCACAGAGAGACAAGTTTTGAAGGAATTAAATCTTGTCGAACAATCACCTGTTTTTTTCAGCTTATCAATATATTTAAAGAAAATTATTTTAATTCTGTCATTAAGAAATTGTATTTCAGTGTCCATTTTCATATCTATTTTATCTTGAAATTAAGCCAACGGTAATGCCATTTTAATGAACACGCCGATATATATTTAGAAGGAGGATGTCACAGATAGCAAACTTAATATTGTTGGATACAAAACAGTTTTAAAATTATCTGTGTTGCTAAGAACAACTACGATAATAAATGTTACTAGGATTAACGATAAACAGTATAAAAAGACCAACGATAATAATAATAATAATAATAATAATAATAATAATAAAGTACAATGACATTGAATTAATCCATCCACACTTGCTCGTTAAATGTATTTAAAAGTAACTCGTGAAATCTAACAATATTCCCACATTAGTTGAGAGCATATTGTTCTTTACAAGGTTTTCACTGGCATGTGTCATATGTCATGTATCAAAATACTCCCATATTAGGTGTCAGCATATGAAGATTTACATGCCTATCGTTTTATATACAATCTAATATCAAGTTCCATTCGGCATATTTTCCATCTTATTCGCTGATCTCTTTCATTGAATGGATCCTTTATCTTTCCTTCCGACAACTTAATTACACAACATAACAGAGTATGTTACTTTAATGAACATCAACGTTGATATGGACACCAAATAATTGGTTTGTTATCAGAACACAATCAACTACAGACGAAATAATGGTATATCCAGAACATTGGAAGTAACGTTGGTTTGTAAGATAATTGTTAATTGGCGATGGAATCTACGACTTACCATACACTGGATTGAAAACGGCAGATTGGCCAAAATAAAAAAATGTAGATCCTGACGTTTCGTCAAAACAATTTAAAAATGTGAAAAAAATGTCAAGTTAGTCTAACTGGCATTTTGGTAAGTGGATCGATGCAATTACCTTCCTTGGTAGGTAAACGCCAAATAGAACGGAATTAAATATTTATATATGGATGGGTCAACCAGTGATATTGAACACATTTTCTCGAAGTTAAAAGTTTTAATAGATCTACATAGGAACATCAAATTTATGATCAGTTATCTTTAGGCCTATCGGAGTAATAAGAATATCAAGCTCACTATTAGCTGCAACATAAAATAGTACATACTATATTTTATTTGGTGTTTATCACTACAATTGCAGATATCTTTTATTATGCAATAAACAAGTATTTAGCCAGTGAACGTGTATATTGAGAAGGTCAATTCCCCCGAAATTCGGTAACAAAAGCCTCAGTGGCGCCTCTCGTGGTCGTTGTTGAATAAGCCCTAAAGCTGCTTCTTTAACCAAGTTTTAGAGTCTTGGTGATTTGGTACTAAGTATCTTTATTTTGAGTTGTTTCCGTTCCTCAACCTTTAATCTTCTCTGTGCTGGTAGCTTTCCGACGGTAAAGGAGCTTGTGTGTCTCATAGTGTGGACAGACGTCCGGCTTTGTGCCGAACTTTACGCCTTTAGCCGGTCATCCTCCATCCGGCGCCAGCTTAAGACGGACCTGTTTTGATCTTCACATATTGTAACAAGACCTTAATGTCTCAGAAGAATGTCCAGCCATGTACAAAAAAAAACATTGATTACAGAAGAAGACTATTTGTAGGTCCATTAAAAGTCATAATAACGTATGATTGCTAGCATATAAAATAAAAGATTTCTTGTACAAGTGTAAAACTATTTCGGGCTTTCAAGTGAACTTTTTTCTTAGGCCACATTTGTTTCCCAGAACGTTTCCAGACTATTTTCTGACATTGTAAAATTCCGTGATATTTCTAGGCCTAGAAAATGAATTTGTTATTTTTCAGCTTCTCCAGGACATGTGAGGACCGTGTTAGTATAATGTGGTGTTGGCTATTTATTAATGATCATACATATGAATGTAGATGATAGTAATTACTGGGTATGTTGTGGTGCCAGCTTGTGTATTAATGTATGTAGTGTTGACAATAGTATATGTTTGTGTTACCCAAGAACCAAATATGTGAGACAATACATATACCAGATGTATTACATTTACAAAATATACTTTATATATTTCAATAAACATAAAAAGCTGTTTCTTTTATGATTTGCTTCCTTTCTTGTGTTGTCCACAGAGCATTATATTATCTGTGAATTCCTCGAAGATGCCTCATACAACATAACAAAAGTCGTTTTCTTATAGAAGCTTTCAAATTGGAGATTAATATTATTCGGTATATACTGTGTCAATTATTGTTTGCTGACACTTTCATTTGATGACAATGATTTTGGAATGTGCATTTTGTGGCTCAGTCGGTGATAAGGAACAATTTCGTTAAATGTTTCTGTAAAATATATCACATATTATTGAAACAGATAATGCGGGTTGTTATAACTATGTGAATAAATAATTCCAACATAGAAATATGTGAATGAAGTAACTTTACATTACTGTTTTCTAACTATCAAGCCATCGGAAGATTCGATGTAGAAGAATCTGATTTACATCTATCAAGCAGAACATCAAAGAAGAATAACTAATAGATATAGCATTTACTTTATGAGGTTCATTTGAACTTTAACTTAGCGAACCGTTTATATAATACGTCAATTGGAGCATTCGATGGTGTATGTATTTTCTTCAAACGTAATTCTATACAGGTTCCTTCATTCATTAGAGTGTTGTTGTTTTTTACTAATGTTTGTCAATAATTAACTTTCACTAAAGATAGGAGCCTCTATCCTTTCATTGATCAATCTAGTCAAGAAACACTACCCAGTGACATGTCATTTAGCACAATGCTGTATGTCTGTCAGCTGTGATCTGAGTTTGAGAAGAAAATAAGAACACTTTTGATTAAAATTAATTTACCATATTTTCACTTTGAAATAAATAACAAAAAAGATGGTGTAATTAACAAAGTACATCCACGTAATTGACTGATTATTCTGTCAAAACTGTCGTCAATCACTAAGAAAATGTGACTTCTAATAATGATAAATGTTCTACATCAAACAGTCAATATTACAAGAGTGCCAAAGAAAGTTATGCCTGGTTTATGAAATAAGCATCAACAATAATAAAAGCTTTTCTGAACTTACGTTGTCCAGATTAGGGACTAAGCTGGTAATTTCAATATATTTGTTCTCTTACTAGCTAAAGCCATTCAAAGGCGCTTTATAGTGATTCCAGAAATATTAAGTCTATTGAAAAGTGATTTAAACGATGATTATTATGTATCTGTGTTAGCAACTTTGAACAGGGGTGTTTCATTACGAACTACAAATGTTCAACAGATGAAGCACTTCAATATCAGTGACAAGCTATCACTCATATGCACACACGCACACACAAAGTTAAAGCTTTACACTAATTGTGAATACACGATGTATATCATGGCTGTAAATTCTGTGGTATTGGTAACTTGTACACTTCCAGTTAATTTGAAATACATCCATATATATGTCTGTTTTATGTAACAGTTACCATAAATAATAGAAAGATTCTTAACTTCATATATTGCATTGATCTAGATTTATCATTTTTTTTCCGTTTAAATCTGAATAAATTAAATATCATTGATTTTTCACCCTATATGATATACATCAATCTCACTAATTATGTTATAGGGTTATATCCTTTGGGCCGCATTACTCTCATGGTGAAAGGGATTTGTTGATTTTAGAATTGTGTGTCAAGGAATAACGTTTTTGGTTGGTCCACGAGACTCACGTTATGCACCAACCCCCCAATCCCTACACACATACACACATATATAAACATACACACACTCTCTAGTCCAGAATTACCTCGATGAGTAATACGTGGAGTGAGTTTCATAATGTTTGTTGTATCATTTCATGTTTATTTTAATCATGTAGTTCATTCCATAACAGAATGTATTTGTAACATCATATCATGTATTTGAATTTATTTAGGTTGAATGAATGAATGAATGAATGAATGAATATATGCCAAAAATGATCTATTCCTTTAAGATTCTTATAAAGTTTTAAATGATTGAGTGAAATATACGGTCTGCATTATATATGGCGTGCATTGTTGTCTGTATAACTAAATAAACACTACTAACCTTATCTATTAGATTTGTAGTTCATCATACATTTCCATTGAAATTACCAATTTCTGATATATTAGTTTCTTTGTATTATGTATTAGTGAAGCAAATGAATCTGAACTTTAGAAATAACCATCAATAAAGAAAACACGAATAGTATATGTTACATATGTTATGATAAATAACGGGCTTATGTCCCTGAACATTATCCCACTGAACGAATGGAAATTACCTGTTTTATGTATTTTACAGAGAATCAATTCAGTATAACTGTTCCAGATAATCTTATGTTGATGATTCACAGGTTGATTGAGTATCTCATAGTAAAATAAATATTATGTTAACTGAATCTTAATTTAAATTGTTTACGGTGATACGAATTATAGATATGGTACAAGCAATCTATTCACACACAGTTAACAACGTGTGACCTTCGACATTTGATACCCTTAAGGATTAATAACTTGTTACCTTATATACATTATTTGCGGAGTACAGACATGAACATAATAATTGATAAAATGTTGTACTTGTTAATGTGACAATCTCTTGTCTGATAATTACTAGATTACTGATGATAAATTAAATTATGAATAAACAATTTTTATATAGCCTATCTAATGTCTCATGATCCCTATAGAGAGTAAAGACTAACTCTTTATATTCATTAATTGATCAATATTTCTCTTTAACCATGATAGGCTATGCGCCAGACCGCCCCAAATTGACCGTTCAGTACCATACAGAAGGAATAAGGCTCATTGTGATGCTTTAGCAAGATATATGTCCCTAGATATGAAACAAATGTGATAGCAGTGTATAACTTTTCCCCAAAATGTGATATTAACTAAAATTGGAATAAATATGTTTTTAAGGATCACAGAGTGCCACTAATTTGCATACTGGATACCAACTAATATAGTAATAGAAATATAGAACATTTGTGGGGGTACTTATCAAAATTATGATTTAATGACAAAGCATGTGTTAAATTTAGAGATAAAGTGGTCGAAATCGCATGGAGTTCAGAATTCACATTGTACGCTTTTGTAAATATTTCAAAAATGGAAATTCCCAGAGTAACATTCCACCCTTCACAATCTTCGCAATGAATCATTGCATTAGAATATATCATTACTTTGTAATATGGTGGTTGTTTGGGGACACATTCTGGCAAAATTCAACAATATCCAATCCCACCCCAAATCCCAAATTTTGATATTTTGGAACAAAACATAGCTTTTGAACACTAGGTTTATTCGTTTACTTTTGGTATCTCAGCGTAATTTTGGTTTAGCTATTTAATATTACAAAAATTAGATAAGTATGTAACATCCCGGGTGCAAAATTTCAAACATTTGCAGTTTTCTGACAAACCCCAAATACACGGAGTTAGTTACCATCTGGAACGAATTCTTAGACCATATACGCAATAAAAATGGAGAACTCTGCAATCTACAACATGATCTCCTGGTGTTTTGCCTACGACATATTTAACTATGCACGATACTTACCAGCGTTTTATGCTGAGATGACCAATCTGGCAGCCAATCAACCAGATGAGTACCAGGCCTTCGGGCGATTCGTTCTCTGTTTAACTATCCAGTCACAATACATTTGGACGCATTCCCGATGACCAAACGACTGAAATCAATATGAACAAGGATACACAGACCTCAGGGGCACAACAAGCTTTAGTCTAAAATCAATAGCAATCAATGGCTATTACATTTCTGCAGAATAGAGAAGTGTCTTTCCTGGTCAGATGAGGGAAATGGTACAAGAACACGGATCAAATATTCCACATGATGACATGCACAAAACGCGTGTAAGGAAAGATGGGGATGCTGTTTAGACAATCGTATATCTGGTGAAAGCTGAGTAAACCTATCTGAAGGCCACGAAGATATCTGCTCTGATTTGAAGAATGCCAGATACATTGGGTTGAATGCTACACAAACTTCAAACCTAAGAAACTCGAGACCATCAATCAAAATCAAACGCTTTCATGATCCAATAAATATGAACAATCTGAAAACCTTCAGTAATTTATGCTAGAAGAAACAAGTCAAAATGAGTGGCAGATCTGTGTTTGTTAAAGCTGACAGAGCATTGTTTGGTCGTATCATGGTGATGGGACATGGACGAAATCTGCAGATAAGTAATGTACTATCCCATCCTCTTGGTCCATTACCATGGGCACTTGCAACCCCAGAAGGTCTCCAGCGTAAAAGCAACAAGGCTGCTCTTGCTAGTTATCAACAAAAGAATGTAGCCCCTGCTGACCAACGTCGTGATCATTCTGCAACAATAATTGATGGAATGAGCATAATCCAGAAGGTAAAGGGGGATCTGAAAGATGATAGCATTAGCGACAGGATCGACATCGTATTCGACACCTACCAAGATACATCCATCAAAAACTGTGAAAGGGTCGTCAGAGGAGAGGAACTTGGAGTGAAGCTTCATGATATCACAGCATCGCAAATTGTAAGGCAATGGAGAAGCTCCCATGTTGGAAATAAGTCTAGCTATATTTCATTTCTGGTGAGCAAATGGAGGAATCCAGATTACACCAAGCATCTGAATGGAAAGGACTTATTTGTAACAACTGAAGAAAGGTGTTACAAAATTACCACAGAAGGACGCCAGGAGGTGCTTGAGCTGCTACCAAAGTACACACGAGGAAACAGATGGTCATGCTGCAGAAACTGGATTTCCAACAGTTGTAATCAGCTCCAAGGACACTGACGCATTCATCATGACGTTGGCGTTTCATACTCAAATTGCATCATAATTGTTCCAGGAATGGGGCACCAAAGAACGGCAACGAATCATTGACAATACCATAATTACAGCTTCAGTGGGTGCAGATGTTTGTTATGAACTTATAGGGATGCACACTCACACAGGTTGCGACACTGTCAGCACATTTACCGGTAAAGGTAAACTCGAAGAGCTTAAATTGCTTAGGTCTAACAAAGAGATCCAATAAACGTTAGCCGAGTTGGGACAAGAATGGAATGTGGCCGAGGAGCTTATGGATCAGCTGGAGAAATTCACATGCCTCCTATATACACCCAAGTCTGGTATAAAGGAACTTAATTGCCTACGATACCATCCATTCAGTGTAAAAGGATTAAGAGGCAACAATTACCTCCATGCAATGACTGCTTCCGAAAACACGCACAGCGGGCCAATCACCAGGCAGAAATTTGGAGAAATGAAGCCTTCAGAGGCACCCAATGACCCCCAGTCCAGTTGAAAAGGATGTAAATAGGATGTTCAGGACGGAACAAGTCTGGCTGTGAACTGGGTTAGTGGACAGCCAGCATCTCAGGCTCTTCCGGGTGTGTTGGCCTGTGATTGTTCCAGGAACTAGAAGCTACCACGTTGTGTCTGCATTACCAATGGACTGAAATGTACAGACATGTGTACACTTGCCGTCTGCGACAATCAGCCATTGTCTGTCGAGCCAGACGACGACAGCCTCGACGAGGATGATCCATCTGATGAGGGGGGAGCATAAGGAATTTAAGCCAAATATGCCGCACATCTAAAGGGAGGGGATAGTTTCATGATATCATTTCAGACATTTATTTTCTGTTATAAGTGATTTAAGTATAATATGTATGACGTTTATTGTAATTTAGAGTAGCCCGATGCCTAAAAAGATAGGTTCAATTTATAAACATTACTTAGTATGTGTTTTAAATGCATGTAATTGGTACTAATACTGTATAATAAAAAGGGGTATTTGTTCGAGAGATCATGATAAATCTAGAGTGTGGACCAATTTTGCATACATTGTTAAATATAATGACCTGATGTTACAGACCTACTTTAGGATACTACCTAATTATACTGAGATACCAAGAGTAGACGAATAAACCTAAAATGTTCAAAATTTCTGTTTTGTTCCAAAATATCAAAATGTTATTCTGAGAGTTTTAATTTGTGAAATATGTGCCCCAAACAACCAACATATTACGAAGTAATTATATATTTCAATGTAGTGGTTTGAGGGGTGAAATGTTATTCTGGGAGTTTTCATCTGTAAAATATTTACAAAAGGTACAATGCGAATTCTGAACTCCAAGCAATTTCGACCACTTTTTCACTAAATTTAACATATATTTTATCATTATATCAAAAGTTTGATAAATAATTATATTAGGTGGCATCCAGTATACAAATTAGTGGTACTCTGTGGTCCTTAAAAACATATTTATTCCAATTTTATTAAATATCACATTTTTGGGGAAAGTGAAGCGGGCGTATAATACTCTTTCAGGTGATAACACAGAGATGGCCTAGAGTAATACACTGCTATCACATTTTTTTTTATATAGAGGGACATATATCTTGCTAAAAATCACAATGAGCCTTACTCCATCTGTATGGTACTGACCAACCCATTTGGCTCATAGCCTATGACTAATTAATAATAACAACAAATTCCTTTCGGTCCGATTGACCATCAGAGTAACATGAATCATATCGCTGTGTGTTAGAATACTCCATCATATTTGACATAAACAATATCACGACAATATGGTGATTGAATGGATTTAATTATGTTACTGTCAGATGCTTAATAGGCAGATATAACAACTGGTCATATTTTGTTGCCAAGTTAATGGCTCTGGGATTGTTGTATATCATTTGCTTTAATATTTGATGTTTTTATTATTATTGCCAAACTGTTTCTAAATAAATTCACTATGAAACAAAACAAAGTTATATCTTCATCTAGTCTGGGCATACTGGAAGAAGATAATTATGAACCTTTCCTGTTTATATAATAACAAGTTTCATCGCAATACATCAATCTGTAATCAGATGCCATGTTTAAACTATATTGTCATTTTATCCCTGAACAATTATTATGACTTTAATTTCATAATTTATAATTGTATGACGTTATTTGGGTGTAACAGATTGTCTCTTTATATTATCATGTATCCAAGGCAAAGTATACAAATATAATAATATTATTACTAATAACAGACAAACACACAAACAACCCACACAATTAGTACATTTACTAAACCATTACAGATAAATGAAGATATCAATTTACATTCTATCAGAAGCACACACATATACACACACATATATACACACACACACTAAAAATACATATATGTATATGTACAGATATTTTAAGAGATAGTCATAAGTACATGCATACCTAAATAAATATGTGCATACATAAGATGGAAATATCTTCATAAGTTGTTGACGGTGTGTTGCTTAACGTCAACCCATGCTTGTGATATAATAATAATAATAATAATAATAATAATAGCAGGAGCAATTCAAGGGCACTGTACAAATAATATGTAATAAAATAATATCACAAATAGTATGAGTTATTTAAAAGATAATTATTATTTCTGTCTGAAAGCGACCTTGAACAGATGTGTTTTTAGAAGAGATTTAAAATTTCCAAGAGACGACGCATTTCTAATATCTGCCGTCAACCAATTCCACAAGGTAGGGGCTGCAACACTAAAAGCTCAATCACCATATGATCTGAGCCTAGACACCGGCACCTGCATTAGCATCTGACTGGATAACCGGATTTTCGGGATGACTTTCTAAAGGACACCAATTCACACAGGTATTCTGGCACTATATCATTAATAATTTTATAAGTTATAAATAAAATCTTGATATCGATACGCTGTCTAACAGGTGGCCAATGTAGTAATATTTGTTTTATTATCATTTAGTCTTAGAATGTTGTGAGTCATCCATAGCAGAATATCAGCAATACCATGTTCTAAATTCTTCAAGGAAGAGGAAACATTTAACTCATTGTCAGGATCCAGTTATATATACAGCTGTGTGTCATCAGCATACAAATGAAATTTAACCCCATATGCATTGTGAAAACGAGAGGACCAATAACTGAGCCTTATGGTACACGAGAAAACCAAATCTGAACATCAGATAAATTACCATGAACAAACACTCTCTGGGTGCGTTGTTTTAGATAGGATTGAAACCATTCAAGTATTTCACTTGACGAACCACACATGGTTTATTTATCATAAACTAGTGAAAAGTACATTATAGTCAACTGTATCAAATGCAGCAGACAAGTCCAGAAGAACAAGTATTACTGGCTTACCTTGATCAATTGACATCATAATATCATTTTGTCACATGAACCAAGGCTGTTTCAGTGCTGTGTCCGTTTGTATAAGTAGACTGTATTGATTTATTAAGGTTATTGTTGATTAAATATTTGCTTAAGTGGAAAGCAACCGGCTTTTCTATGACCTTAGATAAAAATATAAGATTTGAAACAGATAATTATTTAGAATATTTCAGTCCAAACTGTGATTTATTATTAATGGTTTTATAATAGCAGCTTTCATGGATCTTGGAAAAACTCCCAGATGTAATTATTTATTAACTATATTTGTAATTGGGCTTATCAGAATATCCAAAGAATCTTTCACAACCCAATGTACGCAATCGGTCAACTGCAAAGAAAGCATTAGATGACATTTTCAGCAACTGTCTGCTATCAGTATCAGTAAAAGGCTTATTTTCATCCCTCATGGACATGCAGGACTTCTACCAGTGGCGTACTCTGTGATAAGATGGTGGAAGGGAATCCACTATGTTTATTTAATTACAGAAGAAGTTATTAAAACAATGGGCCATATCTTTATCTTAATTGACATTGTCTGGAAGGACAGTTTGACTTTCATGTAATACTTTATTCACAAAACTGAAAACAGTCCTTTGATTTCCCTTGGATGCTTTGATCTTTTTATTATAATATTCAGATTTAGCAGAGGCAAGGGTATTTTTAACTAGAATTTTACTGAACTTGAACATTTCAAAATGAACACACAAACTGGTCCTGATCCACAGCCGCTTACAATACCTTCGGTGTCTCTTTGCAGCCTGTATGTTTTTATTGTACCATGGTAGCAGTGGTCTGCTTGGCATTTCCTTCGTCCTTAAAGGTGCATGCTCATCTACAATGTCTCTCAATGTACTATCATAGAGATCCACCAGTTGGTCCACATCTTCCAGTGGATCCAATACCAGACAAGAGACCCTCAGATCAGTAAGAAAAGCCTCCTTGTCAATCGACTTATATTTTCTATATGAAATAACTTTAGCCGAAACAGATTGTTTTTGCAAAGATGCAATAATGTTAATAAGGAAATGTTCAAACAGCATGGAAGACACAGACACACGATTAATCAAATTGTCAACATCACGGGAGATGACAAGATCTAAGATGTGACCATGTCTATGTGTTCTTTCTTGGACACGCTGCCTGAGATTGGCAGATCTAATAATGTCAGCCAGTTGTTTGTTATCTTCATTCCTCTGGCAACCCCAATGCACATTGATATCATCTAAAATTAACTGATGGCCACAATTTCGTTGAATAAATGTGCTGCTTACAAGCCATTTTAGTGGGGTGTAATCGGTAAATAATAGTTATACGAACACTTATCCCCCCAGATACAAAAGTTAGTTGGTAATGTTCAAAAGACTTAGCCTGAAAACGCAAATGGGTTTCACACTTCAAAGAATCACGGAGAAGAATTCCGACTACCCCACTTTTCTTGTGAATCCGAGCTCTATGATGGAATGGGTATCTAGCTGGAGTCACATCACCAACAATGTTCTGGTCTGAAACATTAGCAGTCAGCCAAGTCTCTGTAATGACAAGAACATCAAGATCCATATCCTTAACAACATAAGATATTTCATAAGATTTATTACAGATCGACTGAAATTTATAAGACCAATAGTTATATTTAGTCCAGCTGTGCGATTGTATTGCACAGTGATCAAATTACTTGCATCAGAACCCATCTGCTTTGGGCGCTTTCCACTTCGTGGACGAATCGCTAAACAAATTGTATTACCACCATATGCTCGTAAGGCAAATCAACTGGTCCTTAGTATAATTCACTATAATTAATGAAAGAAAATAAATGAAAAGTACACATTTAAACAGACACAAGCAAAAACGGGTTCTTATGGTAAACACTGGCGTGAGCGATAATATAGGACGTCAAGTGATCGGTTAAAAAGAAAATATAAGAAATACAAAATAACTAAATATAATCAACTAATACTAACATAAATTTAATATGTGTTACATAATATACAAAATACACCAGTTTCTATGGGGTAACGTATCTATTAGCTGAACTATGAAATGAAGAGCATGTCAAAATTTGACACTTACTGGAGAATCTTTATCCAGTCATTCCCTAAAATAATTTTTCAGATAACGGCGATAGTTCGGCTTCATATTCATTCGTTGTATGTGAGATCCGGTGTTTGGGGACAACAGAATCTTCAATGCCTCATTTTATTTGCTCCATTGGTATAAGGTGTGGCATTTTCTACGAAAAGAATTACATTACGTTTGTCCTTACGAATTTGTCTGTCAATCGTTTCCAGCCATGACTGAAATACTAAAGTAACCATTTATGTTATTTCATTATTATGCAACTCAGCGTACGCCGAAGGACCAAACACAACTACGGAAACAACAAGGGTTTTAGATTGTGTGCACAAAGTGGCAGTGTTAATCGTTCCTTGCACCTTCTTCTTCTGCCCATGCACTTCTACATACATACATACATAGATAGATAGATACATAGATACATACATACATACATACATACATACATTACAAACATATTTACAAAATATATACATACATACATACATACATACATACATACATTCACACGCACGAACGCAAATACATACATAACTACACAAATACAAACACACACACACACACACACACACACACACATATATATATATATATATATATATATATATATATATATATATATATATATATATATATATATATATTACCTGATATGACCGTTGTCAATCTTATCCACTTCTGGCCTCGTCCACAGAAATGATGAATCACGAATACAATGTTTTAACCATTCACTTTTCTCCCTTATAATAATTCGATTAAGTCGTTTGTACACATACATATTCCAAACATATAACACATAGATGCAAAGAAATGCCAAATATATTGCAATATACATCATAACTTGTCATATTATTTATCTTGTGTTGAATCATTTTCAATATTGTGTTGGCCTTTTGATCGATGAAACGAAATTAAAGTATTCCAACAAAGGAGCCACAACAATATATAAAAGTGAAATACTCAGTTATTGTCATTATGAGAGTCTTGATATTAACAACTGTAGATTGTCAATATATATATATATATATATATATATATCTGATGTATATAGCAATGGGATAACTAGGTAGGGAAGTATACCAGAAACATTAGTATCAGGGTTTGTACTCTACTTTGATGGCTTATACTGTAGAAATCTAATCAATATAATACGAGTGCAGAAAGTTGTATTCCCTTTCCATGTTGCAAAACTTTGATGAGGAGATCAAATATGCCAGATTCATAATATATTAATACACGATGATGGAACATTAATAATATATGTACTCAGATAACACATTTTTATATAATTATTGTTTAGTTGTTCTTGTGTCTTACACTGTCAAATATAAATATTCAGATTGTTTTTATGGTTAACCATTGTTATACTATAACGTGTTTATACTTTTATCGTATGTAACGAACGTAGTAGGATTAACTTTAATAAAATTACGAGCTACATGCTTATTTATTGTTTAAATGTCGTTCGTATATGTACATGGGTCAATGTAGTTCTGAAAACTAAAAGACAAATTGTTGTATCTTTCTGATTATTTATATATATATATATATATATATATATATATATATAGTGTGTGTGTGTGTGTGTGTGTGTGTGTGTGTGTGTGTGTGTGTGTGTGTGTGTGTGTGTGTGTGTGTGTGTGTGTGTGTGTGTGTGTGTGTGTGTGTGTGTGTGTGTGTGTGTGTGTGTGTGTGTGTGTGTGTGTGTGTTCGATAGTATAGGGTTATAATTGTCCATGTTAATTTATAATACAACTTATTGTAACATTTATTTTTAGGATATTCTCTTCTGTAAGTTTGTGTAGCTTTAATGAAAATAACCTAGATTTGTTTATGGATGATGTTAACAGTTCTGAAGTAAACCATGGTTCTCGTTTTGCATAATTCCGTATAACTGTCCTGTCGCGGAGAGGAGACGATTTATTAAATGCTAATAAGTAATTATCTAAGAATGTATCACATGCTATACGTTTGGACATTCAATATTTAATATATCTTCAGAATCAGTATCCTTTAATATATTCCGAGATTTTATCATATTTTCCGCATTAAATGATCGATCCTTAGAGCTGGTTGGTCTGTTGTGATTAGATGTTCCTTCATATATATATATAAAATATACCACAAGTTATGAGATTGCTATACATGTGATCTATCAAAATAGCGGACGGTGTGGTAACCCTATTTTGGCTTAGAAATAACAGGTATAAACCCATGAGAGAAAATCCCATAAAGAAAATTCAATGTTTTTGCATGTGATTCGAGACGAAGAAGATTCACATTGCAGTCTCCCATTATCATGCATTATTAATTTGTTCTCATTCTGGACGGTGACCATAAATTCCTCTATGTTAGAATATAAAATGTCGATGTTAGCATGTGGCTCGGTATTAGGCCTACAGATAACCCCAACTATAACATTCCTTTCCGTTTTATTGACAATTTCAATAAAAACAGATTCAAATATATGTAGAATAAAGACACTATTATCTTCGCGTATAGTATAATTCAGTGTTTCTTTTATAAACATTCCTAGGACACCTCTAGGACCGTCTTCCCCGACAACGCGAAATCAGACTACGATAATCGAGGAGACTAAGTTGCAAATCATGTGAATATTTGTAAATGTCACTGATCCCAATGAGATCAAAGGAGAATGAATCACCAGGTAAACTTCATTTCAAATCACCTAATGACTCCCAATTTGCGGATAGTCCTCAACTATTCAAATAAAAGAATGATAATGTATCTTTAATGTTTATGGTTTGAATGTAGAATTCGCTAGATTCATAATATTTCCAAATTGAAACGGAGATTCACTATCTGTAATACTATCAGCGACCTCGCATAAATCGTAATGGGAAACAAGATCAAATTTACCGCTTGCCTTGATCTCATCCAACTATACACTATATGTCAGGGCATAGAATTACATTGAATCCATCCCGACTATAACCCATATCTCCCATCTCTGATCCCGGATAGTCACATAAAACTGACAACATCGACACGAACAAAAAATGTCAAAGAACTACAATAAGCGGTGTTACAAATTTAAACAAGTTTGATAAGACCGGTTCAATGAGCTGCTTGACAAAAAAAGAGCTCCATTACACCAGCGTAGACATTAGCTAGGTAAACAATATACATGTATGGCAATATAATATGATTATTGTTGAAACAAAACAAGTGGGAATGGAGTGAACGTTTTTAATCCGTACTCAGTAGATAAATATTTACATTTGCAAAATTTACGGTTTACAGCGTGTGAAACAGTGGGTGTAGAGCTGGTGATCATGTCAACGATGAACGGGGATATGTGTACACGCAAGTCTGGTGTGACTGAAAGAGATTACTCCAAGGAAATCTATAATTTCGGGAATCAAAATAAGCTGTTTTGAAAACAACGAGCACAGTCAGTACACTGTGGAATATACATGGATGGGATACTAGCGTGGAGTAATTAGCTGATGTGAGCCAGCGACAAACCCGGTAATAAATGTTTGGGAGTGTACATCACGTTAAACAAAGGCCACATGGGATTGTGTGGATCAACATAGAAATCAGCTGGTAGGCTTATATCTGAATGGATACTGTGAAATTCAGGTATTCAACTGTTTAAGGTATTGGCTTATTATAATTAGTGGGGAGAAAATGTATAATGTTGGAGAGATACAGAAGTTTGTTATATTGGGTTTAACAGAAATATATCGAACAATGTTTTGACTTAGTATCAATGCTAATAGTTATTTCTATGTTGTATACTTGCATATGATACTTATATAAATTACTGACGTGGCTAGGGTCATTTAGTCGATATATGTGATTGATATACTCAAGAATTCATGACGGAAATTAGCTAAACATTTAAATAGATATAACCTAATTTAGCTAATAATTGGGCGTTAGGTATGATAAATGTAAGAATCAATTTAAAAGTGGTTATGACTCAATCTGATACAGGATCATAGATGAGTTAAACCTGTACATATATATATATATATATATATATATATATATATATATATATATATATATATATATATATATATATTATTCAACATACATTTATAAATATAACTTACTACACAAGTTGTTCATATATTAGAGCTGTTAATTAGATAGTTGATTAAGTAAACATTGCAGACAATTCCTATCAAATCTTAATCTAGTCAATCAGTTATCAGGAGTATATTCAATTATACATTGCTAAATGACTGTTTTGATTTACATAATTGTAATACATAACAGTATATGAATTCAATGTTAGTGTTTGATTATAATAGAGAAGTTGTCTATTTCCACCAGATCAAATCTCAAACTCAATAGGTATTACATATGTCACATACGAGAGTTAGCATGTAAGTTATTTAAACATGAAATAATAATCTGGAGGTTAACTTAGTAAAAATTGAAATCTTTTCAATTCTGTTTTCGGTTAAATCTATCAGCTATTGTAGATTACATCAGTTCTTCATATATACATGTATAAACCTAGGGTTTTTTGTATACATATTTTGCTTATTTGCATTTATATATAGCATACATTAGATAACAAATAAGCCTGTTCCACACAAGTCATGGCAATATCAATAGTAGATGATTGTGGATTATACATGTAGTTGTATATAACATTTAGGTAATGGAGGATTCTAATCAAATTTGTACATGACTTTTTTTAATTAATTTACCTTAGATGAATTCAATCGCACATGCCAAAATAAATATACTGTTTCACATAATTATTTTACATACTAGTTTTCATATATTTTGGGTCATATCAATTAAATCTATGATTCTCATAGATAATCATTGATGACTTTTCTCTTACTTCAATATTGTTTAGACATTAAATTTAACCTAATGCCAAAATAAATAAAATAAATAATCCTATCCAAATTATGACGAATAATGGGGAGACCAATCTGAACTAATCATTTAATATTTAATAAATTCTCACAGTTAATATATATATATATATATATATATATATATATATATATATATATATATATATATATATTAAAATTACATTAATTCATTACAGCTGTATATAACATGACAATCATATGGTCTCATACCTATACCAACAGCATATTATCTAACAATAAAAACATTTACTTATAATTTAATTGTTAAATGCAATACTGGCCTGTTGTATACCATTGAAAGTAGACGATATTCATCTCAAACCGTTTGGTGACAAGCTTAATGAAATGCAGAATATGGTACCATAATCTTTATATATTTAACTCGGTGATGGAAGATGGGCATACAGATAATCTAAACCTTCTATGAATGAAGACTGTGCATTTTTATTTATCCTAAGCATTATAATTATAAATAATCGAAAATCGCTGTTTATAATTTTAAGAGAGTCACACGCGCTAATAAATTTGTCTATACATATTTGACTGATTTATGATGTTTGTGTCGATGAGTTCCATATTGTTTCCTTTCTAGAGTTATGAATACACTTCATATCTTAGACGCCAAATATATTTCTTAACAGAAAGTGATAGAGATATCATATCTTCTGATATCCATTAAGTAGTCATTCTAAAGCATAATATATATTATCAACAGGTCTGGAATCTATTCAATTGATTATTATTATTACCATTATAACATAGTATACCTAGACGTGGTCAAGATTTGCATTACCGTTGCAGATATTTCATTTTTGAACTTAGCATTTATTATGTCTACGCAGTAGAAAATGCAATTTAAACTCATAAATATACCCACAGAACCTTATCTAGAAGTCTTCAAATATATAACTGTGTAATTAAATATATATATATATATATATATATATATATATATATATGTATGTAGTATATATGTGTGTGTGTGTGTGTGTGTGTGTGTGTGTGTGTGTGTGTGTGTGTGTGTGTGTGTGTGTGTGTGTGTGTGTGTGTGTGTGTGTGTGTAATTAAAAACGCACACACATACAAATTCATATATATTAATAAACTAGAGTTCCTATTTGTCATATCATTTTTAATGTATATCCAAACAAGACTAATCCAACTGAAACACCAGAATAATGCGAACAACGAATATTTTCACTATATGTGCATTATAAATACACTTCCAGTTAGTAATATGTTGACAGGGATAAACGTCAAATCTGGCTTAGACCTCAGAGCAGACGAGGCTGGTCACTGTCTCATATTACAACAGTCATAATGTCACTATATCTGATGAAATGCAGAATATTCAATAAGTGATTGAGTAAGTGAATTTGTGAGTAAGTGTGTGAGTGAGTGTGTGAGTCATTCATTCATTCATTCATTCGGTTTGTCAGTCATTCAATATATTCCTATTGCAGATTGTAAATACATTTGATATTTAACACCATCTCGTCTCTAATAGTCTAACAACTGAATATACTTAAAGTATCTCTTCCACATTAACATATACATACCCCTGTTGATGTGATATACTACACCATACAAATAAACAACCACATAGTGTCCATGATAGTAGCCTGCATGAAAGTAATTTACATCCCATAATGTCCTTATCTCATCTCAACAGACAGACAACACTGATAACTAACACGCAAACTATAAGTTGCACCAAATACCGAAACCTTCTTATCACACATAACCACATTAGTCGTTTACGTGTTTTGTTTACGATATTGAAATTCTTAAGGGAGACGATGTCAAACACGAATTTTATAATAATTAATCATCGCAGCAAAGAGTATATCAAGCGTATATGCTGGCATATTAATATACTACATTTATTAAAGTGACTCATCTATATTTTTAATTCTTGGCAAATTTGCCGAGCGATGTTATTTCAGACAAGTTTAAGTAACATATTTTATATAAACCTATTTAATTATTAGACCGCCTTGAATTTTATGCCAGTTAAATTAAGATTTAATTATCCATTGTTTATGCTTAGCACACATGCAAAAAAACAGTTTGTTGTGTAAACTATTATTACCCGATGCCATAGACAGCATATCGAGGTAGATAAAGAAACAGTTCAATATCCCGTTTTATATCATATGCGACCTTCTGAACACGAAACAGGGGGCGCCTCGTGGTCTAGCGGTAGCGTGTTGGACTACAGATCACAACCACCCGTGTACGAATCCCGGCGTGGGCATATCTGAAGGGTGTTTCATCTTTGGCTTCGCTTCATTACCTTTGGAAGTGATTCGGCCCATTTAGTCTACCATGTGCACAAAAATGGCCGTAAAACACCAATCATCATCATGTCATCATGTGAACACGAAACAAACAGTATAAAAGGCAACAAAATTAGAACCATGGCACTGGTCCCTTTAGGTAAGGAAATGCTATCTTGCATCACGGTTTATGCTAATTAAGACCATCATTCTCTGGAGCATACTAACAGGTCAGTTGTTAGGGTGCTGCTATGCAAACCTAGAGGTTAAGGTATGATCTAAATCCGATAAACAGCTATGTGTGTGGAATAGTTATTGAGGGTGTCGTCCTCAGTCAGATGTCCAAGGATTAATGCTCAGTCAAAATAAAGATTATTGTGATTTTGTGATAAAGACATCACAGATCACAAACAAGGACATTATACAAAAATCAGCAACATTGAAAAGTAAACTAAACATATATATCAGTATAAATAACTCATTTCTAGACTGAGTACAAAACTAAATTGAAGGAATAATCAATACTTAAATATCGATATTTGATCGCTCTCTCTCTCTCTCTCTCTTTCTCTCTCTCTCGCTCTATCTTTCTTTCTCTCTCTCTCTCTCTCTCTCTCTCTCTCTCTCTCTCTCTCTCTCTATCTATCTATCTATCTATCTATCTATCTATCTATCTATCTATCTATCTATCTATCTATCTTTCACACTCTCTCTCTCTCTCTCTCCTCTCTCTCTCTTCTTCTCTCTCTCTCTCTCTCTCTCTCTCTCTCTCTCTCTCTCTCTTCTCTCTATCTATCTGTCTCTCTTACTCTCTCTCTCTCTCAAACTTTCTTCTCTAATATGAAGATGGCATAGTGTAGTTTTGTATCTAAACATGGACATTTTTGCGATATAGAATAAGGATTTATCTTGTTAGAATGTTTTTTTTTAAATAAAAATGACTTGTTGATGATTTAATCCAGAGAGAGTAGCCGATACTTTTAGAAATTGTTTTAGTTATAGTTGATACTACTTCGTTTCTTTCGGTATTTGTATATGCACTTATTATTGTTCAGTCAATTATAATCCGAAGAAATAATTAAAAGAGCAAATAGTGTGTGTGTGTGTGTGTGTGTGTGTGTGTGTGTGTGTGTGTGTGTGTGTGTGTGTGTGTGTGTGTGTGTGTGTGTGTGTGTGTGTGTGTGTGTGTGTTTTAGCTGTGTATAATAAGGCACAGGCACAGAGAATCTGGAACCGTGAATTCAAACTCTGGACGTTTCTTCAGGGGACTGAATCCAGAGCAAAAACAAAAAGCGAATCACCTACAGCCGTGGAGTTTGGGAGTAGAACACCCAAGTCAGATCACGGCAGTAGTGAGAATGTTTAGATTAATTATCTAAGCAGCCCTATTTATAGCTATTTTTTAATTGCTGTATCTTTCTTCAAAGCAATACTATATAAACCATATAACCCAATTGTCACTGTCTTCAAAGATCAGTTTTTACAACGGGCAGGCGTCATGAAGCGACTACTATTAAAACTGTTTATCTTAATTGCTATTAAAAGATTGACATCTGCGCTGAAGCAGACCGTAATAGCGCGCCATAGCTTCCGTACTGTTTGAACTATGCTATCATTTTCAAACCTGACCTAAGGTCTGCTATTGTAGTTCTTATATGTTATTTATAACAAGCAGATTAGAGCTAATCTTGAATGTCATAGTACAAACTGGACATAACTGGACCTAGGAAAGATAAATCTATTCCCACATACAACCAAGGTGAATTATATATACAAGTAAACTTGTTATGTAAAACACACCAACCGCGCGAACTGTGTCCAATGCCACCGCTCGAGATGCGATGCGTTGTTTCTATTCCTGAGTCAGGAGTACTTATAATGCTTTAAGAGCGTACTGTGCCTGCTACAGTCATTTAAATGCTGGATAACCAGGCCAGACATCTAAACGGCGTGCCTCCAAAGACGCAAATAGTACATGGATTATTACAGCTCTAGATCAACTTTTCTTGAATGTAGGGACCGGGAAATATGGTCTCCACGCATAGAAAACGGAACTTTCTCAACCGCAGCATAATATGCCTTGTGATATTTGCTGGAGGGTCAAATACCTCATAAACATACAAATCCAATAAATACTATGACCTACTCGTCACTATTATAACAATTTACATCGGCGCTTTAGCAGACCGTTATGGCGGAATATACAAACTATAATTATAATATAGGGTTTTATTAATGACAAGGAGACTAAAGTTAGCCTTGAATGTCATAGTACAGACTGGACATAACTGGACCTAGGAAAGATAATTCTATTCCCACAAATAACTAAGGTGAATTATATATACAATTAAACTTGTTATATAAAACACACCAACCACACGAGCTGTGTCCAATGCCACCGCTCGAGATGCGATGCAGTGTTTCTATTCCTGAGTCAGGAGTACATGCTTTAAGAGCGTACTGTGTCTGCTACAGTCATTTAAATGCTGGATAACCAGGCCAAACACTTAAACGGCGTGCCTCCAAAGACGCAAATAGTGCACGGAATATACAGCTCTAGATCAACTTTTCTTAGAACGCATGGACCTGGAAACATACAGTCTCCACGCACAAAAAAAGGAACATCTCAACCGCAGCATAATATGCCTTGTGATATTTGCTGGAGGGTCAAATACCTCATAAGCATACAAATCCAATAAATTCTATGACCTACTCGTCACTAACCCTTTATATCAAATATTACAAAATTGGTAAAAAGAAAACACGAACCTCAATCTCTGGCACGGGCAATGCGTGTTTTAGCTGTGTATAATAAGGCACAGGCACAGATAATATCGAACCGTAAATGCAAATTCTGGACGTTTCTTTAGGGGACTGAATCCAAATGGCGAAGAGTGTTAGAAATTCCCTCACAAAATTGTATCAGACACCAAGGCATCAATACTTCCTCAATCCAATAAAATGACGAGTCCATTTCATGTGCAGTTTGGGGATGATATCTAATTTCAGTAAATCATTAACCAATAGCCATACAAATTGGGATCTCCATGAGGGACCTATTTTTTTCTTCCTTTTGGTGGCATCATACAATTTATTTGAAATTATGGGGTGAACTTCTTTTTGTGGGGTCAATACCAAAATATTGATGTAACATGTCGTCGCTATACGGACCAGTATGAGTGAGATATTTAACTTCCCGGGGAAATAACAAAGTCATGTCTGTAAAAAGATTGTTAGTTTGCTGAAAGAGTATATTTCGTTAATATTTGACAAACATCACCGTCGTACCAATGCTTCAGATTTCAAAAAGAACACTTGCAACACATAACCAAAACGACTTCCGCTAAAGAGTGATGAGGATTAGCTTCGTCTTCGGCTTACATTTTCAGCATGAACATGTTGAAAAAATGACAAATAAAAAACTGGGTTTATTTATTTAACAAATTTGTGGTTCTTATTTTTTATAATAATAATAATAATAATGTATATTTAATAAAGCGCCCTTATTAACAGCGACCATTCAAAGGCGCTGTACAATCAATATGTAATATACTAATACCCCAAATAATTTGTCTGTAATAAAACAAAACTGTAAGTGATTTAAAAGATAATACATTTTTTCGGTGAAAGCGACCTTGAACAGGTATGTTTTTAGAACAGATTTAAAATTTCCAAGAGACGACGCATTTCTAATATCTGCCGGCAACCTATTCCACAAAGTGGGGGCTGCAACACTAAGCGCAAAATCACCATACGACTTGAGCCGAGACACTGGCACCTGCAATAGTATCTGACTAGATGACACCAGTTCACACAGGTATTCTGGCTCCATATTATTAACAGATTTATAAATTATTAATAACACCTTGAAATAAATACGCTGTCTAACAGGTAGCTAATGTAGCTTTTTAAGAATTGGGGTGATATGATCATATGCTGTATATTGTTTCTTATTAAATAGGTTGACTAGGAGGACCATCAGGCCAGCAACAATAGAAATATACACGACGGATTAAGAAGTGTGTGAGTATATATATATATATATATATATATATATATATATATATATATATATATATATATATATATATATATAATACAGGCGTTTTGTATACGCCGTATTCTGCATTACTAAATATAAATTAGTGTTGGGATTAAATAATTACTGCTTCGCTATACACTGTATCATAAAGTAGAAAGAGGGAAGTGTAAAAAGAAAGGAATGACAGACATATTGGTGAAAGGTTTAATATAATATATTGTTGGTAATAACACTTCTGTACACATTCGTAAATCCAATCCTCTATATATCATTTATGTGGAAGTACAAATCCGTTCAATAAAGCTCAATGGTTATATCATTTCGCCGAAGTGATGCAATCTCAGTACATGTTGTTTAATACATTAAATTCCAATTTAGCTTCTCACAGTAATTATTCATTTGATATTCACCGGAGACGTGTTAATTGACTGATTTATTTGAATGGAAATAAACGGGCTGTCGACTTTGTCTATCTTAATTTTTAAGGTATAGTGTTGGTTCATGTTCTCTCCATCTGGCTAAATATATCTCTGTGATTATGTGAGTACTGTACTGGCTATTATTTCCCAGTTACTAGTCATCTCATCAAATAAATATCCATAACTATTATCAATCCGGTATTGGTATATGTTTATAAATCAGTTAATGCGCTGGCCTAATAAGTATTCAGTTAATATTTAAGTTTGATATTTGGTCTACTTCCTGTTTTGGTCATCCATGTTGTTATTGTTGTTGTTGTTTGTTGTTATCTCTAAAGTTTTTCTACCACATTATTATAATCAATCCCATCATCAAATCGATTGTGTTATTAAATTAAATTTTAATTTTAATTAATATATAAATACTATATAATATAGTAATGTAGGTTTTATTTAATCATTAAATTAATGAACATTTCTAACAGAAGTTTGTAATTCAATATATACATGATACTTTAAATAACTGTACTATTACTAATTATAAATGTATAGTTGTTACTATTGAATTCCTCGCTATAATCTTGCTAATATAGCTATTTAAAAGGACTTTACCAAAGACTAACTACTGTTATTTATCATGGAGTTGAACACTTTCTTTCACGGTTCAGAAAAAAACACGCAAACGAACTGAATAATATTTATTGTTACTTAATTAGACAATAGTCATTCAGAATCTTAATGTTTTCATCACCGACAGACAAGTTTTGAAGGAATTAAATCATTTCGAATAATCACTTCTTTTTTAGCTTATCAATAAATTTAAAGAAAATTATTTTAATTCCGTCAGAAAGAAATTTTATTTCAGTGAGCATTGTCATGTCTATTTTATCTCCAAATTAAGCCAAAGGTAACGCCATTTTAATTAACACGCCGATATATATTTAGAAGGAAGATTCTTCATAAGTGGCCAATCTCTTAAATTAAATGGATCCTTAACTTTACATCCGATTACTTAATGACAAAATATTATATTACCGTAGTCAACATCAACGTTGATATGGACAGAAAATAATTGGTTTGTTATCAGAACACAATCAACTACAGACAAAATAATGGTATATCCAGTAAATTTGAAGTAGCGTTGGTTTGTAGGCTAATTATTAATTGACGACGGAATCTACGATGTAACATCCACTGGGATAATACGACAGATTAGCCCAAATAACATAAAATACTAGATCTTGATGTGTCAACAAAATAAATATAAAATGTTTGATAAAATGTTAAGACAGTCTAATTGCTATTTCGATGAGTGGGTGGCTGAATTAAGGTTCTTTGGTGGTTAAAGCAAAGTAGAGCGGACTTAAATATTTATATATGGATGGGTCAACCAGTGGTATTGAACACATTTTCTTGAAGTTCAAAGTATTAATACATCTACAAAAGGAACATCGAGTTATTAAAGAAGTAATAGGAATATCGAGCTCACTATTGGCTGCAAGATAAGAAAACACATATCATGTTTTTGTTGTATTTATCACATATTAACAGATGATTTTTTAATATGTAATAAACGAACATTTAAATCATAGGTACAGTCTTATAGATAGGAGTGCAACTTGAACACAAAACAGTTTCGGAATAAGGGAACAAATACTGAAACACATTTGACTATATTGACTATTATCGTGCTTAATTATTTTGGTTTTTGATGATCGGAGTGTTTAATTAAATGAGAATGCTAAACTATTATTAAAAATATTGACCAATTACAGGATTTTTTGTGTCATAAATCCTCCAGATTCAGAATACCTGATAATTTGTATAACGCGCATGTATGTCTATTTTGGCCCAATTTTTGATGAAACTGAAGGCCTTTAATTATAGTTGAGCAATACTATTACGACATAATTTGACTTCATCTTCAGATAGTTAGCCGTATGATGATTTTAGCCTGTGCCAAGAGCTAAACAAAGGGGGTGATAATACAAAATAATGAATATAAATACAAACAGTAAGGAGGCGTGTTTCACATCATGTTTTAATTAAATATTTTTGGTTAAGATGGTTTTACTCGTGTCAACTTTAAGCATCTATTACATGACACACGGTGATGGATTAATACAACAAAAGGATAAATTACCACTAATCCTGTTCCCCAAGCATGTCTGAGTTCGAGGTGAAAATATTACTCGGTAACACAAAGATTAAGTGCAGTTCCATTTATTAGTCTGAAGTTTACCACATATTGCCGTACCTTGATAATAGCTAGTTGTGGGTTACTTAGGTTTTCTTTTATCTTGCTTGATTGTGGCTGTTTTGGAAAATCTCTAAATATTATATTAGTAATTACATCCGCTTTATGAAATAGCACATTGCTAGATGTCATCGGCCTTCATAAGCCGTGATCTCGTCAACCATACATAGACTCCAGCATATTGCATCAGCAGGAAACCATGTTGATCGAATAATTGTATTACTCAGTACAATGCTAACAACAGCAGTATTCGTAGATTATTCCCTGTGATGCTTCCACTGACTTACAAACTTCTCGTTGGCCAATGCCGTGACAGCAAAAAGTGGCGTTTTGTTCGAGCAGTCAAGTGTACTAATTGATGTGTCATCATCACAGTACAATTCACGTTTCACAAGCTTAAATAGTATATACATCCGTTGATATTGTACTGGCATCACGTCAGTTGTTTTTGTTCTCCGATATCATAGTTGTGTATCATGTTACTTAGACATTGAATACAGTCTCTATCTGTGACGTTCCCATTATAGGTCTGTTATATGTAATCCTCGTTAGGTGTACTGTTAATGGGGACCAGTCCAAGCTAGTTAATCATAGAGTATCGTTTCAGGTGAAGATATTTCGTTTTCCTTCTTCAACTGTGTTCTGTATAACAGCTGACGCTTCTGTCTTATTTGTATTTTTTTCTGATTTTGTTATCCATAATTGTCATGCTTTAATCCCTTAACGTTTCTGAACTTTGAGAAAGACATGCCATGATGTTGCTCTTTTAGCTCCGTTTTGTGCTTAGAACCTCTTCATCTATAAATCTTGTGTTGATAAATTGAACAATATTTGTTTTACAGACTTATTGTTTGCTGACATTTTCCTTCTATTTCTCGAATTTCCCTTCGATTTTTATTTGAAAATTAAGATTGAACTGTTTGTAGAGAGACTATATCAATGTTACTCTCTAACTCTACCCAATTATATGCACATTACAAAACATTTGCCAATAGTGTTACATCTTCTTGTAGCGTTCTTAGAGCATTACTTGATCTCTTCCTAGAAGATGCCTAATACAAAATAACAATAGTCGTTTTCTTACTGATGTTTTCCAATTAGAGATTCATATTATTCGGTATAGACAATGTCATTTATTGCTTCCTGACTGCTTAATATGATGAAAATTATCTTGGAATGTTGTGATGAAGTCGATGTTAAGGAAATATTTTCATTGTTTCAGCAAAATATATCACAGATACTGAATAGATAATGCGACTTGTATACCCTTGGAAATGAAAGGTATAATTGTTCATCACTGTGCTCTAACTAATCAAGCTATCGGAACGATCGATGGAGAAAAACCTGATTTACATATATCAAATAAGCATATCTAATAAATAAATATATAATTCTAAGAGGTTCATTTCAAATTTAACTTAGACAACCCTTTGTACAATACGTCAATTGGAGCATTAAATGATTGATCTATTCCTTTGCATGTATGTTCTTCAGACGTAATTCCATATAGTTTCCTTCGTTCATTCAACAGTACCCAGTGATATGTGTTAGCATAATGATGCATTTTTGTCACGTGTGATCTGAGTTGGATAAGAAAGTAATACAACTCTTTCACTTTGCAATATTTAACAAAAAGTGGGGTAATAAACCAAGTGTATGCACGCAATTCACTGATTATTATGTCAAAACTGGACGAAGCCATTTAAACATCATCCTGACAAAGTAGGGTTTGTTGTCAATCGTTAAGAAAATGTCACTTGTAATCATTATTCATTTTCTACATCTAACAGTAAATATTACAAGCTTGCCAAACATTCTAATACCTGTCTTATGAAACAAGTATCAACAATAATAAAAGCCTTTCTGAACTTACATTGTCCAGATGAGCCATTAAGATGCCAATTTCTATCATTTTGTTCCCTTTAGCAGAAGCCATTCAAATGTGTTTTATGGTGATTCCCCAAATAGTAAGTCTAAAAAAACATTAATGATTTAAAAAAAATTATTATTTATCTGTGAAAGCAACTTTGAACAGGTGTGATTCATAACGGATTTTAAGTGTTCAAGAGATGACACATTTATAATATCCTGGGCAAGCTATCACTCACATGCACACACGCACACACAAAGGTAAAGCTTTATTCGAATTTATCGACACTACATGATATCTATTATATATGTACGTTTGTCACCATCAAGTTATAATTCTGTGATTCTGGTATCGTGTACACATCAAGGTAATTTCATTTACATTCATTCTTATGTCTATTTTATTTAATAGGTAACATAAATAATAGAAAACTTCTGAACTCTATATACTGGAATGATCTGGCTTTATTGATTGTATTTGTTATTAATTATTCCCTGTCGTCTTGTTTCTTTTTTGTTTGTTTATAATTGTTAATAAAATACCATTGTCAATTTGACAGAATTGAATTTTAGAGGGGAATTTCGTTTGGTCTCTATTTCCCTTTAAACATTTAAGTTTTATTGTCCAACCAATCGTACATGATTGGGCAGTAGTGTATCATGATGTAATAAAGTCTCACAGCGCACAAAACTATCAGCTTGGTGGAAACCATTTATTGAGAATGGCTATATAATAAATAAATAACAAGAAATACGATTATGTATTTAGTCTTGGAGATTAAAGAGCATCTAGTATTATGTAATGGCGTACATCTTCCATCATTTAAAAAATAATTAAATCAATCTATTTTTGTAAGAGCAAATTTTAAAATAAACGAAATTGAAATTATCAAAAGCCTATCACATACACACACACACACACACACCTAATACATATATACAAGTATACATGAGACAGGATAGACTACCTGCTCATGTACATTCAAAGCATATAAATAGGGATTATTCTACCCCTAATCTCTTAGGCGCCTTTGATACGCGTCTGCACCGTGTAGTAGATGCTGAACTAGTATCTGTTTTAGATAATCCATTTATTATAGGAGTGGCTGACATCGTTGTTACAGGTGTAGGTATCGCAACTGGTTCAGTTGACTCGGATTGTTCCACATCTATATCTTCAGATGTGTTCCTATTGATATCGGAAGGGAAAGAATAATCTGATAGTTGGTTGTATAGTGGTTCGGAGTGATTGAAATTAGAAGCCTCTCTGGCTATCTGAATATCTGTTAATTGTGGCTTTGTTGTTGAGTTTCCGACTACAATTCATGGGATTGAACAGGACTGCACGTATGTCCTTTTATTGGTGTATTTGGCAGGTGTAGTAGATCAAGTAATGGATCAGAACATTTAAAAATATATATATATTGTTGATTTCAAAACAGCTTGTCATGGTAGACGAAGTGTAGGCAACAGGCCTGTTGCCTTGCATCGGGGCACCATCAAGTCCATCATCTGATGCATCCACCTGTAGTATTATGATTTAGTAGGCTCAAAGTATTGAAGCACATGGCACTAGTAATCATTTATCTGATATGTGGATGCAGTTTGTTGGGAAGCTGACCAACAAAGCTCTGCATGTATGTTACTGATTTCACGCAGTGGAACACCCATTTCACTCAATTTAGTCACAAATTGAGACAAAAGGCTGCACCTTGCAAGTGGTCGTTGGACACCCTTCTTGTCTTTTGGAACTGCCATATCACGCATTTCTCTGATCTCTGAGTCATCAGTAATGAAACCATTCTCGTAACTTGATGGCCCATGAAGAGCTCTTCAAATTGCTTTCCCCAGCACGTTGTAGTTGAACAATGAGATTGGCATCGTGATCTTTAGCTGCTTCGCTGTATGTCTCGCCTCTGCCAAATCACAAAATGTCATCAACGATATTTGTCATACCTTCTAATTAGACCGAGAGCTAAGTCGGATTTTTTTTAATGTTTTGTTTACCAAAAGGTCTGAGGGGAGTTTATTAATGACACTTTTCTCCTAAATTTAGAAATCCATTTCTTACAAAATCCACTTGGACAATTATTCACAAATCACCCTCAAAGTGAGGTACCCTAAAATTCCAAAATCGCGATCCTACGAGGACGCTGTATTTTGACCAATACATTATTACCTTGGAAACCTGTTATGCTTTACCCATATTTACAAATGAGGTACCATTATAATCAGTAGCATAGAGTGGTTCGTTTGAAATACAGAAAATGCATTATAAGTAAGGAATTGTGATATTTATTAATATTACTTTTGGTATATCACTTTACTCTGGGAGATGATAATTATTAACTTTATCTTTTGCTTGGAGAAAACAAATGACAATACACTTACCTATATGGCATACTCCAACAACTTGTGATGTCTCTGTTATCATCTAAAACCAACTATGTGTTTGTAGGTCATTCCGAGAATATAATGTGAAAATTCTAAATATCCGTGGTGATTGCTCAAAGGAAGTTCACATTATATAAACAAAATATCTCTCGAAATGATAAATTGTACAGTTATTGTTATATCAGAAATCAGATGAACTGGTATCAATTGCTGGTGTGCTTGACGGTGAAATAATTATTATATTATCAATATTTTAATTTGTTACGGGTTTAAATCAATTTAGAAGGGAAAACATTAAGACAATAATTTTATTTGACAAGAATGTGTTGAAGATAATTGATCCCTGTTATATATAGCAATAGGGTGTGATCTTTTTTATATAGTATTTAAAATATTTAATACTACTTTAATACTTAAACTATTATTGATCTCTAACACAATTACATACACTCATAAATGCATAAATGTGCTATATAATTCAGCTAATCAAAACCTATGTTATTTAATGCATTTTCGACTAACTGTAAGTCTTCATTGAGCCTTTCTTATCGTATTATTTAGTAACTATGCAATTACCTCCAGAATCGTGCCCTATCAGTAAAAAGAAGTTGGCGATCTTTCTCAAGATCTCCAGCTGACATAACATTGGAACAATCTGGCAATGCAGATGCGGTTTAACACGTATAACTGCCTTGGACGGTCTGAGTCCGCAACACGACGATGGATGATGGCGAAGTCAGTTCGGAGTGAGATAGTTGTCACCTGTTAAGAACATGTGGATCGAAATCTACTCGAAGTAGCTCAAGCCATACAGAATAAACAAAAGACAATGAGGATTTGCAAAGGTTAATCAGTAGAATCTAGAACACCATGAATCCATTCGTCCAACACCTAGATGACAACCTTTACTGCCTGACTACAGGAGTACAAGTTACTCATGAGGTCAGAGATACCATCGTGCGATGCATTGACAAAAGCTTCAGAGAACATAGCTATTACCATTGTAGATGTCATGTTTAATTTGTACTCTATCGTGAATCCATCACAATCAAATGGCAAGTCAGCTGATGATATACTTGGAAAAGTATGTAATATGGCAAATTGAGTGGACTATGTATCAGGGTTGGGGTAATCGTAATCGGTAATCGTAATCGATTGTAATCGATTGCATGATCTCCAGTAATCTTAATCGCCATTTCCAGATGCAGTGTAATCGTAATCAATTACATTATAAATGATTTACCATATTATATCATGCCAGAGAGATGGTTTGGTATGTTGGGGGAAAAGCTAACAATAGAACTGATTAACCTCTTGACAAATAGGCGTCATAGTTCTACACATAATGATTTGTCAGTTTTTGTTCTATGAACATGAAAGGAAAATCTGTTGAAACACTGCTTCAGATGTTGCCGCTATTAAAGTTCATATAAAGAAGCTAGTGACACAACCAGCAATCGTCCATGATTTCTTTCTGGCACCATCGTTTTAACTCCAGTTGCAAATGATCCTGATTGGTCAGCAGTCAGATGACAAGCAGGCAATTAAATTAACGCATGGTATAGCTTGGCCCCTAAGAGGCTGTGCTTATCTAGCTTATCTAGCGACAGCCTGGGGATTCTCACGAAACACAAGTAAGCAAGGGCCCCGCTTGTCATACGGGTTGACAAACGTGGGCATTAGACAGAGATTAAAGGTCGAAGTGTGGAGTTGGGAGGTGGCCGAGTCATAGAAGAAAAATTTAACTTAAACCATGGCAATAAGTTAAGACTGAAACGGTGGTCCATTGACAGCGGTGGTCAAGTTACAGAGGGGGTTAGGTTGGGGGGCTTGACTATATTCTAATTATCCTGTTTATTATATAGACCTTACCTAACTATACTTACATCATACATGATGCATATCGTTACTAAAATATATTAAAATAATTCCACTCATATTGTTTGCACTAATCTCAGTTATCTCTATAAATGCCCGTGCATTCATGGCAAACAAATTAACATTTTACAATGGCTTCAAAGTCTCTTAATTTTCATATGAAGGACACCCCAGAAAGTGTGTCTGGTTCTTACAAAGCGACAGGTAAACACTGTAGCATATTTATATCGGTGTTATACATGTAACTGTATAAATACTGAAGACGAATCGCATTCATATTTGTGTTATACACATTGTAATCATGATTACTTTACAAAGTAATCGTAATCGATTACAGTCATAATGAATGTAATCGTAATCGCAATCGTGGTATTCTCAAGTAATCGTAATCGATTACCTAGATCCTGTAATCGCCCCAACCCTGGTATGTGTGCGACACATACATAGATCCACCAAATAAAAGAACTGGAACGAAACAGTCGAGGAGGTGCTGAAAAGATCTTTGCAATCACTGGCTCTGACCAGAAACTATCCCGTGATTGGCAAAAGGCACTTAAATCTATATCTTTCAAAACGGCACTATTCGGGTTCCTGGCACGAGAATGGTACATGACGACAACGTCGGTCTGAGCACTGGCTTTAAAATATTATGTACACTTCAACAGACATGCTACGACGTTTCTGTGGGTGGTGAAGAGGTTGCTCGAAAAGAAGTGACAACACTGGCTTGCCTGCACGAGGAAACTGATACAAGGATAATGTACCACCTACATAATATACTAGATGTACAACCTCTGGCGAATATATCCGTCAGGAGCACCGGTTCATCTGATTTCTTGTATATTAAAAAAACCAATAACTGCACAGTTAACCTTTTCGGGAGATATTTTGTTTATGCTTTATGAACTCCCTTCAGGTTTTTTGACCAATCAGCACGGATATTTTGAATTTCCACATTATATTCCCGGGATGAACTACAGACACATAGTTGATGTTAGATGATAGCATATACATTACAGGTTGTTGAGGTGTCTCAAATAGGCCAGTGCATTGCCAATTGTTCTCTCCAAACTAAAGATAAAGTATCAAATAATTATCATCTACCGGAGTAATATGAACTATATTGGGACATATCAAAATCAATATTAATCAATATCACAGATCTTTACTTATCCTACATTTTCTGTATATCAAATGAACCAGTATATTCCATTGATTGCAATGAGACCTCATTTGTAAATATTGGTAAAATATAACAGGTTTCCAAGATAATAATGCATTGGTCAAAATACAGCGTCCATATGCGATCCCAATTATAAAATATGAAGGTACCTCACCTTTTTTGTAACAAATTGTCCAAGCAGATATTTGTAAGAAATGCATTTCTGAATTCGGGAGACAATTGTCACTAAGAAACAATCCTTTGACCTTTCGGTAAACAAAACATAAATAAAAAACCTAGTTCTCGTTCTAAATCCGCTGGAATTCCTCAGGGGCAGAACTTAAACGGAAACGAAGCCATCTTACATGTCATATCAATGTGTGCATAGATGTCAGAAAATTCACGGTCTAGAAAAACCAGGCTGAAATATGCTGGTGCGTTGGTTAAAGTGAAACACTTAGCATTTACCAAATGGTGCAAGTTCTCCTCCAGAGTAGGCATGTGGACGCTGAATTAGCATATTCGGTGTTCGGACTGAGTTCACGCTGATCCAATACATTCGATTATGAAAAAACTCAGTTCTTAATGAAAAATAAAATGGGAACAAATAATATTATTTTTGTCATTCTATTGCATTATGCACAAAACATCATGCATGTTTAATTTGGAAATATGAATAAAACGGGACACCACAAAATACATTCTTATCCCTGATTATATTTATTTATGCCACACATTTAGAACGGAATGATTTTTCCTTATCGTCCAACTTGTGGAGATTATCTTGGTTTAGTAATTACTATTATAGTTTTGCCAATCTAACGTTTTTTATAAACATTTCTTGATGAATGTAGCCAGTTGTCAGTACGACATAAACATAATTAAAGCAGAGAATTTACTTTTTATAAAGGTATCATGCCAGAAATGAGTACATTACAGGTTAATACAGTATGAATTAAATAAATGCACCTTGACATCACCAGGGGAAAAAACAAATTATATAATCAACATTTTTGGATTGGCATATCATTTTAAAAGTTGTCTTTTCATATGATTGACAAGAATAGGTTTCTATCTTAATACTTAAATATCTACAATTATTAATATAGTCTGACTGGTTATTAAATACGACATTATTTTTAAATGCCGCTGCTATCCCATTTGAGTTCAGGAGACTTCAATTTACCGTATACCTAAGCTTTGTCCTGTCCAGCAACAAATCCAAAGGTCAGACTTTAAAAATAGTTAAACTGCTGCTATATCGTCATTATTTATGTGGTTGAATATGCTCGTTTTGAAAATCAGCATAGCCTTTATGGCAAGGCGTGATGGACTCCTAGTATATGAATGCATAACTTCGCAATGATAATCCTGATACACAAATCATTATTCTACACCTTAAAATAGTATAATCTCGTTTAAATCCGGTGTTAATATTACCCTAATACGGTTAATATGTTTAAAGTGGTTACAAATAAAATACATATTCGGTTAGCCTCATATACAAGCCGACATGTTACCATATTAGGGAATATATATATATATATATATATATATATATATATATAACCCAAAACAAACACGCACACATGTGTGTTTTAGGGTACATAGTAAGAGGCAACAGGCAAAAGCATCAACATATCTAAACCTCCTTCGAAACCACCTCCAAAATCTAAATACAATATATAAATTTTTAAAATAAAAAACCCCCCATATTATAAATTTTCGAACCCGAGTGTCTGGTCTACTCATCGCCTGTGGGAAACTAATTCGCTTTTCGTACGCGCAAATATGTCAGCCCCGGAAAACGGCTACATTCAGGCTACGCAAAAAAAAATGAAAAAATACCATTTTATACCACAGCTGCAACAAACACGTGGGGTGGTTCAATGGTGACTTTTTCTACATACAAAACTATTTTACACCACAGTTTAATTAACGGGTTTTCTGTGGAAAAACCTAAAAAGATTTGAACCTTAGACGACTCAGTTTATTCTGGGTTGAAAGGAATAAATCCTCCTATATAACCGTGTATCAAAACGTCCGACTGGTCTGGGTCGGTTCTTTCTAATAAGGGAAAAATTTAAGCCCAATATACCCCAGCGTTTAAAAAATTCTTTCTAAAAAAAGTGAAAAAATTTTAAACCCTTTAAAAAGCCCCAGGGGTTAACAAAAATTAAGTTTTCCAAAAAAGAGAATGCCCCAAAACAGTATGGACTCACTAAAGGGTTAAACTAAATAAAAACAAAGTAGCAATACTGACAATGGATTATTACTGGACTAAAACAAATATCGTCTAAAACCTAGTAAATACTAGATTTACTCGAACCTAACAGCTAACCCTCATACGTTTCCGTTCATCACTAAGGGAACGTTCATTCACGCTTAATTTAGCGTCCCTAAGTATATGCAGTTAGGTGTGGTGGGATCTAAATTAAAGCGCCTATCCACTTATTTTTGACCCATGGTCGAGAACAGCGGATTTCAGGCAGATTGATACGCGAATGACACGTCTTTATAATACTATACATTTAAAAAATTTTCCTATATAAATTAATTACTCAAATAGGAAAAAACTCTGTCCGCAGTTTAATCCCAGGGAATGCCTCCCGGAGAACAAACGACTCCAGGAGTATAAATCCATCAAGCAGCATTGTATGAATTAATAGGTCGTTTCGCCAGACCACATAAGAGGACAACAATATAGATTCTACATTATACATAACAAAGCTAATAAACTCAACATGTTTTAATAACGACATAACTTTCTTACATTGGTGTAATAAGGAATCTGGATGGAAATAGATAAGATGTCTGGCACGGGAATGTCGTTTTAGGGTCAAAAAGGCAAAGGGACAGAGCATCAACATATCTAACCCCCCTTTCAAAAACCTACCTAAAATCTAAATACAACTATACATACATTAATCTAAATATTAAATGTTCAATACCCCACATATTGAAAAATTTTGGGGTATCCCCAAGCATGTGTCTGGTCTACTATGCCTGGGGGAAAAAGCAATTCGTTTTTCTCCCAAAAAATTGTCACGCCCACGGAAAGGGCAATGAGGCACGTACAAAAAGCGGAAGCACGTAAAAACATACCATTTGATACCACAGCTCGCAAAAAACACGTGCGGGGAAGGTGACTTCTTAATATCATAAACTATTTTGACACCACAGTTTATATTCAACAGTAATTTTCTGTGGTCCAAAAAACCTGTATATAAAATTTTTGATGCTGACCTCAGCTTTATTTTGGGGTTTGAATAGCTGAATAAACCCACCCATATGAACCTGTATAATACACGTCCGACTGGTCTGGGGCGAAGTTCTTCTCAACCTAAGTGAAAATTCAAGCCCAAAATATACCCCCTTTTTAACAAACATTACAGTTTGTTATAAAAAAGTTCACTAACTCAGTATGGACTCACTGAAGGATTTAATAAAAAAAAAAAAAGTAGCAAACCCCCTGGCCCCTATTATATATATATATATATATATATATATATATATATATATATTTTTATTTTTTTTTGTGTGTGTGTGTGTGTGTGTGTGTGTGTGTGTGTGTGTGTGTGTGTGTGTGTGTGTGTGTGTGTGTGTGTGTGTGTGTGTGTGTGTGTGTGTGTGTGTGTGTGTGTGTGTGTGTGTGTGTGTGTGTGTGTGTGTGTGTGTGTGTGTGTGTGTTTTTTTACGTATAATAAAGGCGTGGGCTCAGGTTTTCGTGATGTTTATAATTCTTACAGAATTATGATCAAACGACTACTACCTAAATAGAAAACAAATTTTATATATTAGTACATATATAATGCAGCTATAACTAGAAATAAAGTATATATATCAGTACATATAATATCTATTATGATAATAATTCTAATACCTCCGACAGTAGCAGAAATAATAGTATTTTCACTCAGCCCAAAATAGCACGACTAGTTTCGGTTATAAGAAACCTTTATCAAGTGCATATATATATGACCTAAAATGTTAAATATTGCCGTTTTACGGCTACATTTGGGAAGACAGAAAATGAAATAAGCTGCGAACCCCAAAAAAAGGTCATAGAACGGTCATAGAATTAAATGACAAAGAACATACTATTCGGATATACCGAGGTAAGTGTTTGGCATAATGTTGTAATTTTATATGGTAAATGTTGATTCTGAAGGCAGAACACGTTTATTATTCTACTTTATTCTGACGAACAGGACACGTCATATAGAATATCTTTGTAACATTTGATTATCTTTCTAAATTTAACTTAACATATTTCGTTTGCATAATAACTAGCGGAATTCATAAAATAAGGTTACAAATTCATTAATGTTTTTTTTTTAAATTAAATAAGTACATGTCTTCAGTTGTGAGATATTTAACTTTTTAGTTAGTGTTATATTTATTAGTTATGTCTAGCCCTTAAGTTTAATGTATTCTTATTTTATTTTTAGAAATCGCTTAATGTGCAAAGCACATAAATAAGAATTAATATATTCTAGGCTCTCATTGAATTGTAAATAGTAATCAATTTACAAAATAATTCCTCCTTTTATTTAGCAATTAATATTAACATCTTTAAAGAAAATATACGAGGGTGTAAAATGGGAAGAAGACTGCACCCATGGCATCCCTCGAAGTAGCTTTCAACATACGAACTTTCAGTATATTAGAAACCGAAATCCAATTGAATGTCAACATCCTGTTTGTTAAAAACATTTCCTAGTAGCTACGGGATAGATATCCATAGAATAATTGTTAACAAAACTAATATAGTGTATTGCGGATCATATGATGGCATGGATAGTATTTAAATCATTAAATAAATTTGTACCAAAAACACAAATATGCTTCACGTGAACGATTAGTGCAGTGAAAGTACAGCGTCAAATGTATTCACGGCAACAGATAACTTTAAAAAACAATCCAAAGGAAACACCACATGTATTTTTATTGCTGTATCCAAATAAAGAATGAATCTCTAAAGACAGCCAGATAGCTAGAGAATGACTGAAATTTATATTATCAAAACCTCCAATAATGTTAGTCATTATGGGTATAAACGTATGACAAAATAGGGTATATTTTAAACTTTCCAGTGTATTAAGTGGCGGATACTTTCAGGGTTTTCCCATGTCTCGTTATTACGTATGTCGATTTTTATATTATACAGAGTCTCAAAATATGTAGTTTTCCTATTGGTTGTATAATATATATATATATATATATATATATATATATATATATATATATATATAAGCTAGTATTTGTAAATTGCGAGTAATTAATTATGACGTGTATGTCATGTAATAACATAACCATACGTGTTGAAGTTGTAAATTACTGGGATTATTTTATGTTTGAAAAGTTTAGTTTTCCGCCCATTTCAGTTACCGTAATTACTAATTGTATTCGTTATATATATATATATATATATATATATATATAAAGCGGCTGAAATGGCAGTTATTTTATGTGGCTAGTTAATACTAATTGATATGGATGATGAGCCATTTATTAAATATAGTATGTACATAAAGTACTAAAATGGGTAATATTTTATCATATTTTGTTTGTAATAAATTGCTTTTGACTGTAAATAATGATAATTATTTTGCTTAGTTCGGTTTATATAAATTACGCAATTATATATTGGTACATTTAAAAATCTTGGTTTTGTATACGTAATGATTTAAATACGATCAATCAATGAGAAAAATTTTGTTATTGTTTTACTTCATTGATAAATTGTAGTAAATATCTTTCTTTCTCAGAAATTCGCTCTCTTGGCGTAAGAACTATTTTCGTTATGTCAGTTCATCTATCAAATATGGAACATGAAAATACATCTTAGAAAAAATAAGTATATCGCCAACAATGAGATTTAAAGTAGATCTTTGCTTTCAACTTGATTGAGTAAAAATAATGATTGGAACCTTTGACAACTTAGCAATGAACAACACTAAATTAATGTGTCTATGTTATTGGTCAAGTAAGCCTTCAGGTGTAGATTAGACAATTATTTAGCACACAATCACAAGGAGTTTGGTTAGTTTATTTCGCACAAAGACAAATGGACAAAATTGTTAGTTTTGTTATATTATTAATATCGCGATTGGAAGACGTGTAAAGATAAGGAGCGATTTAACAGGCACGCTTAGGCTAATACACATTCTATGAATGCGGAACTATACTTCTTCCTTCACTGAAGTATCACTAAGAGAGGTTGATTGAATTGAATTGAATTTATTTCACACAATAGGAGTACACAATATAATGAATGAATATACAAATAGAATGGTAATAGCAGCGAACTACAGTTTTAAAATATACATAATTAACATTACCATGTGTTATGACATTTGTAGTCCTATGTGAGGAAACAATGTAGCCCAGGGGCTGTCTTACCACTGTCCCGTGATGGTCATTGAACATATTTTCATAAGGGAAATGGAATATACAATTATAATAATTCTATAATTTGTACCCAGAGATATACTTTTAAGTACACTATATGATAGCTAACTCAGGTAAGATAATAAACGTTATAAATTTATAATATCTCGTTATAATAATATAAAGTTTTGTCTTGATCAACACTGGATGTAAGCGTCCAATTCGATGCTATATTTCGTACTTACTTATGCGACATAATTCGGACAATAACATAAAAAACAATGATCAAAGTTTGTACTGGGATTGAGTACTTAAACATTTCAATACATTCAGGATCATTATAATTATATTATCAGTTCGGATAACATTGTTATTTGTACCACAATATTATATATAAATAGATGTACACAAACTGTTACTTCACTTAAACTACCTTAATTAACAATGACTTATGATAGGAAATAAAGTGTGAAAAGATGAATTCAATATTAGATAATTATCTGTTTGACTTGTTCTATGATGGAGATATAGCGGCTACTGTACTGATATGATTTCATACATGAAGTCCTTGATATTAAATGATATGCTAACCTGTCTTATTAGAAAGGTTTGACGTGTTGATAACTAAGTGACCAATATACTTCCCTGATGTTCACAGAGACCAAATCGTGCCGTTGATTCACAATATCAAACAGAGAAAGGATTATCAATATCATATGCTTTCGATTGAAATTCCTGTACGATGCACACCATTCACTAATTATTTTCCATAATTTGAGTTTAGTACGACGTTTCGATTTATCAAGAGAGTTATTGTTTTTGTAATTCATTAAGAACAAATTGCTGACATTAATCCGTTTATTTCTAAACTGATACACAGGATCTCTTTTTTGTTGGATAGTTTAATAATAATTATATAATAATAATAATAACGATTTTGTTCAAAAAGCACCAATCGTGTTGCCAGTCCTAGAAATTACTGAGAAATCAATATTTATGTAATTTCTCACCTAGACCTAGTTCTATGGCCTACTGCCTATGGTATGGAACAGTTAATATCACTGAGATATTCTGAGATTTCCCAGATGTTTAGTTGTTGCCAAAATGTAGCGAAACGCTGTATTTCTCTCTAGTTCTGCCTGTACTCTTTCGATGTTTCATCTCTCATTAAACAGCTTAGACCTAGTCAGCTCCCCATTATCAATCAGATATCTCCTTTAGAACAAGCGACGTACCTCAACTCAGCAGCCACCCACTAACACTAGGTATATGTACAACTCATCATCAATGGTGCCCCCCGTGGCCTAACTCGGGGCGCAGTTGATCACATATCTATAACACCTGGGTTTAAACCCCAGCCGGGCTATATCAGTAATAATAAAATAATAATAATAATAATAATAATAATAATAATAATAATAATAATTTATGGTGACTTATCAAAAAACTGCCTTTCTCAAACACAGGATTATATTTAATGTGTAAGTGAAATATAACTGATTATATTATTAACATTGGCATTCTATGTTGTGAGGCGATGTCCTTATCGTATGTACTATAGTGTCAAGGTCAGAACTAGACCTCCCACCAGCTGCAGAGCGAAATCATTAACAAGGGTTCCCACACTATAAATGTCTCTGTCATACAATGTTTCGTGCGAATAATTTCAGAATATCGATGTAGTTTCAGCAAAATTAGAATATATTAGTATTTTTCCTTAAACTACTATATACAGTGATTACAAAGTTATAATAGGGAACTAAATAACAACATTTATTAATGTATCCTAAATTAATGCTGATTTTGAAGTTTTAGACAATCAGATATGGTTAAAGTTAGTGTTATCTGTGAACGGTTATATACACACGAGCATATTACACAAACTGCGCTGCTTATAAATAAACAAAAAGGCATTGAAAGTGTCTCCCAAACAAATAGTTAAATCAAGGACAATAAGAAACGTAGAGTAAGAAAAACAAGCACACACACACACACCGAAATATATTATATAAATTGACGGTGTGTGTCAGGTAAATGTATCCCAGTGTGGTGTATATCAACACAGGTGTTGCCCAACAGAAACACTGATATCAGAGAACAGACAAGGTTTGTCAATATCTCACATTATAACAGTCAGATAATGATAAGAGATAGGAGATACAAACAATGGTAGACTAAAAATGTACTATTGAGCCTCCTGATTAACAATAAGCCATCGCTGCTTGATATAATATCAGTATACCTGATAGAATGCTGAAAGTTAATATCAATATATTCCGATTATTGAAATTTAACAACGTCTAGTCCCTGTCAGACTTTTTGATTTGTGATTAAGTGAGTGAGTCTGTTAGTCAGTCAGTCAGTCGGTTTGTCAGTCATTCAGTATATTCCGATTGTTGAATATCAATACATTTGATATTTAACACCATCCAGTATCTATTAGATTAAAAAAGACAACTCAGTATACTATAATTATCTCTTCCGCATTAACATGCGGATATCTCTCCCATGTGTGTTACTTTATCACTCAAATAAACCACACATTTTCCATTATAATAGCATGTAGCTTTGTAATGTACATCCTATAGTATCCTTATCTTACCGCAACAGACAAACACTACTGATATTAAACACGCTAACTATAAGTTCTACCAAATTTCCGGAACCTTCTTATCACACGTAAACACATTAGTCATTTACATGGGTTTTTTTTCTCGATATTGAAATTGGTAACGGAGACAACGTCAAATGAGAATTTTTTAATTATTAATCATTTCTGTTACGATTCGATATATTATATGATTTACTCTTTTGGAACACCTTCCATCGGTACCGTGTCGTTTAAAATATGAGCTTAATGTATTGCTATGTTTACAAACACCCAACTGAAATGTTTGTTGTGTACACTATTACCACGCGATGCCATAGACAGCATATCGATTTAATTCAGATTTTAATTTGTTGCTGATTGTGATGAATCATGTAAGAAAAGGAGAACCCGTCCAACCATCCTTTCACCCAAACACATATATAATTAATTTTGATACTCCTAAAATTATGATAGTCAATTACACAAAATCACGCATGTAAATGATTTTAGGCACAAAATATATTATGGAAATAATATTATTATTAATGGGCATTCCTGTCTATCCATGTTTATATTTTAATATGCTCCTAAGCGTGGGACTAAAATTTCATATTGATGAACCTCAACGATTATTGATGATTTATTTTACAAAGATGACATTATGTATAAGAAATCTGTAATAATAATAATAATAAAATTCCTAGGAGGTAATAAGGCTAAATTGGGAATTTGTAAGAAATTGTTATTTTACTTTGAATTCTCCGTCATAACTGTTATCGTAATCCTAATCTTTACGAGTGTATATTAGTTATTTTTCCAACGTTAGGTAGGAAAAGAACTTAGTGGAGCAAACATAATTTGTAATAAAAGTAGGATGGATGTTATTTTATAAATTCTACAATACAAACTGCTTGGAATAGTAATTGAAAGGGGCACTTCTATGTTATCTAAACTCCTGTTTCTTATATCTGCAAGAGAAAACTTCATTCAACGATTACTGTTTAATTCTCCGTGTTCTGGATTTTCTTCAAGTCTAATCAATTTCTTGGCATTTATCGGAACTCACTCAAATGACTGAACTATTCGCTTATAATAAAGAGGCCGTCCGAAACTGAGGGAAGCATATAGAGCAGTAATGAATTGGTTCTTGTTTACGAAGAAACGAATGGATTCATCATAATATAAGTACTGTATACGGTGTCACCATTAATGTACAAACTCTAGATTGAACCCAATTGAGAACATGAATATAGAACATCATCCACGATGTCCAACGAGTCATCAGACTCGAGCCACAATTGAGAAAACATCCGTATTCCGATAGGCAGAAATGCCTAAAACCTACCCTCTGATAGTTCGAATACGTCGTCATTAAATGTTATTTTCTTCTTTAGCATCAAATAACACATAAAACATATAATGCAGGCTGTCTATAGGTAAGTGGTACTTAGATAAGTTGCCTGATAATTTCTTTAGAAAAAAGATGTCATATGAATATTAATGAAAGTAAGTGGGACTAGATAATTCCGGAGCAATTGGCATTTGGTTCTATGTTTAAAGAAAAAGGATAATTATATTTTTCCCCAAAAAAATTACATAAGCCCATATATAAGGACAGGATGAATATGACAACGCACACGCATATATGCACACACACACGCGCGCGCGCACACACATATACATACACACTTTATCTCTCTATCTCTCTCTCTCTCTCTCTCTCTCTCTCTCTCTCTCCCTAAATATAAAGAGTTAAATGATTCTTCATTAAAATACCCGAATTACTATACGAAGCATTGTGCCTTGAGTATATAACATAATATAACACGTATTCACGTAGCTTGATTATTAAACTGTTCAGTTAATGTGAGAAAAGCATATGACAGCTGATAAACGAGGGGCAAGTACATTTCATATAAACGGATACTGTGGAGCGCATCAGGATTTGTCGAATTAAGGACCATTGGAATAATTACAGGTTAAACAAACCTATGTCTCTATAGGATCTACCGAGTAAACACTTATAGAACGATATATAAGAGTAATGGAGTCTGAAGTATATATGGGTAGATGTGTTAATGTTGAACAATTCTAATTATTGGTGAATGGGTATCTTTACGGTAATTGTAGAGTAATTAGAGTGGCAACAATATGTTGATAGTATATAATCCAAATAAAACCATATCTCGTACACAACAAACCACTATTTTGATAAGAACAGCAATATAAAATAAAGGAACAATCACATCTGCCATCTTCTTATGATAGTGATCTATATCCAACAAAATCATATTTTCTTCTACAAATTATTCAAAAGTTAATTTCGTTGGATTATTGGACGTCGTATCATATCTGGAATTGTAAAACAGGCAAATTAATTCACTTATGTATGGTGTTGTAGTACATTAAATACATTTACTAAATATATGAGAATAAAATAATGAGACTATATCATTTATTAAAGAAAATTACTTCATTGAAATTAGTTTATTGAAATTAATAATAATAATAATAATAATAATAATAATAAGTGATATTTATATAGCGCCCTATTCAGCTAGAAGCTGCTCTAATGCGCTTTCCAATATTATTTACAATAATATTACCCCTGACCCCTGACCTGTTTCCACCCAGCAAATATCTCAACTCCCAAGGGAGTATACAAAACAATTGATTCCATAGTGACTGATGCGAATAAAATATTTAATTATTTTTGTAATATAGTATACTTATCAACGTATGATTTATTATTTTAGATCTATTCAACATAAACACTACTGATACTTAATGTAGACAAAAAATGGGACAGTATAATAAGCACCATAAAGGTTCTTAACTGTAATAAATAATAATATAAAAACTAACAGAATTATTTATATGGTATATCTTCAGTAATATAAAATATTATTATATAACCGATTTATTCTAAATAGTAATAAAGAGAACGGAAGTTGTTTATCTCTGACACGTTAACGCGCCGGTTACTATAACAGCTTTGTTATCTTCGATAATGAAGTAATCCCTATATGTTCCTCCGAGAGTAATAGCGCGAGTATTAATTCCGAATTAAGTTTGACTATTTAGTGATTAGTTGGCTGTTGATGTTGTCATAAAATTAAATTAAATTGTAAAAAGAAAGTTCTCGTGAGAAATATTGGCAAAAGCTACACTTGTAGAAGTTGTTGGTGGTCGCACATCCTCTACACCGATGTAGAAAAGATACTTTCTCGTTAGCTGTGTCATCCACATCTCATTTATAACCATTTCAGCACCTTTCAATTTATCGTAATAGTGACCCAGTCAATTAAGTCCGACCTTGTCTATAATACGTTGGGTAGAACCTTAAAAAGCTCGTTTGGCTTTATTTTCTCACGACCTTTATATCGCTTGGATAGTAATCATTGATTTGATATTAACTGGAGACCTTTACTTGAATAAGAAGGAACAGGCGTTTGGGTTTGCCTACCTTAATATGAAGTTATTTTATTTGTGCATGTTCTTTCTACTTGGTTATATGTCTCTCTGTCTGATTATCTCAGTCCTGTATTGGCTATTAATTCTCAAATTTTAATTATGCATTCTGGCATGTATCCATGAATGTTGCCAAATGGGTATTTATCGTATATGTATATCAGAGCAGCAAATGGTTTGAAATAACGTTTGTTAATAGTTGAAGATTGTTATTAGTTAATTTTTTATTGTTGTTGGTGTTTGTGGTTGTCTCCCCTTTAATTATATCACGTTGTTATTAACAAAGTTATCATCTTATTATAGTTACTTTGTATAAACGTTTAATGTATAATATTCCCAGATGAACTCTCTTATAATAATATAAACGAGTATTTCTAACCGAAGACCATAATCCCATATATACGACTATATACGACTGATGCTTCAACTAAGTGTACTATTAAGAATTCTAAGATTACAGTTTCTATTGTTGTTGACTTTCTTTCCGTACCTTTCTGAATGTCGGTATTTAAATAGACGCAAAGAACAATTAGGTAGCGTAAAGATTTCTACTTAACAGAATCATTCGTTATTCACTGAATAACTTCCTTAAACGTCATCCGCTACGTTTTCTTTGTAATTAATCCGTTAGTTATTATCCTCAAAATACCGGTATCCCTTAGAATAATATCCGTTTTAAAACATTGTAAACTGATATTTTGACTTAGTGAAACCTGGACGTGTTTTAAAGAATAGTTATACATATATTACTCTGGTGGAAATATAACTTTAAAGTAATTTAGCATTTGAGATGGAAACTTCAAACTGATATGTTGAACAAATCCGCCATTTGTTTTATCTCTATTAATTATTGACTTGCTTTGGAGACAGAGAATCCATCATCTTTAAGTTTGCAATAGGGAATTTTTACCTTCAAATATCACGAATTACAATGAATTATTAGATGATTAGATGCGTCTGTGTCTGTACGTATATGTATGTGAGGGACATGCTTATGTTTGTGAATTGGTACGATTACCGGTATAATGCTCAATATTTGGTCTCTTTCAGTAGTTAATTATTTATGTCTTGTTAATTCCAACTTCATCATCATCATCATCATCATCATCATCATCACCCTGTGTATAGAAAGTTGTACTCTGAGTTTTTTACGACCAATGATACTTAGATATTCAGTTATTGGCTGCTTCGAGCAGATACTTAACTAGTGCCTAATATCTTATAACGGGGTGTTTTCTTCTACACGAGAGAGGTGATAAACTTTAGTTTTGATCCATTGCTGTGATGAATTGTAACGTTTCTAATATGAATAACTGGTATGGATCAATACTATCCTTATAATATCTGGAATTATTGGTTAGGAATATTTAAAAAAAGGCGCGCACCAAAAACAAGTAATTTCGGAATATTTTTCATTATTCGCCAATCATCTATTCTCAGGTTATGGCAATTAAAAATAAATGTCATTAACGTAATCCCTACATCATTGATCTTCTCACAAAAGTGTATATATAATAATATGTCAGACAACTTACGAAATAGAAAACATAGAGAGGATTAACTAATTGCTATAACAAATCGAGGTTATATTACCTGCACTATACAATATGGCTAATAACTTGTTTACTCTTCGTCTGAGTTCATAAAAAATAACTTAAAATAAACAACTAATGGTAATTTAAATTAATTCAGTATTTTGCTAACCATGCATAAAATTAGGGTTTTAAAACAAAAATCATCTTTAAGAAGGGATAATTATTTTCCGAGTTCATGCTGATGTTTTAACCATAAATAAGCCATTAGCCAATATGCCCTTAGCCAATATGCCATTAGCCAATATGCCATTAGCCAATATGCCATTAGCTAGCACGATTAAACTTACATGAACATTATACTTTCCGAAATATTTATAAATTACTTGTGTAGAAGTGAAATGCAAAGCAACATTATTTTAATGTCTGAAACTGCTAGTTTTATAAATAATAAAGTGATATACACGATATGGTAGGAAAACAAACCCTGTTCATCTATATTGGCTGATATAGAGATGGCAAAAGTATAAAACAAAACACAAATATTGGTGTGAAAGATTCAAAACATGACTCGATAGTTTCACCTTTTCCGAGGAAAGTCAGATGTTCAGTTTTATCTTTACTTATAGTCCCATTCACTTTCTAAACGTTCCTATCTTATAGATATCATTTATATAAACATAATCGTTCCGTTAGAGTTGATGACCATTAATTGTTGTATTCAATACCAATCATCAAATTGTGTTTCACTTACACAGAAGTGGAAAACATTTGCAAATGCAGGAATGAGATCCAGGAAAACTTTCGTTGAATCGCAAGAGAGGTCTTAGTAAATTTTAGGATTATACTCAAACTGGCCTTTTATCGAAAACAACATCCTACATATACGCTAAACTCTAATTACTGCAATGTATATTGCAAACGATACTGATCCACTATATAATCTCGTTGTGCTGTTAGAAATGGCAGCTTTACAATTATGCCTCAAATATTAATGTTAATGTTGTTATAAGTTCAATTTGATGCCTATAGACTCATAAACTCATAGGATCAATATCTAATTTTGAAATACGTTATAAATATTGAAAATAAAAGGCTTTATTGAAAACGTATATGAGTGTGAGCGCTCGGGTGTGTGCTTGTGTGTGTGTGTGTGTGTGTGTGTGTGTGTGTGTGTGTGTGTGTGTGTGTTGTGTGGTGTGTGTGTGTGTGGGGTGTGTGTGTATGTGTATGTGACTAATTTAGCTAGAACTATGATGTATCTCAATATAGCAACAACATCAACAAAAATATTGATAATCATTGGGTAACGATGAACAAAGGCAATGTATTGACGTGTAGTGCCGAGATAGACAGATAACAGAAATATTTTCCTCTAATCCAGTTTTGGTTTCTATATTTACAAAATAAAATTTGTCTTATAGTTAGGATGTTACAAGCTTGAAATAACATGTCATATATAATTGGCTGCAATACATACATTAGATTATGAGGCTTATTTTTAATGTTGTAACTAAAACAAAACAATACATATTTACTTGGTCCATTATACTCTAACAAGGACACTAGATATCAGAATAAATAGCATTATTGATATTCCACGAATGCATGATCCAAATATTGTAGGGATGAGTGTCTAACTTGTGCTGGCTCAATCTAATACCTACATTGATATATTCAATAACAGGAGACTAAACGTACCTGGTCGCTTAAAGTTGACAGGAGTAAATATAACGTAACAAAATAATTTGTATTCCCCCATCAGATGCACTACCACACTCAACAGAATTCTAACCACCAGCCATCACATTTCCATTAAAATGATCCAAAAATCCTTAATTTCCTAACTTTCACCAGCCTTTGCTAGTGTGTACTACACTCGCTAGGGGTTATTGTGTGACGTCATCTTTGGCAAACATGATGTAGTGTCACAGCTTGTTTACAAGCATTCAGACAATATGTCAGATTATCACGAAATATTTGACATTCTCATAGATATTAAGTCCTACAGCTTCGAACCACTAGCGAAAAAGAGTCCCGGACAGTATTAATTGTGAGGCATTAGCATTACCACTTTAAAATAAAGTGGTATTTGTATGTATACACCGGAGCCCGGTGAATGCATGAAACTCTCCCATGTGTGGCCTATGCTAGTCTATACACGGATGTGCTGCCCTCGGTGTATCTTTTTAGTCATTTCTTTGTAATTTTCGGGGCGTTGTTATTGTTTCGAGCCGGGTTTAGACGGCACTACATGTCGGATATAATCATTGGTATTTGATGCATGTTCTTTGCACAATTGTATGCGACACAATATATCATTTTATATGTTTAATAAAGACAGTATGGAACACCTAAGACAGGTTAAACAAGGCCATTGTGGAGTGTTTGGGGTCTTTGTTTGGCAAAGATGACGTCACATTCCGAAGTTTTCCGAAGATTCTCGATTAAAGTTTTAAAAGCACAGTAACTTTATTTCTAGGAACAAAATTAAATCTATATCTGATTGAAATTGATTTTAATATATAATACTAGCATTCTGACTAATTTTGGAAATCTATTCCTGTGACCTTTAATGGAATACAAGGTATTAATTGAACCACATTTTATGGTAAGTTAAAAACCAAAAAGGCTAACGCCATTTCAGGTTATTACTAAGGTGATCTACCTACCAGGATTTCTTCATACAGGTTGTTACCTTACAAAGAGATACAGTTTTTGTGGCCATGAAGCAAATAAAATAGATATTTAGGATTCATCATCGGACACCATATTCCGGATTAATATTACCACATTATCTCCAATTTACATTATCTGATGCCGTTAACAACCCTGGGGATTGTCCTTTCCCTGGATTCTCCTTTTATATATTTTGAGTACGATTTAATGCTATGATACAGATACCTCTAACGGCACTCTGTTACCTGCGTTGGATTACACTTTGTTTGTTTTAACGTATTGTATTAGCTATCTCGTAGCTACTAAAACCTCGTTAATAACATTATTGTTGTCAGTTAACTTCACATACATTTTAGGTGTAGGTGCAAATCTACTTCGAAAGATGTCATGGAGAACAGTCTTCTTATTTTATTACAACTATACTATACTCAGAGAATACGTTAGTAAAATGACTGATTCGTCTGACATAAAATAATTAGTTTAAGTCAAATTAAAGCGAGCTTATTTGTTGAGGCAGTGGTGCTATGTTTAAACTTAAAATTAGTGTATGATAATTAAGTAATCTTCCAGTTCTCAAATAATAAACTTATATCGATTTTCAAACTGATAGAAATCACTATTTTCTTTCGTATCTATGGTGTCATTTAAAATATATATTGATTTTACTGCATGTAACAGATAACTATATATTAACCTAAGTATATATATATATATATATATATATATATATATATATATATATATAATTACATTATACATTGCAGATATACAGGTTGAAACAGGATTCACGTATAGTGAATATCTGTAAACCAGGACCAGTTTGTATGATCATTATGAAAAATGTCCAACAATCCATTGATGGGAATTAAGTAGTACATAAAAAGCAGATTGTGCTTCCAAATATTCGGATAACTCAGAAAAAGATATTGCCTATTGTTTTAATAATAACTTTTATTAAGACTTATTAAATATGTATGATGGGTTCACTTCTAACATCTTCTCATATGGCATACCATTGGTAGAAGAGTCCTGCATGTCCATGATGGATGCATTCGGGACTCCTATCGATACTGATTTCAGACAGGAGTTAAAAAGATCATTTAATATTTTCTGTGCATTTGAATCTATTCCAACATGGCTTGTCAATGGGTGTCTCGGTGTTCCTATATTCCAAATTACAAAGATAGTTAATACATTATTAAGTCAGGATGCTTCCCTATGATCCATAAAACTCGCCCTTGTAAAATCATTCAAAAATTACCCAGTTTGGACTGTACATTTTAAACAAATACTGACCTGTTTCAAATCTGTCATTTTTATCTAACATAATAGAAAGGACAGTCGCTTTCGTTATGAACAAATATTTATTCAAAAATAAATTTATTGAATCACTGTCGTCTGTATTTGAGTGATCACGTCGCTGAAAAAGTCTTGGTTCGGATGAAAAGTTATAATATCACGTCAATTGATTAAGGTAAACCAGTAATACTTTGTCTGATATGTTTGATGGAGATAACCATAATGTCCTTTTATCTAGGTTGAAAGACATGTTTGATATGTCAAATAAATTACCTCTGAATGGTTTCAATCCTATTTAGATAGAATATGTTTTATTAAATATAGATTATTACTATTATGATATTATAATAATTAATGGGGATAACGTAAATGTGAGATTTCAAATCAAACTGATATATTTCTTTGAGACTTAATATGTAATTCGTCAATTAAACGCGGGAAAGTTCAAATGTATATTTAATATTTGTATGTCACCAATCTCTAATAACTGAGGTAGAAATAGATAGGCATCTGTTGATTTGTGGGCCATAAGTTAACATATATCTGGCCATGTTTTATGAAAATCAGTACAACGATGATGTCTTATATGAGATATCTAATTAACACGACAAGTAAGTTATCCCCTACAGCTCGACTACACAGCAGTCTAAACAATGTTTAATAAACAAGGTTAAGTAACATCAAAGTTATTTTATGACAACAAGAAATCTTATTTATATTCTACTTTATGAAAACATTAACTCTGTATTAATACATCTTTCTGGATTTGAATTAGCAACAACAATAAATAAAATATATACTGTAGCATATTTATTTTCTATTCATAAAGGCAATTTCGCTGAATGATAAAACAATCTTTAGAGAAAAGTAATACAGAAACACGAGCAGGAAAAGGAAAAGCGACATTAACACGATTAAAGTTTATCAAGCATAGTATTAAACATTGACATGAAACTCATTGCCATAAAAGTTAATTTAGTCAATTATTTCATCACTGTATGTAGTATATTTGTACACAATAAATTCAATTATTATAATTTACGACGTTAATGTTTTGTTTTTTTTAATGTGGAAAACTAAATTTTCTGATCGCTGAAACACCAATGAATCATTGTGTCAATTTCTTGATCTTTTCCTGACTAATTTGTTTAGAGAAAACCTGTGAGCTCGTGTGTCTCGATCTAAAACTAAATATATGTCTCTTACACTCTTTTTTTAGAATTGTTAAAGAACAAAACCATAAACAAGTTGTAACTGACATATATGCCTAATATAAATAATTGATTTATGCTAATAACTGTTTGAAAAGTGTGAAATGTTTATATCCTGTTGATTTATATAATAATGAAGTTATTTAGACATTGTAATACTGCCTTAACATTACTTACAAACTTTCATGTTGGGCGATAATATAACCAACACATGCAGCATTAAGCATTGCCCATATTTACAACAAACTGATTTTTAGTCATTTAGCCTCATTTTATGGATTTATACAGTGCACGCATAAAACGTTAATGGCAGTTAAGGCATAAAACCATATAAATACTATAAACGCTATCCTGATATAACAAAATTACAAGATTATTGTTATTACCAGCGTCATCATGTTATTACATATAATCTTAATCACAAATAATTTCTAATTAGTGTAAATATTTGGCTTTGAACAGCCTTATTAATCTGATGGCTATTTTGTATAATTATTTCCCAATTTCTTTGGGAATTTCCAGAAAATAAAATGCACACATCGAAAATAACCAATGACGGCTGATTGAATGTGGCGTGCGAATGAGGTAGAAAGCGGGGAAAGTAGGGAAAATAGAGTAGGACAAAAGTGAATGAGTGGGTCAACGAGTCATCGAGTCATTAGCCATGCCAGTACAATTTTATGCCACATTGGGCTAAATACCTAATAAGTGCTGCCCCCTTTTTAAGCCTCTCTCACAACATAACTTTGTTGAAATAATAAACTATTGATCAGCTACCGCTTTTAGAATGTGTTCATATCCCTTATGCTATTTGTGAAATACGAACACTTATATATATTTTAATACAAAATCAATAGACACGTTGGATATAATAACAATACATAATAATATTTCCAATAAGTTATCAAACACATATGTCAAAGTGTCACTTCGGTCTACAATAAGACTCGTCTATGTAAACAGTTACAAATTATTTAAGATAAATATCTTCCGGGTATAAGTCATTATTATTTATTGACAACGGAAATTCCATAGTAACCAACACACTTTCATTTAGTTTTTAATTATCCAACTAATCGTTAACGTTAATATTGTAAACAACATGACATTTGATCAAATTAGCATTTGGCAATATTGGAACTCAATGTCACAAACATGATGTAAATAATTACAGAATAGTGATTTTAATATATTTATTTTCTGGTTGATCAATTGATATTAAGATTGAAATAAACGAAATACAGGAATATTTATTTTAATAGTTTGGAAGGGAATAGGCGAAATTAACTATGAGATATAGCGTGCTCCAATTCACTAATTGACACGTTTAATTAATTACTCTGTTAAAAGGATGTATTAGCGCTGAGTGGGTGATGGATTATTAACGATTGCTGTAAATGTTCGGGGTATCAAACCGAGGTGAGATAATTAAAGTTTATATCGTGACTCACTTTTATTAATTAAAACGTCTATAGAACAAGGCATACACATATTCATCTTAGGTTCCTATTTTTGCAATGGCTATTCCGAGTATCATATAATTATTTGATTTTGTCATTATACTATAACCTGCAGTGTCAATGTTTCTTATTTTGCAAAAACCTTTCTTTGTTAGTTTTACAATGACATATACATTCAGGATATTTTCATTCATTAAATTAGGAATATATATTTTAGTGGTTTTGGTGATGACGTAGCTGGTGGATAGTTAAGGTTTGTGGCAGATGCTATTGTTTGGTACATGAACAAATATTGATTCGTTTTATTCCTTTCTTTTAGCAAAATACTGATGAAAATTAATTAAATTGCATCCAATTATCTGTCCCTTTTTTATAAAGAATTAACCTTGCTTCATCTTCAAATATTTAGAGTTATGCTGCTTTAATTCCCGCAATTATAGAAAGAACAAATATGTGATAATTCACATCTGATCCTTTCAGCTACTTACTTATGACTCTGGCAACATATAACCATGTTAATAATGAGCAATATATCACTAGATAACAAATAGCTTGTCATATTTTATATTCTATTTTACTACTCTAAAATAAACCGATGGTTTGGCACGGAATTATACTATTGCCGTTATCTATTAAATAGATATTGAGATATTGGTTATTAGTTATATTTATTGAGTGTAAATGAATTTCGTAGTCAGACAATATTATTGAAACTCAACCAGATTAGTTGAAGGAGATGGTGTATATACTATATTTTGATTATTCGCAAAATGTGATAAGCTACGTGTGCTCATTGCCAACAAAATGAGAAAAAATAAGATCACACATGAAATATCTTTTTGCATGAAGTTATTAAATGGATTGAAAGTTATATTTAGTAAATTTCCTGTGGGTAATGATGGGGAATTTTAGGTGGCTTTTAGTAAGGCTTTGTTTTTGAATTCAGGTGGTATTTGAGTTTAATCAAACATTATAGAAACGTTTGTCATATTCGTTTGCTGTTAAGTTTCAATTTTTAACTAGTTCTGTATCACCTTTGCTACCTGTACTGGTAACTTGAAACAGTCCATAAACGACTTTACCACATTTTATTGCTTCAGATGGAGATAATGTTCTTCTTCATTTCTTTCATAAACCAAGTGCTGCACATGCCAACATACTCACTGTGTTTCTCGGATTTACATTTTTCTTTGAAAATTCCCATTAGAGTAAATATAGGTAGCATACATATGTTCTAATGTGGGTCGCCCCAAGTGTAAGCAATTGCATGAAATTTAAATACCGAATTCATTCTCTTTTCATCATGTGACGAGAACTAGGAACCTTCGCTTTAAGATAGTATTCAGTTATATCCAGTTAGATTATTTCATGTCTGTGAGAAGCCTAGAAATGAAGAAGCAGGTGAATTATATATGTAAGTCCTGGTATTATCAAGTAAGAAATATAAGACGTATTCGCAAATAGATAAATGATGGGACATGTAACAGTTTAGCCAAACCCTTATAACTAATCGTCTGGACTGGCTATATTATATCCCCATCTCTCTGACAAACCGATTACTCACAAAATTAAACATATAACCTCAGTTTGTTCCAGTTACACTGGCTTCTTGTACATTTCAGATTAATGTACAAGATGCAGTTTCACATATTCAAAGTACTGATTAGAACAGTACCACTTTATCTAAGTGATCTGATCCATATATATATATATATATATATATATATATATATATATATATATATATATATATATATATATATATATATCAGTGGGGATGTTGCCATATGAGTGCTGTCGACTTTTAACAATACACAAAGCGACACATCAAAATACTGAGATAAATATTTCCTAGTATCAGCTTCCAGGTTGTGAAATAAGTTTTCAACTCATATTAAACTTGCTGCAAATAAATATATTTAAAGTATGTAAAACAGTTTATTTAACTATAAAATATTTTTTTAGCTATATGAGCTTCAAATATGTTTTAATTATGTTTTTAGATATAAAGCTCCTTAGAGCATTTCATTTTAAATAAGGCGCTATATACAATACTATTATTAATTGTGTACATGCACATTACAGAGATGCCTATATTTAAAAGAGCGTTTATCATTAGGGTAGCGGTTACTTGAACTGTTTCCAAAGCTTTATCTTCTTTGTGAGGTCGTAAAAAATACATCGTACAACATACAATGTCTTTTGTACTCAACGTTTAACATTATATATTCACTATAGACAGCCTGATTAATTTTTGTGAATCCCCTGAACTGGTTATTATACCTGTTGCTAATAATGGTCATATGATATTTCACACTGTCGACATTTTCTGGTGCAGTGGATTCTAATTAATTAAGCTCGATTTTTATCGGGTTATTACAATTTGCAGGAATCAAAATAATTATTATCACAAAATTAAAAACATTGTCATACCTAATAAATTGTATGATAATATAAGTAAGTTAATAAAAACGTACATAACATACCACGATTTACAATGCGGTTCTCGTGAAATTATTTCATTTTTTAATTTATTCTTTCCACTAATTTTGTCCCTTTTGTTTACGCCTACTATTTCCAGTTACAATTTGGACAAATTCTCAACTCAAGACAAGAACGTTAGATTGCCATTGCATTTGGTCGCTGATAGTGTTTTGTATTGAACATAAGGTTCTCTAGAAACTAAAATATAAACTATTAGTGGTTGAAACTGTATTTCGATATGTACATTACTCTTAATAAGGTGTGGAGCAAAACTTCAGTCCATACTAACTGTATCCTGAGACATTGGTGCTTGGAGTTCTTTTATAATACTGTCATATATATTTATCGATGAATAGTTAAATCGGTAGTTATAAATCAGCTTAAGACACAACTCATGCTAATAAATGACAAAACCTAGTTCAGAAAATTGGAAATATTTGAGTTAATATATATATATATATATATATATATATATAATTTTGGCTACAAGATATAGCCGCTAATATTCTGTAAATAATGTCATTCATAAAGAAATGCACCTAAATTGCAAATTGTTTTTCTAAAACAATGTTATAATTTCTAACACTAAATTTCCATTAAATGTGTACATTTTCAATCTGACAGAAAAGGTTCTCAAATAATGATAATATGATTACTTTAGGGAATATTAAAATCTGATGAAACACGATAAAAAATTCAGATTACAGAAATTTGTTCTATCATTGTAACATAAAAGAGAGCCTCGTGTTGTTTTGCCAGTCATCATCTTTATCTTCTGATGAGTAAGTGTCGCTGTTTTTATTGAATGTCTTTCTGTGAGTGTTGACCAATTGCCAAGAAAGAGTTGTTATAGCCCACACGGTATTTGCATTGTCCCATATGAGCTTCTAATTCACACACAATAACATATAAGGATCCTTTCTCTTTATATGTGTAACATTTGAGTACATTTGTCACAGCTCCTTATCCTTATCATTATGCATCCCACCATGACCAAGCTGTGATAGAGAGGGTGGGAGAAATGGAGAAAGAGGGGGGAGAAAGAGAGAGAGAGGGGGGAGATAAACACATACAGACAGACGGATGGACGGACATACATAGAGGGGGGTAGGTAGGGAGATTATCACTATCTACATATATATATATATATATATATATATATATATATATATATATATATATATATATATATATATTAGTCCATTAATTTAGACATTCATAAACATCAGTTTATAGCCGGATAGATAAATAACTTAGCATATAGACACAAGGAGGACGCACCAAGATAACTGGTCTTATGACTTCCTCTTAACATTTAAGAAGAATAGCTATTTGTGGAAACATGTGTCTAAGTATTGGATAACCTCTACCCATCCTTTATCTTATCTCGTTGGTTCTTTTTTTATTCTTAGTTGACGTGTGCCTAATGGTATGTTGTGGCTGATACAATTATATATCCTTAACATTGATATTACTTAAAGATTTTGAATTTAGCCAGCATTAAGTAATGATGACACCTAGTGATATCTCGCGGTAAAATGTCATCGAAGAACTTCGTGGAAATACTATTTCATGTCTAGTCTAATCCAATATAACGTACACTTTAAGTTGTTCATATTAATCACACACACACACACACACACTTGAAATTTTAATTTGTTTGAAGTGGTTTTTCTTGTAATTTACCAATTTTTTAATTTTTAATATTTATTTTCCAAAAGGTTTCCAATAATTTACTAACTAAGTATCAATTGGACACATTTTTGTAAACTTATCCAATATTTGATATTTACGTCAGTCGATTATAATCATTTCATAATTTAAGTTTATCAAACTGTGAGTTATTCAACGCTAGGATATTACATTATTTCTGTATTTGAATTGTCTGTTTGCAGAAATTTAGATCACCAAAAACAATCGCGTTCCATATAATGTGTTCACATGAATATTAGGCTGTTTATTTTCACTTGCTTAACCTCGACTGATTAGTTTGTTTTGACGTCATCAACTTGTGTGTGTTTTTATAAAATTTTAATTGGTTATGTGTGTGACGTCATAATTATATACCAAAACTATAATTAATTAGCCAAATGGTAGCCAGCTCGAACTGATCCGTGTTAATATAAAGTTGCATCAATGATTTTACCCTCAGAGGCACGCAATTTATGTATAACTTGCACCTTAGAGAATGATGAAAGAAGTCAATGAAAGAAATTGTTATTAGAGTCATATGAAAAAGATATTGGACACTAAATAATTGCTTTAATAAGATCACAACAGCTGTAATTCAGTAAGTTTGTATTAATATTTCACGCATTTATAAGTGGCAAAATGTAAGGCAGAAATGTGCTAAAATTATAATTAATTGTTTTGGTTCAGTACCTGAACAAAATTAATTAATATAAAAAGTTTTTCCTTTTTTAAATTTATAGTAACAATGGTTCCAATAATATGGATTATGCTTTTCTTTATTAAAATGGCAGAAGCAGTAGAAAAACCCAACTAAAACTGCTTTATAAAACAAATATTAAGACTTGTTAATAGAATTATCCCAAAAGCCTTCGGGAAGTGACGTCACTTCTTCGATATATCCGAATTGAGTTCATTAAAATAAAACCTTTTTGTTTTTACCTTAAACAATAATATCTAAAATACAACCATAACGCACATAGATAAAGGGCACGTATTAAAAATCTTCATTTGTTGATAAAACAATTGAAATGTATTATTTGATGAACACTCTATTAGTCATCATCATGGAAACATATGGCCGAGTGCGATCTTGGTGAGAAATAGCCCACAAAACTATGGATGTTCGGTGATTTTGAGCACTTAATTGGATGTTTGCAGCGCAATGGTCTTATTAGTAAGCTTTTTGAAATATCCAAACTGAGGTAAGCAGAAATATATAATATTAGCTTTGGATAGAGATATGTATAATATTTAACGTTTATTTAAGAATACACACTTTTTATTTAATTCAATCATGATATTATTAGTATAACAAATTAAGCTGGTAATGTTTTATCAGTTTATTTACTGATGTCATTAGTGTTTAAATGTTTCAGAATATAATATAGACAATTACCATCTTATATGTTGTGACACTGTAATGTATGCTAAGCCATTTATGTGTTTGTTGCTCAGAGGAGAAAGAAACGAGACCATTCATTAAGTCTATATCCGTGGGGAGGAAGTAGTTAATTATGACTTGTTTGTTCCTTAATGACATTTTGTTTGCACATACAATACTTTACTCGTTATGATGTAGAATACGATAAACTGTGTGTGTGTGTGTGTGTGTGTGTGTGTGTGTGTGTGTGTGTGTGTGTGTGTGTGTGTGTGTGTGTGTGTGTGTGTGTGTGTGTTTTGTGTTTTGATGGGGAGTGATGTGTTGCTTGGGATGATCAGGTGGCGATTTCTTCGAACATGTAATGTCTACAGTCCTTCGAGATCAACTCATATACATTAATGCAATCAACTACACCTAATTAATCTAAATAATGTTCGATACCCCTAAGATGTGTCGTATCACAGCAGAATTTTCAATTATAACCCTATTTATATAAGATCTTCAAAAATTCTAATTATCTAAACTTTAAAGGTGTGTGTGTGTGTGGTGTGGTGTTGTTGGTTTTTGTGTGTGTGTGTGTTTTTTTTTTTTATTCGGACGGCATCAACATATCTAAACTCTAAACCTACCTATATCTAAATAACTATAATACATTAATCAAATTTATACCTCCATTTCTATACAAGCATGTGTCTGGTCTACTCATCAGCCTGTGGGAACCAGCTAATTCGCTTTTCGTACGCGACAAATATGTCACGCCCACAGGAAAGCGGCTACATGCAGGCTACGTACAAAAAGCGGAAGCACGTAAAAACATACCATTTGATACCACAGCTCACAGCAAACAACACGTGCGTGTGGTTCATTGGAGACTTAATACATACATATCATAACTACTTTGACACCACAGTTTACATTCAACAGTAATTTTCTGAGTTCCAAAAGAAACCTGTTTATAAAACATTTCGACACCTCAGATGCTGACCCAAACTCCACGACTGTAGGTGCTTGGCGGCTTAGGGACTGGTGAGACATTACACATGTCTCAGCAAGAAAAGTCGCCACTCTGGATTTAGCCCCCTGAAGAAACGTCCAGAGTTTGAATTCACGGTTCGAGATTCTCTGTGCCTGTGCCTTATTATACACAGCTAAAACAAGCATATACACACACACACACACACACACTATATATATATATATATATATATATATATATATATATATATATATTATATCTCAATATAAAAAAGACACACACACACACACATATATATATATATATATATATATATATATATATATTATATATAATATATTTTAAATAATAGGGTTAGTTGCATATACAATTCACTTGATGTTATGTTGGTACTACCTACTGCCAAAAATCATGATTCACAGGGGAAAACGCAACAAAATAGCATGAAATACATACATCAAACAAAGTCACTACATGGTCAACACAAACACACATAACAAAGTCACTACATGGTCAACACAAATACACATTGCTAAGTGACTAAATAGTCTACACAAACACACATAGCAAAGTCACTGATCCATTCTATCCTATCTATCATATCCTATCTTATCTGAACTTATCCATCCTATCCTTTCCTTTCCCATCCTATCTTATTATATCTTATTCATCCTATCATATCCTCTCCTATCTTATCTTATCTTATACATACTATCCTATCATATCCCTTCCTATCTTATCTTAGCCATCGTATCCGATCCTATCCTACCGTATCCTATATTATCTTAACCATCTTAACCTACCCTAACATGTCAAATCGTATCCCTTCTATCCTATCCCATCCTATCTTATATTATCTTATCCATAATATCTTATCCTATCTTAGCTTATCCATCCTATCCTATCTTCACCTATCTTATCCATCCTATCCTATCCTATATTATCTAAGCTTATCTTATCTTACCTGATCCATTCAATCCTCTCTTAATTTATCTTATCCATCCTATCCAAGTCAAGCCTGTCCTATGTTATCTTATCCATTCTTTCCAATCCCAAACACCAATCCTATCTTATCTTATCTTATTATATCTTATTATATCTTATCTTATCATATCCATCAAATGCTATCCTATCTTAATTTATCTTATCTTATCCATCTTATCTTATCTTATCTTATCTTATCTTATCTTATCTTATCTTATCTTATCTTATCTTATCTTATCTTATCTTATCTTATCTTATCTTATCTTATCTTATCTTATCTTATCTTATCTTATCTTATCTTATCTTATCTTATCCTGTCTTATCTTATCTTATCTTATCTTATCTTATCTTATCTTAACCTTCGTATCTTTTCCACTCCAATCCTATCTTATATTATATTATCCATCCCATCCTATCTATCCTATCCTAACTTCTATTATTTTATCTTATCTATCCTTTCCTATCCTATTCCATCCATTCTAATATTATCCTATCCCATCTTATATTATTATATCAATCGTCTTCAATCATTTCCTATCTTATTCTATCTTACCATATCTTATCCACCCTAACCTATGTTATCCTATCTTATCTGATCTCTTACATCCTATCCTATCATATCCCATCCTATCTTATCTTATTGTATCCATCTTATCCTATTCGATCCTTTCCTATCCTATCTTATCTTATCTTACGCATCCTACCCTGTACTATCCTATCCTAGCTTGTTTTATCTTATCCATCCTATCCTATCCTATCATATCTTATCTTAGTTTATCCATCCTATCCTATCATTTCCTATCCTCTCCCATCTTATATAATCCATTCTAACCTACCATATCCTATCTGATCTAATCCATACTATCTTATCTTATCCTATTCTATACTATCCAAATCAATGTTATCTTATCTAACTCATCCTATCATATCCAATCCTATCTTATCTTGTCTTATCCATCCTATCCCTTCATATCTTATTTTACCATATCTTATCTTATTCATCTTATCCTATCATTTCCTATCCTATCCTATCTTAACTTATCCAAGCTATCTTATCTTACTCTATCCTATTATATCTTATCTTATATATCCAATCCTATCCTATTCTCTATTATCTTATCTTATCCATCCTTATACGTTAATATCCTACTGTATCCTATCTTATCTTAATATATCCTATCCATCCAATGCTATCCTATCCTATCCAATCTTATCTTATCTAATCTAATCTAATCCATCCTATCCTATCCTATCCTTTCCTTTCCTATCCTATCTTATCATTATTTCTTAGGCTATTCTATCTTATAATATCACATCCATCCTATCCTATCCTATCTTATCTTATCTTATCCATCATATCCTATCCTAGCCCATCCTATCCTATCCTATCTTATCTGATCCATCCTATCCTCTCCTATCCTATCGTATTCTATCCAATCTTTTTCATCCTACCCTGTGTTAATATTATGTATGTTAAGAACATTTGGTATTATTTACGTGTTGAACACGTAGCATTTTGTATGTTTTGAACATTTAGTAATACGAATGTTTAGAAGATTTCGTATTATATATGTTTTGAACATTTAGTATTATACAGGTTTTGAACAGGTATGTAGGATTTTTACATTTAGTGTTAAATAAGATTTGAATATTTAGTAGGTTTTGAACATTTAGTGTTATGTAAGTTTTGATTATTTAGTATTATGCAGGTTTTGACCATTTAGTAGTATGTAGGTTTTGCATATTTATTACTAAATAGATTTTGAACATTTAGTATTATGAAGATTTTGAATATTTAGTTTCACGTAGGTGTAGAACATTAGGATATTTTTGATATTATAAGATAACATAACATAACATCAGATAGGGTAGGGTAGCATATGATAGGATGTATAAGATAAGATAGGTTAGGATAGGATAGGATAGGAGGGAAAAGATAACATAAAATAAGATAAAATAAGTTAGGATATGATTGGATATGATTGATAAGATAAGACAGAATAAGATGTGATAGAATAGGATAAGATGGATAAGATTAGATAGGATAAAACAGGATAGGATGGGATGGATAGGATAACATAGGATAGGATACGATGGACAAGATAATATATCATAGGATACCAGATAAGTTGTTAGGATTGATAAGATAGGATAGGATAGAATAGAATAGGATGGATAAAATAAGTTAATGGAGGATAGACTAGGATGGATAAGATAAGGTAGGATAGGATAGGAGAAGATAAATAAGATAAAATAGGATAGGAAGGTATAGGATAGCATAGGATAGGATAGGATAAGATAAGATACGGTAGCATAGGATATGATGGGATAGGATGGATAAGTTAAGATAAGATAGGACAGAATAGGATGGATACTATGAGTAAAAATAGGACAAGATAAGATAGATTAGGAAAGGATAGGATAAGATGAGATAGATAAGAAAAGATAGGATAGGATAGGAAGGAGAAGAGAAGATAAGATCGGATAGGATCAAACATACTAGTATAGGATAGGCTAGGATATGAAAGGATAGGATATGATAGGATTTAATAGGATGGATAAGATAAGATGAGAAAAGATTCTTGTAGAAGATAGGAGAGGATAGGATGGGATAGAATAGGACAGAAAGGAAAAGATAAAATAGCATACGATAGCTAAGACAGTATAGAATAGGCTACAATTTGATAGGTTTGAATAGGATCCGAGGGATTAGATAATATAAGATGAGCTAGAATAGGATAGGATAGGATTGATAAGATAAGATAAGATAAGATAGGATAGAATAAGATAGGTTAGGATAGAATGGATCAGGCAAGATAACGTAAGATATGATAGGATTGGGTAGGAAATAATAGGATAGGTTAGATACGAAAAGTTAGGAAAGGATATTATGGGATAGGGTAGGGTAGGAAAGGAAGATAATGTAATGTAAAATAAGATAATATAGGATAATATAGGATGGATAAGATACGGTAAGACACAGTAAGATACGATACGATTGGATAGGATACGATTGACAATAATTAAAATAGGATAGGAAAGCATAGAATAGGGTTGATACGATATGATAATATAGGATATTACAGGTTAGGATGGATAAGATAGCATGAGATAAGATAAGATAGGATAGGATAGTATGAATAAGATAAGATAAGATTGGATCAGATGGGATAGGATATCATAAGATAAGATAGGATAGGTTAGGATGGAAACGATGAGATAAGGATAGGTTAGGATAGGATTGGATGGATTATATAAGATATGATCGGATAGAATAGGATGGATAAAATAAGCTAAGATAAGATAGGATAGGATAGGATAGGATATAATGGTTTAGATAAGATATGATAATATATTATAGGTTGGGTTAAGATAGGATAGGATGGATAAGATAAGGCTGGATAGGCTAGGATTGGGTTAGAATGGTTAAGATAAGATAAGATACATTAGGATAGTTTATGATAGGATAGGATGGATAAGATAAGATCAGATAGGATTTGAAAGGATAGGACAAGATGGATAATATAGGATAAGACAGTATTTGACAGGATGTGATGAATAGGAAGGATAAGATAAGATAATGTAGGAAAAGATAGGATGGGAACAAATAGGATAGGATAAGTTGGAAACGATAGGATGGATAAGAAAATATAAGGTGGGATAGGATAGGACAGCATAGGAGGGATTCGATAAGATACAGTAAGATAAGATATGTTAGGATATGATATGATGGGATGGATCAGATACGACAGGATAGGATGGGATAGGCTAGGATAGATTGGATAAGATAAGATAAGATAGGATATGATAGGATAGGAAAGGGGGATAATATAAGGTAGGATTGGATAGGATAGGATAGGATAGTATGGAAAAGATAACATAAAATAAGATGAAATAGGATAAGATATGATAGGATAAGATACGATACAATAAGACCAGATAGGCTAGGATAGGATATGATGGATAAGATAATAAAAGAAAGGTTAGGATATGATAGTACATGATAGATCGGATACCACAGGATAGAATGAAATAAGATAGGATAGGATACGATGGATTGGATAAGATAAGAAAAATCGGATTAGATTAGATAGGTTAGGAAAGGACAGGATAGTATAGAATAGGATGAGATAAGATCAGACAAAATAGGGTAGGATAGGATAGGATAGAATGGATAAGATCAGATAAGATAGGATAGGATAGGTTAAGATAGGATGGATTAAATAAGATGTGACTGGAAAGTAGAGGGTGGATAAGATAAGATAGGATAAGATAGGACAAGATCGCATAGATATCATAAGATAAGATTGGATAGGATAGGAAAGGAAAGGATAGGATAGGATAGAATGGATAAGATAAGATAAGATAATATGAGATATGATCAGAAAAGGTAGGAAAGGATAGGATAGGATGGCTCAGATTAGATAAAATGGGATAGGATAGGTTAGGGTAGGATAGGATGCATAAGATAAGATAAGATAGGAAGAAAAGATAAGATAGGATAGGAAAGGATAAGATAAATAAGATAACATAAGATAGGATAAGATAGGAAAGAATAGGATGCTTCAGATAAGATAAGATAAGATAGGATAAGAAATGATAGGACTGGATGAAAAGATACGACAGGATAGGATGGGATAGGCTAGTATGGGAAGGAAAAAATGACATAAGATAGGATAGCATACGATATGATGGATAATATAAGATAGGATAGGATAAGATAGGATAAGATAGGATAAGATAGGATAAGATAGGATAAGATAAGATAAGACAAGACAAGATAAGACAGGACAAGACAGGACAAGACAGGACAAGACAGGACAAGACAGGACAAGATAAGACAAGATAGGATAAGATAGAATAGGATAGGATGGACAAGCTAAGTAAAGATAAGGTAAGATAGGATAGGATAGGATACACTATGATACAATACGATAAGATAAGATAGGATAGGATAGGAATGGATGAATAAGATAAGATAGGATTGGATAAGATAGAATAGGATAGATAAGTTAAGATAATATAAGATAGGGTAAGACAGATAACGATAGGATGAGACAGTAAAGGATTGCATGGATAAGATTAAATAAGATAAGATATAATAAGATAAGATAGGATAGGATGGAAAACATAAGATAAGATAAAACAAAATAAGGTTAGATAAGAGAAGCTCATATAAGATAAGATAAGATAAGATATGCTAGATTAGGCTTGGATAGGATAGGATGGATTGGATAAGATAAGATAGGATAGATTAGGATGGATAAGAATAGATAGGATAGCATAGGATATGATAGGATCGATAAGATAAGATAAAATAGGATAGGATGGGATAGGATAAGATTGGATAGGATAGGATGGATAAGAAAAGATAAGGTAAGACAAATTAGGATATGATAGTTCATGATCAATAAGATATGACAGGATAGGATTTGATAGAGCAGGATAGGATGGATAATATAAAATAGGATAGGATAGGATCGCATGGGATGGATAATTTCAGATAGGATAGGATAGGATGGGATTGATGAGATAAGACAAGAAAAGATAAATTAGGATATGAATAGGTTAGGATCGATAAGTTACGATAGGATAGGGTGGGATAAGGTAGGATGCGATGGATAAGATAAGATAGGATAGGAAAGGGGGGATGTTATATGATAGGATAAGATAATTTAAAATACGTTAATATAAGCTAGGATAGGAGAGGATACGAGAAGATACGAGAAGATAAGATAGGATAGGTAGAATATGATGGATAAGATAAGATAATTGAGGATTGAACACGATAGGATAGGAGAGGATAGGGTGGATAAAATAAGATAACATAACATAAGATAGGAATGGATGGGATATGATACAATAGAATAAGATACCATAGGATTAGTTAGAATAGGATGGATAAAATACGATAACATAGGAAAGAATGAATAGGATAGGATAAAATAGGATAGGATAAGATAGGATAGGATGGAGAAAATAAGGATAGGATGATTAAGATCAGATAAGATACCAGAGGATAGGATAGAATATTATAGGACCGGATGGATAAGATAAGTTACTATAAGATAGAATAACATAAGATAGGAAATAATGGGATAGGATAGGATAGGACATGACTAGATAGCATGGATAAGATAAAATAGCATAAGATAACATAAGATAAGATAAAATAAGAAATAATAAGATGGATTTAAACAAGATAAAATAAGATAATATCAGATCAGATCAGATAGAATACGATAGGATAGGGTGAATATGATAAGACAAGATAGCATAAGATGGATCAAATAAGATAGGATAGGATAGAATAGGATGGATAAGGAGAAGTATAAGAAATTATTTGATAGGATGGATAAGCTAAGATAAGATAGGATAAGATATGTTAGGATAGGATAGGATAGGAAAGGATAGGATGGATAAGATACGCTATGATAAGATAGGTTAGGATATGATAGGATACAATCGATAAGATAAGATAGGATAGGATAGATAGGATAGGATAGGAGAGAACATGAGAGGAGATGGATGGATGAATGTTGTTTAACGAAACACCGGCACCATTTAGGCCATGCAGTGTCCTAGAACGATTGGAAATAAAACCGTACGATAAATTAACTTAGAATACGTTTGGATAGAATAGAATATGATAATGTAAAATAAGGCAGGATATGATAGGATGGTAAGATAATATAAGATAACATAGGAAAGTATAGCATACGATAGGATGTATAAGATAAGATAAACTATGATAGGATAGGATAGGTTAGGATGGATTAGATAAGACTGAATAGGATATAATTTGATATGATGGATAAGATACGGTAAGATAGGATAAGATATTATCTGATTGGTAAGATAAAATAGGATATGATAGGATAGAATAGGATGGATAAGAAAAGATAAGATAGGATAAGACAATATAAGAAAAGATAGGACAAAATGGGACAGAATAGGATGGATAAGATTAGATAAAATAAAATAAGATAGGATTAGATAATTTAAGATAAGACAATGTAAGATAAGAGAAGATCTGATAAGATAAGATAAGATAAGAAGGATAAGATAAGATCAGATAGGATAAGATAGGATAGGATAGGTTAGGATTGGATACGATAGGATACGATAGATTACATAAGATAAAATACGACAGGATAGGACGGATAAGATAAGATAAGATAGAATAGGATAGCATAGAATAGGATCGATAAGATAAGATAAGACTAGATTGGATAGGATAGGATAAGATGGACACGATAAGATAACATAGAATAGGAAAGGGTTAGGGTAGGTTAGGATATAATGGGATGGATAAGTTAAGACAGGATGGGATAATATGTATTAGATAAGATAAGATCGGATAGGATATGATAGGATAAGATAGGATAGGTCAGTATGGATAAGATAAGATAATATCAGATAGGATAAGATAAGACAGGATAGGATATTTTAGGATAGGATAGGATATCATACTATAGGATAAAATCAGATAGGATAAGATATGATAGGATAGGATGAATGTGATAAGAAAAGATAGGCGAGGATAGAAAAGGATAGAATAGGATGGATAAGATAAGGTAATATAAGGTAGGATAAGATAAGATAGGAAAAGAAAGGATAGGATACGATAGGATAGGTTATGGCAGGATAGGATGGGATGGATTAGACTAAATAAGATAAGATAATATAAGATAAAATGAGATAAGAAAGGATAGGATAGAATTGAATATATAGGTTAATATAAGATAAAAAAAGAATAGATACTATAAGATCAGATCAGATAAAATAGGATAGGATAGATACCATCAGATGATATAAGATAGTTTAGGATTGGATAAAATAGGATAGGATACGATAGATTAGTTAACATAAGATAGAATAGGATAGGATAGGATTCATAAGATAAGACATGATCAGAGAGGATAATATAGGTTAGGATGGGATAGGATAGGTTAGGATATAATGGATATGATCAGATAATATAGGATGTGTTATCCTTTGATAGAATAGAATTGGATGGATTCAATAAGGTAAGATAGGATAGGATAGAATAGGATCGATAAGATAGGATAAAATATGATAAGAAATGATAGGATAGCATAATAAATGATAGAATGGTTTAACATTCAATAAAATATGATAGGATAGGACATGGTAGGATGGAAAAGATGGCATAGGATAGGATATGGTAGGATGGATAAGATAAGATAGATATGATAGGATAGGATGGATAAGGTAGGTTAAGATATGATAAGATACTTAAATGAGGTATGATAGGGTAGGCTAGGTTAGGATAGGATAGCATGGGAATATGATAGGATATGAATGGATAGGATTAATACAATAAGAAAAGATATGATAGGATATGAAAGGATGGGATAGGAAATGATAGGATTGATAAGATTAGATAAGATATGATAAGAAAGGATTTGATTGGATAAGATAAGATAAAATAGAATAGGATGGTATATAATGGATAAGATTAGCTTAGGTCAGATAGGATAGGATAAGAAGGATAATAAGGGTAATAAAGGAAAAAAGATAGGCTAGGATAGGATAGGAAAGGATAGGGTGGCTGAGGTAAGACAACATAGGATTGGGTAGGAAAGATAAGACAAGATAAGATAGGATAAGAAACGATAGGATAGGGTAAAATAAGATAGCATAGGATAGGAAAGGATAGATAATATAATATAAGATAGGATGGGATAGGATAGGGTAGGATGGATGGATAAGATTATATAGGATAGGATAAGATTAGATAGAACGGGATTTGATATCATTGGATAGGACAGGATATAATAGGATGGATAAGTTAAGATGATGATGATTGATGTTTTACGGCCACTTTTGTGCACATGGCTAAATGGGCCGAGCGACTTCCAAAGGTAATGAGACGAAGTGAAAGACGAAACAACCTTCAGATATGGCCACGCCGGGATTCGAACACGGGTGGTCGTGATCTGTGGTCCAGCACGCTACCGCTAGACCACGGAAGCGCCCTTGGATAAGATAAGATAAGATAAGATAGGTTATGATAGGATAGGATAGCATGGATACTATAAGATAAGATTGGATACGATAGGAAAAATAAGTTAAGGTATTAAAAGATACGATTAATAAGAGAAGATTAGATCAGATAGGATAGGATTGGATAGGATGGATAAGATATGAATAGATAGGATAGGATCCGATATGATAGAATTGGATAGGAAGGATAAGTTATGATCAGATAAGATAGGTTAGGATATGATAGGATAAGATAGGATAAGATGGATAAGATAAGATAAAATAGGATAGAATAGGATAGGATAGGACTGATAAGATAAGATAAGTTTAGATAGGTTACTTAAATAAGATAGGATAGGTTAAGATAGGATAGGATTGATAAGATTAGACAAGATAGGATAAGAAAGGATTTGATTGGATAAGTTAAGATAAGATAAAATCGGATAGGATGGGATGATATGGATACGATTTGTTTAGGTCATATAGGATAGAATATGAAAGGATAGGATGGTTAAGAAAATAAAACAAAGATGGGATAGGATAGGATTGGATAGCAAAGGATAGGAAGGATAAGATAAGATATCATAGGATAGGGTAGGATAGCATAGGATACATAACATCAGATACGCTAGGATATGTGGGATAAGATAAGATAGAATAATATAAGATAGGAAAAGATAGGATAGAAAGGATACATAAGATAAGACAATATAAAATAGGATAAGATACGATAGGATAGGATAAGAAAAGAAATGATGCTATTAGATAGGAAAGGATAGATAAGCTAAGACGGGATAGGATAGGGTAGCATGGACAAGATAAGATTATATAGGGTAGGATAAGATTAAAAAGGATAGGATAGGATAGGACATATTAGGATTGATGGACTAATTAAAAAAAGATATGGTAGGATAGGATAGCACGGATGCGATCAGATAAGAAGAATAAGATAAGGTAATAAAAGATACGATTGATAAGAGAAGATAAGATAAAATACGATAGGATGGGATAGGAAAGATAAGATAATATAACATAAATAGGATAGGATAGGATAGGATGGATAAGATAAGAAAAGATAAGATAGGATAGGATACAATATGACATAATTGGATAGGATGGATACGTTGTGATTAGATTAGTTAGCTTAGGATAGGATAGGATAGTATAGGATAAGATGTATAAGGTAAGATAAGATAGGATAGTATAGGATAGGATAGGATGGATAAGATAAGATAAGTTTGGATAGGATAAGATAGGAGAGAGTGGGATAGTATAGGATGGATAACATAAGATAGGATAGGATAGGATAGGATAGGATAGGATTGGATAGGATAGTAAGGATAGTATAGGATGGATAAGAAAAGATAAGATAAGATAAGATCAGATAAGATAAGATAGGATAGGCTAGGTTATGATAGGATAGAATAGGATAGGATTGATTGAATGGATAAGATAAGATAAGAGAGGAGAGGAAAGGATGGGATGAGATGGATCGGATAAGATGGATAAGATAATATATTATAATATAAGATAAGATTAGATAAGATTAGATAGGAATAGATAAAATAAGATTGGAAAAGATGAGATAAGATTGGATAGGATAAGATAGGATTTGGTAGAATAAGGCAGACTAGGATAGGCGGGATAGGATTGGATAAGATAGGATGGATAAGATAAGATATGATAAGATACTTAAGTTAATGTAAGATAAGATAAAATAAGATTGAATAGGATAGGATAGGATAAAATATGATAAGATATGGTATGATAGGGTATGACAGGATAGGATGGGTAAGATAAGATAGGATAGGATAGGATAGAATGGATAAGATTAGATCAGATAGGATTGGATAGGATTGGATCGGATGGGTGCGATAAGATTAGATGGGATAGGATAGGGTAGAATGGATAGATAAGATAAGATAGGATAGGATTAAATTCCGTGAACAGATTGTTCAATTAAAATTAGAGCAATTAGAACTTTTCCATTTCTTTATACGCATTCTAAATACCTTTAGATTAATAGCTTGTTTAATAGTCATCCTCCTGATTCCACATTTGAGCCCCTTCATATCTCAAACAGCGCTTACCATACTGCATAGTTCTAAATTTAGGCATCGTAAGCCTAAGTGAACCTCTGAAATTATGAACCTCTACCTTTCGAGTAAATAGTTCATGTAGATGACTACGTTCTATTTTATGAATAATCTTAAATATTTCAATCAGAATAAGCTTGATTATATGTACATTCAAAAGAGGTTTGCAAGCCATATTTCGTAATTCTCTCTACGTAGATGAATAATCTTTTATAATATAGCGTAAATCCCGTTTCTGAATATTTCCTATTTTCTTAATATCTGATATTTTGCAGAAATACCAGACAGCCGGACAATGGTAAAAATGTGACATAATGAAACATCCAAACAATACATATTTTTCTCTGTCATTCAATATATTTGACAACTGACCGAGAGCATTTAATTGGGGTCCTGCCTTTCTGCAGGTTGTTGATATATGTTCATTAAAGGTAAGTGCCTGGTCAATGTGGATACCTAGCAATTTGACTGAGGCATAAGACTAATATTATCTATCACTATGTTGTTTTATAATTTGGTCTTGCTAAAAAAAAATTGAATTTTTAAAGATTAGCCTGAAGAAATTTTCCTTGAACGAGTTCATTAAAACATTTGACACAAGCTCTATGTCTAACAATACATTTTCAATTTTATTACCATGTACACAAAGAGTATTATCGTCTGCATAATTGTAAATATCACACAAATCACTAAATAAATTCGTTGGAATATAAGTTATACACCAATGGGCCAAACATTGAACCCGTTAGCGATACTTTTTCTAATCCCATCAATCCACTTTTAACATTGCCGATCTTATCTTTACCCTTTGTAATCTATTGATAAAATAATTTGCAATTATCATGCATGTATCGGGATTGAATCCGTATGCATTTAACTTCGCTACCAACAAGTGATATGGCTGACAGTCAAAAGCTTTCGAAAGATCAGTCAGTACGGCTCCACTGATACCACCGTCATCAGTATTAGATTTACATTTGTCAATTAATCTCAGTAGTACATTTTAACAGTTATGGCCTTTTCTGACTCCTGAAAGGAATGGTGACAGTAATGGGTTCATAAAGTTATACATCTGATCTATAAGAATACCCTCAAATATTTTGCTGAAACATGGAAGGATACTGACAGGTCGGTAATTCTTTTTGTCGTGCGTGTTACCTTTCTTAAAAATATGCGATATTTCGGCTGACTTAAGATCATCCGGAAAGTTGGAGTCCTGAATACTTTTCTTAACGTTTAGTGTATTGACTTCAAACGAGAAGCACGTATTATTGTGAGTGGACGGTATATGACAATTTTAGGTTGAAGTTGTCAGTTTTATTGTTATCTGATTATACGAACATACTTATAAAGATAAGGTGATCACATTTAACTGGATATTTCCACGTAACATAAGGATTATAACCAATTTTATAGTGATATTTTGGTGATATGTTTAGCCCAGACTCAATCACCATTTATCTCAACTCACTTATATCAACTCACAATACCTAATATTGCTCATTCACATACAATGCCAGAAATATACAGATCTTGGTCACTTGCTAAAACTCAAGTTGAAGCCTTTTCTTGTGAGAAATATGCTGTATGTTGGAGAATGGAGACCACAGCGAAGACAATATAACATTGTATAGACAGCATGGTGGACAAAATGCGCTAGGTGAATGGATAAAGAAACTGGGATTGAGTGATCAAGATGGCACCACTCCCAAGCATCTTGGGGATGATGCTGTGATGGTAAGTGACACAATTAATTCTCAGGATCAAATCCATACTACTGACAGTGCAGCGGTTAGACCAGTGAATAGAAACGATATTCATCAATACAAAACTCACATCGGTGGACGCCGCAATGGAAATAATGCCGGTCATGCTAGATATGCAGACTACATTGCAGCATGACAATAATGCACGGAAATTACTTGTCCAGGAAATCAGCCAAAAAATGGATGCTCAGCTTAGATCAAGAAGAGAACGTGATGAAACTTTTGCCAAGCAAATAGCAGACATGGCTAAGAAGGATAATTAATGCCAAAGACTCATCAGTAGTGTGACAGAGCTACGGGCTCAAGTAGCTAAGCTGACCATGGACCAAATCAAAACAATGTAGAGATCGTGTCCTACTAAGGACCGATCTGACAGTCCTTAGACGGTGTTTGTTGGATCCAGCATAATTCAAGATATCGATCAAGAAACATTATCCAGCACAGTTGTCAAATGGTTCTCTGTAGTTAACACATATTTATTACACGAGGAGATACGCAAGTTCTCAGAAGATAAAACCTACGACAGGATCATTATCGTGGCTGGAGGAGATGACTGTTCTAATATTAATGATACTACCACCATTGTGAACAACTTCAGAACTTAATGGAAACAGCTATTTCGAAAGCGGACACAGTTACTGTGTCCAGTATTTTTCCCCAGGGTAATCAAGCTACATAGGCCTGCATTGACATAGTGAACGCCGGTATTGGGGACCTTTGTGCTGACATGTCATGCATATTCTGCAGCATGTCAGATGTCCTAAAACTGGCAGATTGGACAATAAATAAAGGATTTTTATGGAAGATCTTGCGTACAAGGTCCAGAATAAGATTGCGGAACAATTAAGCTTAACCCGTCGATACAAATGGCAGATTTAACGTCACATCCTCATTTCTACAAAAACAGAAACATGAAGCCGATAAACCAGGACGTCTGGAGCAATCAACACCGGCGACTGGCAGACGAGAAACAAACCTTATCAGACATAACACGAGTAGAATTCTCAATATGACGACTGAACGCAGCAACATATAGTCAAGAATATGTACACGGACCCAGAGGACCCAGTCACGTGTTATGCAAGTAAGCTCACAGGACACAAAGCCAAACTTCTGTGACACTATCACATCATCAACTCCATTATTGAAGAGATGGCCAATAGGAGCGTTCCAGATTTAACATGTTATACGATGGTTCTATTATGTGTGGATTAAACACTGTTTTAATAAACACCATCAACTCAAGAGTCAGGAATGACAGGTATTGGAAACATAGTAATCATAGCACCATAGATAATGATGCCACTGATCTTAATGATAATCAAATCACTGATGACAATGTCACTGATATTGACAATTATAGTAATAATCATGTCACTCATAGACATATCACTGATGACCACGTCCAAAGTCAAATAAATATTGAGTTTAATGGACTATTGAGTTTGGTCATTTGAACATCAACAATATTCGACATAAATTTCCACCTTTGGCTGGACTTTAGGCAAACATGTTTATTGATATACTGATGCTGCAAGAAACTAAAATAGATTAGTCATTTCCAATGAGGCAATTCTCAGTAGAGGGCTGGCTATAAGGTATATAGAAATGTCTATGCCGAACGAGATGGAGGCATTATGATGTTTATCAGAGATGACTTGCCTCAACGTAGACGTTATGACCTAGAGGAACATGAATGTAAATCGGTAAGAATAGAAACTATTGTCATTGAATTAGTTTTGCAGAATAACAAATGGCAGATACATAGCGTTTATAATCAACCCATTGTGAATGCTATGCATATACAATCTATTATTGAAAGAATGTTGTGTAATTGTAATAGAGAAGGCGTAAATTATGTAATATGTGGTGACTTAAATGTTAACATGCTGAAATCTAACTGCCTAACAGATATTATGAATGTGCATGGATGTCGCAATATTGTTACAAAGTCAACATGTTTTAAGTCTAAGGTAGCAACCCTAATATATGTTGTCATTATCAATGTTTCCAAAAGTCTACAACACATTACATGTATTGATTGTGACTTAAGTGATTTTCATCATATGGTATGTTTCGCCATCAAAATGTACGCACTTATTATTAAAAAGCGGCATATTATTTATCGAAGCTATAAACACTTTATCGAACAAACATATATTCAAGATCTATCATATATTCCCTTTCAAGTGTGTGAGATATTTGATCTTGTAGATGATGCATATTGGTTCAGTCAATCATCGATAAGACAAGTACTAGATGATCATGCGCCCTTAAAGAAAAGAACTGTAAGAAACAATCAAATACCTTACCTGAACTGTCAACTAAGAAAGGCTAATTTGACTTAAGCCCTCGTAAAACACATGGATATAGCGCTATCCCACCAATACTAGTCAAAATTAGTTCGAATGGATACAATAAGATAGAATAGGATAGGGTAGGAAAGATAAGATAAGAACAGATAGGATAGGCTAGATTAGAATAAGATAGGACATGATGGATCAGATAGGATAAGATAGGATAGGATAGGATAGGATGGATAACATAAGATAATATAAGATAAGATCAGATAGGATAGGATAGGATGGATCAGATAAGAAAATATAAGATAGGATAGAATAAGATTGGACAGGAAGGGTAAGATCAGATACATTGGGATAGGTTAAGAAAGGATGGTATAGGATACGAGAGGATGGATTAGATAATACAGGATAGGAGAGAAAAGGATGGATTAGATAAGATAAGATAAGATAGGATAGGGTAGGACATAGGATAAGATAGGATGAAAAGACAAGATAGGAAAGGATATGATACGATAAGATAGGATAGAATATGATAGGCGAAAATGGATAAGAAAAGCTAAGATAAGATAGGATAGGATGCAAACGATAGAATAGGATAGGATCGGATAGGATGGATAAGATATGATAGGAGAGGAGAGAAATTGATAGCATAGGATGGATAAGATTATACAGGATAGGATAGAATATGATATGGTAGGATAGGATGGATAAAATAAGATAGGATAGGGTTGATAAGATAGGATAGAATGGGATTGGATTCGATAGGATAGATAATATAAGATATGGTAGGATAGGATGGATAACATACGATACGACAGGATAGGTTAGGATATGAGAGGATAGGATAGGATAGAATAGGATGGATATCATTATATAGGATAGGATAGGATAGGATAGAATAAGATAAGATAATATAAGATAGGCTAGGATGGGATAGTATATGATAGTTTAAGACGGATAAGATAAGAAAGGGTAGGAAAGGATAAGAAAACATCGAATTGGATGGATTGTATCAGATGAGTTAGGACAGGATATGACAATATAAGATAGGATATTATAGGATAAGATGGATAACATAAGATAAATTCATATATGTTACAATAGGATAGAATAGGATGGATAAGATAGGATAGGCTAGAATAGCATGGATAAGATAAGATAAGAAAGGATCAAATAAAATAGGAGAGGATATGATAAGATAGAATAGGATAGGATAGGATAGGATAGGATAGGATAGGATAAGATAAGAAATGAAAGGATAGAATATTATAGAATGGATATGATAATATATGCTACTATAAGATTAGATAGGATAGGATGTATACGATAACATATGAATAAATTGGATCGCATAGGATATGATAGGATGGATAAGACAAGATAGGACAGGAAAAGATAGGATAGGAGAGTATGGACAAGCTAAGATTGTATAAGGTAGGATGGATAAGATAAGATAAGATAAGAAAATATAGTAATGGATAGGATAGTATTATTGAGATCAGAAAAGATAAGACAGGATAGGACAGGATGTATAAGATACGATAAACTAAGACAGGATAGGATTGGGTAGGGTGTATAAGATAAGATAAGATAGGATAGGATCAAATAAGATAGAACGGGATAGGATAGGAAAGGATGGGACAGAACTAATAACCTAAGAAAACAAAAGATGGAATAAGATAAGATAGGATAAGATAGATTAGAAAATGATAGGATAGGATAGGATAGGACAGGTTGGTATGGGATGGGAAGGGATGGATAAGATATGATTAGATAAAATATGAAAATATAAGATAAGATGGGATATGATAGGATAGGATTGATAAGATAAGATAAGATAGGATATGCTAATATAGGATGGATAAGATTAAAAAGGATAAGATAGCATGGGATAGAATAGGATGGATCAGATAAGATAAGACAGGATAGGATATGATAGGAAATAATAGGATGGATAATATAAGATAATGAAAGATAGGATAGGATAGAATGGATTAGATAAGATATCATAGGATAGGATAGTATATGATGCATAAGATAAGGTTCGATAGAATAGGAGAGGATTGATTAGATACGATAGGATAGAATTTGACGGTTAAGATATGATTGGACATGATAGGACATGATAAGACAGGATAGAATATGGTAAGATAGGACATGATAGGATGGATAAGTTAAGGGAGGATACAAAAGGACAGGATATGACAGGATAGGATTGATAAGATAAAACAAGATTGGATAGGATAGGATAGGATCGATTATTATGGATGATATAAGATAATATAGGATGTGAAAAGATATGATAGGACACGATAGTACGGGATATAATAGGATAGGACAGGTTAGGATTAGAAATGATAGATAAGATAGAGTAAGATAGAATAGGATCGAAATGTATGGGATGAATAAGATAGCAGAGGATAAAATAATATAAAATTAGAAAAGATAGGATAGATTAGGATAGGATAAGATAGGATAGGATTATTAAGATAAGATAAGAAAAGATAAGATACGATAAGATATAATAGGATAGGATAGGATGGAAACGATTAGATAAGATAGGACAGGATAGGATAGGATGGATAAGATTAGATAGGTTAGGATAGGAAAGGATGGATTAGATAAGATAGGATAAGATAGAATAGGATGGATAAAATAAGGTAGAATATGATAACATAGGAAAATTAGAATAAGATAAGATAAAATAGGAGAGAATATGATAATATAAGATAAGATAGAATAGGGTAGGGTGGATAAGATAAGACAAGATAGGATAGGATACGATAGGTTATGATAGGATGAATGAAATAAGATAAGAATAGATAAGATAGGAAAGGATTGAAAAGGTAATATAAGATCATCTAATATAGGAAAGGATAGGATGGGATACGAAAAGATGGATAAGATCAGATAGAATAGGATAAGATAAGATTGGATAGGATATGATAGGATCTGTAAAATAAGATAAGATATGATAGGATAGGATAGGATGAATAAGATTAGAAAAGATAAGATTGGATAGGATGTATAAGATACCATAAGTTAGGATAGGTTATGATAATATGAGATAAGATAGGATAGGATACAATTAGGTAGGATAGGATTGGATAGAATAGGATAGGGTGAATAATATAAGATATGACAAGATAGTATAAGATAGGATAGGACGAATAAGATAAAATAATATAAGATGGTATAAGATAAGGTTGGATGAGATAGGCTAGAATGTGATAGGATAGCACAGGTAAGGAAGAGAAATGATGAATAAGATGGGATCAGTTAGGTAAGATAAAATAAGATAAGATAAGTTAAGAAAAGATAAAATAAGATAAGATAAGCTGGGTTAGGATAAGATAGAAGAGTATATGTTGAATAAGATAAAGATGAGATAAGACCGGATAGGATCAGATAAGATCAGATGGATAAGATAGGATAGGGCAGGATAGGATAGGAAATGATAGGCTTGATAATATCATATAGGGTAGGATAGGATAGGATTGATAGGATAGGATAGGATAGGATAATATTAGATAGGTTAGGATAGAATAGGACAGGATGGATAAGATAAGATAGGATAGGACAGGATAGGATATGAAATGATATGATGGATAATTTAAGATAGGGTAGGACAGGATACGATGGATTAGGTAAGATGGGATAAGATAGGATAGGATAGGTTGTATAAGATAAGATATATCAAGATAGTTTAGGATAGGATAGAATAGGATGGAAAAGATTAGAAAAGATAAGATAGGATGAGATATGATAGGATGGGATAGGATATGATAGGATAGGATATGACAAGATAGGATACGATAGGATTGCATATGATATGAAGGCGAGATAAAATTTAAAAAAAGATAAGATCATTTAAGATAAGAATGCAAAGGATGGATAGTGTAATTTAGGATATGATAGGAAGGATAATAAATGATTTATGGGATAGGATAGGATTCATAAGATCAGAAAAGGTAAGATATGATAAGATAGGATAGGCTGGGATAAGTTATAATAGGATTGCATGGATTAGATAAGATAAGATAGGTTTGGATAGGATATGATTAGTTAGGATAGGATATAATAGGACAGGATATGATAGGATGGATAAGAAAAGATAAGATAGGATAGGATAGCATATGATAGAATAAGAGAGAAAAGATAAGATAGGATAATAAAGGATAAGATTGAAAAGGATAGGATGTGATAGGATAAGATAGGATAGGATATATTAGGATAAATTAAAATAGGACAGAATAGGATAGAACGGATAAGATAAGATAGGTTAGAATTAGATAAAATAGGATGGATAAGATAGGACCAGATAAGAAAGATAACCTAAGATAGGAAAAGATTTGAAAAGATACTATCAGATAAGATAAAATAAGATAAGATAGGATGGGATAGAATAAGATGGATAAGATAAAATATGAGAGGATAGGATAGGATAGGATGGATAAGATATGGTAGGATAGATAGAATAGGATGGATTAGATAAGGAAGGATATGATGGGATAGGATAGGCTGGATGAGATAAGATAAGATAGGATAGGACATGATAAGTTAGGATAGGATATGCTAGGATAGGATATGATATCTTGGATAATATCAGATAAGATAGGATAGGGTATGATAGGATAGGATAGGAAGTTTAAGACAGGATAAGATAGGATAGGATATGATAGGATTGGATAGATAAGATAAGATTGGTTAGGATGGGGTATGTTAGGATGGAAAAGATAAAATAATATAAGATAAGATAAGTAAAATCTGGAATGGATGGATAAGATAATAAAAGATAGACTAATATAGGATAGGATATAATAAGATAGGATAAACTGAATAGTATCCGATAAAATAGCATAGGAAAAGATAAGATAGGATAGAGTAGAATAGAATAGAATGGATAAGATAAGATAAGGTAAGACTAGATAAGATAGGATAGGATGGATAAGAATAGATAAGATATAATAGGATAAGATAGGATAGGATATGTTGGATAAGATAAGATATGATAACATAGTTTAGGATAGGATGGGTTCGATAAGATTAGATATGATAAGATAGAATAGGATAAGATGGGACCTCAGCTTTATTCTGGGTTCGAATAACTGAATAAATCCTACCTATATGAACCATGTATCAATACACGTCCGACTAGTCTGGCGTCGAAGTTCTTCTCTAACCTAAGTGAAAATTCAAGCCCTATATATAGCCTCAGCGTGTTAACAAATATTACAGTTTGTTCATAACAAAGAGAATGTACACTAACTCAGTATCGACTCACTGAAGTGATTTAACTAAAATAAAAACAAAGTAGCAATACTGCACAATGGATTATTACTGGACTAGAACGAAATATCGTCTCAAACCTGAGTAAATACTATGATTTACTCGAACCTAACAGCTAATCCTCATACGTTTCCGTTCATCGCTAAGGGAACGTTCATTCACGCCTAATTTAGCGTCCCTAAGTATATGCAGTTAGGTGTGGTGGGATATAAATTAAAGCGCCTATCCACTTGATCTATTTGAGTCATGGTCGAGAACAGCGGATTTCAGGCAGATCTCCGATACTGCGAATGACACGTCGGGATTATAATAGCTATACATTCAACAATTTTCCTATATCAGTGTAACTTAATTACTCATAATATGGGAAAAGGCTCTGTCCGCAGCTTAATACCCATGGAGATGCCTGCCGGAGTAACAAACGACTCCAGGAGTAAAACACCATCAAGCAGCATTGTATGAATTAATAGGTCGTTTCGCCAGACCACATAAGAGGACAACAATATAGATTCTACATGATACGTAACAAAGCTAATATACTCAAACATGTAATAACGACATAACCTTCTTACATTGGTGTAATAAGGAATCTGGGTGGAAATAGATAAGATGTCTGGCACGGGCAATGTGCGTTTTAGGGTGCATATAAAGAGGCAACAGGCACAGAGCATCAACATATCTAAACAGACTTCGAGACCTACCTCCATAAATCTAAATACAAATACAACTATACATACATTAATCTACAAATAAAATGTTCCATACCTCCACATATTGATACATGTATGCGTATACCTATACATGTGTCTGGGCTACTCATCAGCCTGTGGGAACCAGCTAATTCGCTTTTCGTACGCGACAAATATGTCACGCCCACAGGAAAGCGGCTACATGCGGCAACGTACAAAAAGCGGAAGCACGTAAAAACATATCATTTGATACCACAGCTCGCAACAAACAACACATGCGTGTGGTTCAATGGTGACTTGCTACATACATATCATAAACTATTTTGACACCACAGTTTACATTCAACAGTATTTTTTTTCTATGGTCCAAAAGAAACCTGTATCTAAAATAAGTTCTTCTCTAACCTAAGTGAAAAGTTAGACTTGTATAGACCCTCAGCGTGTTAACACTGTGTGTGTGTGTGTGTGTGTGTGTGTGTGTGTGTGTGTGTGTGTGTGTGTGTGTGTGTGTGTGTGTGTGTGTGTGTGTGTGTGTGTGTGTGTGTGTGTGTGTGTTTTAGGGTACATAGTAAGAGGCAACAGGCACAGAGCATCAACATATCTAAACCTCCTTCGAAACCTACCTCCATAAATCTAAATACAACTATACATACATTAATCTAAATATTAAATGTTCAATACCTCCACATATTGATAAATGTGTGCGTATACCTAAGCATGTGTCTGGTCTACTCATCAGCCTGTGGGAACCAGCTAATTCGCTTTTTGTACGCGACAAATATGTCACGCCCACAGGAAAGCGGCTACATGCAGGCTACGTACAAAAAGCGGAAGCACGTAAAAACATACCATTTGATACCACAGCTCGCAACAAACAACACGTGCGTGTGGTTCAATGGTGACTTGCTACATACATATCATAAACTATTTTGACACCACAGTTTACATTCAACAGTAATTTTCTGTGGTCCAAAAGAAACCTGTATATAAAGCATTTCGACACCTCAGATGCTGACCTCAGCTTTATTCTGGGTTCGAATAGCTGAATAAATCCTACCTATATGAACAGTGTATCAATACACGTCCGACTGGTCTGGCGTCGAAGTTCTTCTCTAACCTAAGTGAAAATTCAAGCCCTATATATAGCCTCAGCGTGTTAACAAACATTACAGTTTGTCCACAACAAAGAGAATGCACACTAACACAGTATGGACTCACTAAAGCGATTAAACTGAAATAAAAACAAAGTAGCAATACCGCACAATGGATTATTACTGGACTAGAACGAAATATCGTCTCAAACCTGAGTAAATACTACGATTTACTCGAACCTAACAGCTAACCCTCATACGTTTCCGTTCATCACTAAGGGAACGTTCATTCACGCCTAATTTAGCGTCCCTAAGTATATGCAGTTAGGTGTGGTGGGATCTAAATTAAAGCGCCTATCCACTTGATCTATTTGAGCCATGGTCGAGAACAGCGGATTTCAGGCAGATCTCCGATACTGCGAATGACACGTCGGGATTATAATAGCTATACATTTAACAAATTTCCTATATCAGTGTAATCTAATTACTCATAATAGTGTGTGTGTGTGTGTGTGTGTGTGTGTGTGTGTGTGTGTGTGTGTGTGTGTGTGTGTGTGTGTGTGTGTGTGTGTGTGTGTGTGTGTGTGTGTGTGTGTGTGTGTGTCATCGCTGATACACCTCCTGGTATCCAGGTAAATCCTGATGGTAAGTAAACTAGGTTTGGGCTTTCAAAGGATAACTACAAATAAGAATTAATCTCGTATTTTATGTATATGAGCGATAATAGAAATATTGATGCCATATCGATGTTTCTGTTAATTGTTTTGTATCGATTCAGGATCAAAGTCTTCTGTTATGTCTAATTTGTTTTCTTCTAAACTGTTGTAGCTCATCTTAGACTTATCTCTTCAATGTAACATCAACAAGGTCCTCTTCTACTCTCGTCTCCATAGAACTACTCTCTGTATCCACGTCAGTGACAGATAATGACGTCTTTGTTTACCAGTACATCAACAAAACAAAACTAAACATCAATGTTGACAGTTTATGTTAGGAAATATATTGCAAGATGTCTTATTACAAATTATTACAAAAGACGATCACAAAGTGTGTGCGTCTTGTATTAAACAACATTTGTTTTGATACAAGTTTCAGGAATGTTGGTTAGGATTAACATTATTTTTTTTGGGGGGGGTTAAGAATTATTGTCGGAAGGCGTTGTAATATAGCGTTCTAATCGTTGTCATCCTGGAATATAACAAACTACCTTTATCGTTGTCTTTATGTTGTTTTAATCATCTCACGTTATTAATCATATCCGACATTCTGTGGCTTGTTGATATTAATGCGAAGTGAACACAATAATTACTCATCTTTTATTACATAAAATAACAATTAAATCACAGATAAATCGGAGTACAGCCGGGTTGGTATTATTGTTGATAACACGTAATTTAACAACAACAACAACAACTAATTAACATAGAACTAATAGACTGAGTAGAGCGCTAGTCGGATGAGATATTGTGACATAGTATCAACAACATCAGACTCAGTGTTATTGTATACATTACTGATACTATTTAAACTTAGAACATTTTTTTTTTAATGTAAGGCATCTTAGAGTAATTCAAGTTGACTAAGGCACTATATAAAATACCATTATTATTATTATTATTATTATTATTATTATTATTATTACGCGAAATATGATCATAAAGTACAAAAAAATAAGTTATTGAGAAGATGAGTAAACCAACATATTTATACTCACAGGTGATCGTTTGATGTAGGTGATAGATATAGACATATATAACTATAAGACGAACCTGTTAGATAATCGTCTTAATTGTTAAATCTTCTGTTGTCTATCGATGTTAAGTATAAGTGACCAAACGAATTAAACTTGACCTATGACACCACATCACATCAGGTCATTGTTTACAAACAAATGTTATTGTCAATAACACTTACATCGGATAGCATCGTCATAACTCTAATTAGTGAACATTATTAATTCATAGAAATGCTAGTAGTAGTACGTCATTAATGATATCACGTGTTATAATATTACTAACATTAAACTACTGGTTATTACTTGTCACGCTCCAGTTAAATGGCGAATACGTTATACAATAAAACCAAATACAATAAACACAATTAATTAAAATGTAAAAACAAACTATCGCTCTACGAATTGGACGAGTTAGTAACGCGGTTGAGCATAGATATCTAAGATCATGGATAGAATCCCGGCCTATGAATAAAGTGTTTCATCATTTATTTCGTCTCATTACCTTTAAATGGTGTTTGGTCCTTTTGATCTCATATTTACATATATTTCCTTCACAAATCCTACTTAGACATCCACGTAATGTGGTGTTAAGTGGGGATATGGTAGAATCTAGAAAAATGTCTACTTCAAGATAAGAGTTGTGTTACGGCCAGATTTTATGAACCTCAAAATATATTAATAAAATGCCATGCCGAAGTTGTACGTTCTTGTAATATTATTATGATAGAATACCTGAGTCGGCTCTTATATTAAAGATTAAAGAGTGCTCTCTATCAGCTTCCACTAATTGGACTTTATTACAAGATTAAACATGAAGTAACAGGCATTTATATGTAAAATATCCAGATTAAAGTTCGTTCTTAAATATGATGTTCAGTAACTCATAAGCTGGACGAAGTGTTGTCTTCTTTATAAGAATAGTTAACATAGGCCTCATTCTTCGATCCTGTGTCTCCTGATGTGGTGGCTCGTTCCCTGTCTTCGTCCTCGACTTCCACAGCTTCGTATCTTTCGAGCATCTTCTGACCGATATAGGTCAGAGCGATGAAGAGCAAGAAACAGCCAACCAGAATACCGACGCTGCTGCCAATCAGCAGCGGGGTCAAAGGTCGGACGATGATAAAGGCCAGGATGTAGGCCACGATGTTCAAGACGATGACGAGGGCGGCTAGAACCAGCCGATGGAAATGTGTACCAAGTAGGGAGCCGACCGGTGCCATTATGGTGACAACCGGAAACGTGACGGCGATATACTGCCAAGCGGTGACCGTGACCGCTTTAATCATGATCGTTCTCCAGTAGAGGGCGATCACCGAATTGAAGGCCATCAGGACGACGGTCGTTGGCGTGGCCACCTTCTCCGAGATCCGGAACAGCAACGTCAGCACCATGAAGGCGCAGATGTCCAATCCGGTGCCGGCAAAGGCCGTGAAGATTCCCCCGACGAAGCCCCCGACGACCAATGAGATGCCCTTCCAGACCCCGAAGTTCGGTATCGAGCTGAAGGTTCGACGTTTGTGAGCTCGGTTCAGTATGACGAGTACGAAGGCGAACGAGAGCCATATCGAGACGAACGATAACTTCTTCATCGACGAGGACATGGCTGGATCAACGACGTAAAGACCAAAGATGATCCCGGCCAGAGATCCCAAAGAACACAGGATCAATGCGTGCCACTCGACGCAGACTCGCATGAAGAATATGGAGAATGAGGCGGCAGTCATTCCTGATGATTGTATCATCAGAGACACATCTCTGGCTATCGATGGGGGAACGTTCAGGACCAATGTCAGAACTGGGAAGGCCACCGCTCCACCACCAACACTAGTCATACCTGTTGAGAGATAGGTACTGGTCAGGTTAGGTTACACTTTCTTATGTATTATTTCTAAGTGAGTATACACAGATTTGATGTCCAATTTTGTTGTTTTGATTCTATGTGATAGCTAGAACAATATTTCCTAGAATTCACACTTTTATGTCCGAGATTCGGTACTAAACTGTGAGAATTAATGGAATATTTCTCCTGGTTCATCAATGTCTGTTTATACGACTGAATGAATCTTCTACGTTTATGCGCCTATTATTTGTCATCCACATAACTGTGTAATTACGGTGTAACATGAGCCTCAGGCCTCTTAAGTACACCATTGTATGGAAATTAGGATCATGAAAAAGATGTCATAGCATTTGGTTTACCAAACTGCTTCTACCATTACTACTGCGACTACTCCTAGTACTACTGCCAATACTACTACTTCTACTACTACTAGTAGTAGTAGTAGTACTATTACTACTACCAAAACTACTGCTACTACCACTACAGCTACTACTACTTCTACTACTACGGCTACTACTACTACAGCTACTACTACTTCTACTACGACTAATAATAATAATAATAATTATTATTATTTTTATTATTATTATTATTATTATCATCATCATTATCATTATTATTATTATTATTATTATTATAAATGACTTATGTCTAGTATCCTATCAAGCTCAAATGAAAGCTACAAAGTACTTAATCCAACCTGTGATAAATGTGTCCATTGTTAATAGTAAAGACAAAAAGCAAAAAAGAAATGGTGACTTCAATTCATTTAAGGTCATACGAACTAATGACTGCCTATCTATTAATGACATTTACACTTGATCAGAGTTATGACACTAAACCCATCAAAAGGTCAATCCTACCCGCAATGGTGCCGCCAATTATCATGGCGACGCTAAGTGGGTACTTGGTGGGGAAGTACTGCTCCTGCCAGAAACCACGATCAAAGAACATCGCCCACCAGAAGAACTGCCAGATACTGACTGGGACGATGATGCCAATAGCTCGACGATGGTTGATCAGGAATCGTTCACCTCTCGACAGGTCATCTAAGTTTTGTTGGGGAGATCCGGAGAGTTCTTGACCTGATGGGAAGATTAATGGTGAAAACTGAAATATGAGGGTCGTATTGATACTCCTCCTGTTTCTGCTGACGATAATGAAGATAATAATAATAATAATAATAATAATAATAATAATAATAATAAAAATCGATGAGAATTGTAATTTTTCGATGTCTTCAAATATCAAATTATGTCAATAAATCATCAACTAATCAATACACTAAGGCTAATGAACGTTTATTAACTCTTTGACATCTATTATCGTCCATCATTCCTATCTGTTAGCAACAGTCATTGTATCACATTCATCGTCAACGTATGTCACAAACAGAAGACGGTGTGTACTTACCTTCCCAGAAGTATTTCTTACACCAGAAGGCGCAACCGTACCGACAGCATTTTCTTCCGGTCTGTTAAAGATTAACACAATAGATCACAAACAACAGCAGATCAAGTACGAACGATCATCACAAAAACACTCACTCACTCATTAACGCGTATCAGTGGAAGCGTGGCATGCATTCGCATAGTAACTTTTAAGTTGGAAGTTTTGAATCAGAATATGATCATGTAATACAAATTATGATTAGCGGAGTTTATCTAAGATTTATGATTGATTATTTAAAGGTATATAATAATAATAATAATAATAATAATAATAATGTATATTTAATCATGTATATTTAATAAAGCGCCCTTAATAGCAGGAGCCATTAAACGGCGCTGTTCAAATAATATGTAATATTATAATACACCAAATAAGATATATGTAAAAACCCTGTAAGAGATTTAAAAGATAATTATTATTTATCCCTGAAAGCAACCTTTTCAAGAGACGACGCATTTCTAATATCTCCTGGCATCCTATTCCACAAAGTGAAGGGCTGCAACACTAAACGCACAATCACAACATGACTTGAGCCGAGACACTGGCACCTGCAATAGTATCTGACTTGATGACCTAGGGTTTCGGGATGACTTTCAAAGGCGATTGATGTTATAATCAGATATGCTATATAACATGAAGTTACATATACGAGATGTAACAAAGGTATGGACCACAGTTACGGGTGCTTCTTGTGTCAAGAATGCTTTTAAACAGTGGATGTTCTTATAATGGTAGTAGGCAGCTCGGCATACTGATGTAACATGTTCATACATGTTAATACATTGGTCAAAAATAGCCCCTAGATTATATTACTGAACAGTTAGGTTAAACACAATGTGGTGATGCTAAATATTTATTTGTTTTATTATCATTTAGTGTGTGTGCGTGTGTGTGTGTGTGTGTATATATATATATATATATATATATATATATACTGTAAATCGGCAAATTATGGTGACGAATTAAGTTGGCGAGTTTTGATAATCAGGACAAGATGGCAACGTTTTAATTTGGCGAATTCTTGGTTCTAAAATAACGGAATTTCGTCATTTTATCTGTAATATAAAGTCAGAAATGTCTGTATACATACACAAATATTGACTTAAATCACACCTTCAAAACACACCGACAGACCTATACAAGTAACATCGTGGTGAACCATTTCTGAACAAACATACTTCAAGTGGTGTTTATTTATGCTTCGTGGACTGGCGAATTGTTCCCGTTAGATGTCGCTGGCAAAACATTCACTCACACTCAAACTACAAAGCCTACCACAAATCAACAACAGACAATGCAGTCATTTGTTATATAACCGATAAAGTATGCCCGCCATCATCCGCGCCAGGTGCAAATCACTGACTCGCTCGTGCTGTTCATTGCAGGTAATCTATTGCCAGTCTCAGTCCGGGATTTCTGTGGCATGATGGATCCACGTTATCACCATCCATCCCGGAAACATCTGATCGGGAAACATCTCACCAATGAGACGAAATCTACTCAAGCTGATTTTAAGCAACAACTGAAACAGGCACAGAGCGTTTGCTTGACCACAGACCTGTGGTAAAATCGTCAAATGAAATCATTTATATTGAAGTAACATGCCACTTCATTCTCGATTGGTCTATGGATTCTACTATGCTTTCCGGCACGCGTGTCAAGGGGCGCCACACATCTGAGAACAGTCACCAACAATATGAGGAAGTGGTCACCAGCTCTGACATCGCTCACAAAATTAGTCACATTGTCACTGATAACGCATCAAATATGATAAAGACATTCTGACTTGCCTGGATTTACTAGATGATGATGATTGATGTTTTACGGCCACTTTTGTGCACAGGTAGGCTAAATGGCCGAGCGACTTCCAAAGGTAATGAGACGAAGTGAAAGACGAAACAACCTTCAGATATGCACACACCGGGATTCGAGCACGGGTGTGGTAGTGATCTGTGGTCCAGCACGTTACCGCTAGACCACGGAGGCGCCCCCCCCCCCTGGATTTACTGGAGGAGAACACAACAACGATAGTGATGCAAATACCGTTACGAAGCTGATGAAGATGATGCTCTCGACGCAGTATCCATAGATGGTACTTTTTACGAGCAATTCCCTGAGCGTGACCCGCGCTTTGCACATAGTCTTGAACTGGTTGTGAAGTACGGCATAAACGCTGCTGAAGGGCAGATCTCGAAGCTGCTAGCAAAATCCAGCAAAATTATGAGCCGTGTCAGAAAATCTACTCATGCTACTCAGGTTCTGGAAGGGGAGATAAAACCAGGCTGCAAACGTTGAAGATTTTATCTCTCCTCAGAGCCATTTCAGGTTGCCACCGATATGGTGAAGGGAGAAATATCCGTAACCACCAGTATGGTGATAACCTGTATCCGTTGGCTAAGACGGAAACTGCGTGACGTATCGTCAACATTTAACAACAATCGTTTACAAACATTACAGAAATCTTTGGATACTCGGTTTTCCGCATTAGAAGATTGCGATGTGTTTGGTTGGTTTTGGTTTTGTTGTTCGGGGAGAATCCCCAGGCTGTCGCTTAATCAGCACAGCCTCTATGTTGGAGTGGTTGAGAAACCTCCTCCCCCACCACTCACAGGGGAGCAGTACGGAAAGATGGAGCCGAAATACCCTGAGGTTGGTCACTGCCAGAGTGTTTTACGTCCTCAGGGGGTTTTTAACGTCCCCCTTTATTTTAAATAATTCAGTGGAGACGGCAGCGCCATTTAACGTGGTCAGCCACCCACGATGTAGTGAGCCGAGAAATTAATCCCTGGAAAAGTTTCGACCTCTTACGGGGTTCGAACCTGCGACCGTTGGCACCAAGTGCCGGGTGCTTAACCGCTAGACCACCGGAGCTCACTATGCGATGTGTGTCGTGGTCTCAACACTTTATCCTCGCTTTAAATTGAAATGGTGCAGCACTGAAGACGAACGTACCACAACCAGGGATCTTCTGTTGACAAAAGCGTTGAGTGTTTGTATGGTAAATGGTCTTACGCTGGTTTGTGCCAGATTGAAATACACCGTATACGAATATCGGCTGGTGATTTTATATTGTGAAAATGTGTAAATAAAAGATTATCATAGTTAGGTTTTTTAATGCGCCTTTCGAAAGAGGAGTCTATTTAGTGAGTACATTCCTGGCCAATCACGTCCCTTGATGCATAATATTAACGATGGATTCTTTCTAACTGGTTTGATATTTACATCTTTTACTTAGATAAATTCCCATGCTTTTACTGTGAAATAAACATTTGTAATACTAAATATAAATAGTTTATTGACCAATGTTGAGCTTAATTGTTGCATGTTGATTAATTTGCCTGCACAAGCTCACACTATGGAGAACAATAGTGAGCCTTCGACGAGATTTATGATTGTGTGTTATACTGTAAAACGAGAAATGTTGGCGTCGTTTTAATTTAGCGATTTTTTGCCATTCGCCAAACTCGACAACTTAATACAATGGTGAACAAATGCCGATATACAGTATATATGTATATATATATATATATATATATATATATATATATATATATATACATATATATATATATATATATATATATATATATATCAGACGATTGAAGAAAAATTAACTCCTAAATAGAAACTAAGTTGTTTCTTTGTTTTGTTACTGTTGTTGTTATTGTTGTTGTTGTTGTTGCTTTGTTAATCAGCGCAGTATTTTCTCTGTCAAAACATAGCAATGACCTTTGCTTTCCCTTTGTAAATATCAGCGTAAGCCTATTTCAATATCTGTAAAGGTTACAGATAAATATGTAACCAAACTGGAAAATGTCAATTTCAAATTTCTATTATATACACACTTGCGCCTCAGTTTATTTTGCGCGCCGTGTGTTAGAACATTCTTATCACAAGTCAGTCGTTAGCTAACATTATATATATATATATATATATATATATATATCGTTGTTTTTAAATGTTAGATATCAAAGTAATGAATTGTGAAACGTTCTCAGGTGTATATATTACTAATATCTTACTTTAAAACTAATGGTATTTAGATTGAGTTAAACTGCTCATTAAATGCCTAAAAAGGTTGAATCTATAATCTTTAATATATTCTCACTCCGGGAGGTAAACAATAAATATGGGACACGGCATACGAACACATACTCGTACCGAGCAAGGTCACGTTTCAATGTCTAAATTTAAATTTAACAAATAAATAAATAAAAGCAACTAATCACTAATTTATATCACAGGATGTGATTCTACTTGCTGTTATCTCAATTTGATCCACTTCCTGCTTCGCCGACATCTTCCCTTCGACATCCACGGAACCATTCATGGTTGTACGTTAGACGTTGAAAAACGTATTCTAAACGAAATAAAACAATATTTAGGTCTCTTTCTGAGTTGATTCTGTTGTCTTCGAGCTCCAGACAACAACTTAGGTGACAAGACTTGCTTGTAGTTCTGGGAGTATCCACAGGCTGTCGCTTGTTTGGCACAGCCTATAGGTGACAAGACGCTGGACAGAGTTATATATATATACATGAAGCGTGTGTGCGCGTGTGCGCGCGTGCGTGTGTGCGTGTGCTGTTTACAAACAGTAGACAAGGTTAATATAGAGATGTAACACTGTGGTCTGGTGGAGGGAGGGTCCTACTTCGTTTCTGGTTATGATAGTAGTACCTGACAAAATTGGCGAACGTCCAGGTTACGAAACTTTGGCCGAGCCGAGTCGTGTTTTCTTTGTTGGTTGAGTCATAACGGCAAAATTAAATCCATAGCGTACGTTCTTCTTCTCGTTGTTTGTTGATTTTTTTTTTTTTTTACTGTGGTCCTGTTACGGCACCTGGTGAACATCACTAGAAGTGAAGTCCAAATATAGACATCAGACCATGTTTTCTATATCAGTGTTTCGATTTGAAGAAAGACTTAGTTTGGACAGATTCCATAATTTGGCCAAAACATTTTGTTCAAATGGTAAAACTAATAAATATATCAATTATTAATCTAAGTTAAGATCAAAATGTCTAAAACGCGAATGATGACATATTCTGAAATTATTTTTTATCAATTTATAAAATATGGATTAAACAAATATAGTGTAAGAGAATGGTAATTAAAGTTTCAATAAATGTTTGTCTATGTTAAACCCTTTTGTTCAGACAGATCGTCATTTCCATAACGCTTCAATAATACAATTTTGAATATTTAAACTTATTGTACGCTTCTCCATAATTAATGTTTTTCAGGACGAAACAGCACGTATTTTATTTCCCCTTCTTTTCGCAGATTCCGTGCTGAAAATAATAATTTCGATGCTTTGAAACTTACCCCCAAAACTTGTTACTGACCTCTTTTTCTCACTGCACTAACATATTTTGCCAAAGCTATCGTCCTGCCATAAAATATTTGACCGTTTTATCACCCTTTTTGAAGCTTTGCTTTAAAAAAGTGCAAAACGCTTTTTACGTCGGTTAAAACGAAGCCCCTTTTTATTTCGTTGGCACGTAGACATTGTTAGACTGTCTTAGAGCTTCTTTGAGACAGACGAAGATAGGAAGTTCTTTAAATAAATATGAAGTCGTCTAGGCTAACTTCTCTATTTATTGATATTTATGCATCCTCTGATATCTCATCGGCCATTTTCAACTCAATATATCCATAATTCAGATTGTGATTTTATAAACACACCTATTTAAGGTCGCTTTCACAGATAAATAATTATTATCTTTTAAATCATTACAGGGTGTTTACAAACATTTTTTGTGGTATTATTATATTACATATTATTTGTACAGCGCCTTTGAATGGCTCCTGCTAGTAAGGGCGCTTTATTAAATATACATTATTATTATTATATTATTATTATTATTATTATTATTATGAGCCGATTTATCAATGGTATGTTATGGTATCAGTAATACCAACATTGACCGTTATAAAGAAAAATATACGAAAATTACTCAGCTATTGATGGCTCAGATAGTTAGAGCATTGAACTCGTAATCGAAGGGTCGCGGGTTCGAGCCTCCGGAGCTGTAATGCTGTCATGAGGCGACTGGTTCTCACTCCAGTCAGAAGTGAGAACCTGACTTGATGACTCCGTGTCTGAGTAACGTCATACGCCTGTAGTGCCAGTTGGTGTTGTATACTACCTCGGCAGTTGAGGTGGGTGCTGGTTTGATGGATGCAATGGATGCAATGCAATAACTCAATCACAGTTACTCAGCCGCAATATGATAATGATGACGCAATACATTGACTAAGCGATGTTATACCGAGTACTCACAATATGGTCTACTGATGTTATATCCAGTACTCACAATAAGTTATAAAGATTACATACTCCTGACAACAATCCCGACATCCATGGTTCAGTTAATATATTGATGATGTTCATATTTTATATTGAATATACTATCGTCACCCAGGTAACACCGATGTCACGGTTCAACTAGAACGAGAAGTTATCTTTGATGTATTACTTAAGGTACTTTTAGCGTTGACATGATAACATATAGTGACGTTTATTATTGTAAAACAGACATTTTTAGCCCAGAATCATTCTCTGTAAGTTGCTGACTGCGAACTGCAGACATATTTGATTATATGTTAGCTCGCTCGCTCTCTCTCTCTCTCTCTCTCTGGTGGTCGTAGTGAGTGAGTGAGTGAGTGAGTGAGTGAGTGAGTGAGTGAGTGAGTGAGTGAGTGAGTGAGTGAGTGAGTGAGTGAGTGCATTGATTACCTTGGTTGTTGCCGTCATGTGGTATGTATAGCTGATTGGCTAATCCACAGAGAATTTAGATGATTGATCATTGATCGATAAAACAATCTCTGGAAACTAATAACATTATATAGATCACTATTTAACCCATACAAATAATGAGTCGCATATTATGGGAGCATTTTATACAGTTAGTCACAGATTCTGATCACGTGACAAAAAACTCATAACACGTGACTCACTATTTAAACTGATGCCTTATTTTTGTAAATACCCTCAGATTGATAACATTGATATGATATTTCTATATAATAAACTACTGCCATTTGTGGCCTTAAACGGTAATCATCTCACTTTTATCATACAACCTATGACGTTACTGACGTATATAACTACGGAGGACCAAACATGATATTATCATAAAATAACCATTTCTTAGGTAAGTTATGGAAATAGCATTCCTACTCTCTAAACCATTAATAATCTCACTGGCATTTTTACTTTCAAGATTGATCTCAATAAGATATTTCATTCTACGTGAAATGTTACAAGACGTATTCTAATACAATACTATAATTGTAAGGTGGTTGTTTTTCTATAACCCGAACGTAAGCTCTTCAAGTTCCTTGTACTTTAAGAAGATTATATATTTGACAATATGGAGGGGCGTCTTTTAGCTATCTGTGCTAGGAATTTTACATTTAAACGTGTCCAGGATATAAATTATAGTATTATATCGATATTAAGTATGTTCGATTCAGGAATAGAAGTGCAGGCTCGATTTGTCGAAGTAACAATGTCAGCTTTTATAATCCAGTTTTTGCCCTTAAAATAATATTTACGTTCAATTTGTATCCAGGTGTTGACGTTTGTGGCCTAGTTTTAATCTTCTCGTCACATTAAATGTTAGCATGTTTTAGTTGATTTGTTTATCCTCGTTGTTGGCCACACGTAGGACATATTGCCGAGGGACGACTTCCTGGTGAAATACATCCCACAAACACAGGTATAAGCCGGATACGAACTCGTAAATTGGAAATTTGCAGCGCATTACTCTAATTGGTGCATCATCGCCCCCCCCCCCCCATTGGACAATATAACATATATTATAATTATCATATTACTGTAACCATAACCTAATAAATGCTTCATTGATATCAAATGTCATTTACATATTCTAATTAAGAATTATTCGCTTCAGTACAATAATATAAGATAATGATGATGATTGATGTTTTATGGCCACTTCTGTGCACCTGGTAGGCTAAATAGGCCGAGCGACCTCCTAAGGTAATGAAGCGAAGTGAAAGATGAAACAACCTTCAGATATGCCCACGCCGAGATTTGAACACGGGTGGTAGTGATCTGTGGTGGAACACACTACCGCTAGACCACGGAGGCGCCCAGTTCAACAATATCTACAGTATATTAATCTCAGTAGATGAAGACAAAGAAGTTATAAATTTTTTCTAGATTATAATAATTATCACATGACTTATAATTTATGCTTTTAATAAGCTCAAGTGTACATTCTTACAACCAACATAGCCTCATCTCTTGTACACCTTGTACACGGTGTACTCAGATTCCTGGGAAATAAGACTTTCCTTTCACTACCCATTGGATTCCATTGTTAAAACTGAAGTCACACACACACGCCGAAACACACACATACACACACAGAGACGCACGCACCACACACCAACACACACACACACACACAGTACAGATAAAACGACGATTGTCAAGTAGAGAATGAGTTCATGTCATTCACAATGACAAATCTAGACAGGATGGGTCCAGGTATATAATGACACCTGTGAGGTCATGATTACTGTTCAAATAAAGAAACGTCCGACTGACAAAAGTTATGTTGAGTTCGTCCAGTAAAGAGTCTAGTCATCTCCTGTAAGTAAATAAGTTCGGAGATGAGTCTTCTGTGTGTTTTCTTGTTTGTTTTTTGTTTATTTTTCTTTCCATCACAGTATCAGGTGGTTGGTGTCTGATCAAATATCTGGCTTTGTTATATCACCGTAACTTATTTGCATTGATAGCTAGAAAGATATATATATGGGGGTGTGCTCGTGTGTGTCGGCGTGTGTGTGTGTCCGCGTGTGTGCGTGTATGTGAGTGTGTATGTGCGTGTATGTGAGTGTGTATGTGCGTGTATGTGCGTACGTGTGTATATGTGTGTTTTTTTATGTTACGTATAATAAAGGCGGGGGCTCAGGTTTTCGTGATGTTTATAATTCTTGCAGAATTATGACCAAACGACTACTAACTAAATAGGAAACAAATATTATATATTAGTACATATATAACGCAGCTATAACTAGAAATAAAGCATATATTACAGTACATATAATATATATTATGATAATAATTATAATACCTCCGACAATAGCAGAAATAATAGTATTTTCGCTTAGCCCAAAATAGTACGACTAGTTTCGGTTATAAGAAACCTTTATCAAGTGCATGTGTCATTTCGAGTTACAGCAGTATTTTTCAAAAATGTAATATCCGGGTGAATAACGCTTAGAAATATCAGAATACCCATCACAAAAGCCAGACTTGTCAAGAAGATGTGTGTGTGAAAATTAGCAAAATCAGGAGACTGTAATATTTGCCTGTCTCTTGACTTGGATGTTGTTTTGTAGACCATCTTTCAATTTTCGAGTCACAGTTTTGCTTCTAGTTTGGACAGCACGTGATTTATTGAGAAACGTGTCAGCTGAAAATACACAAATGGTAATATATTAATTAAAAAATATTCTAAACACTAAAATAAGAATTGTCCTGTTATTGAACCAAATAAAACTACCGAGATAGACAGTTTGATAGCAAATTTAATTGTTTATTCTTTATGAGAAATGAACAATACAAGATAAATACTGGATACCCAAAAATCACCAAAACTCATTATTAACAAGAATGAATACTTTGGTGTATATATCTCCTCATTCTAAATACAAACGTTTATTAGCATCCTCGAATGGGTTCATAAGTTTGTACAAATGGTACAGAAATTTAATAATACCAATAACACTAAAACAACAAACATATAGAGATGATGATGTGATGATGATTATTATTATTATTATTATAGTAGTCTTGGCTATGGTGGTAGTTGTGATGATGATGATGATGATGATGATGATGATGATGGTATCAATACTACTCTCACTACTACTACTAATAAATATGATAATAATAATAATAATAATAATAATAATAATAATGAGATGAAAGATGAGATTATTGAACTTTTCAAGCAGTATACCAATTAACCGATAAACCGAAATTAAACAAATGAGTTTTAAAAGAAGAAATTAACTATTTCAAAAGGATGTTTATGAATTATGATATACAATTATTATCTTGTACTTTTTCTAAATATCCACTTCAAACCTTCGACTAATTTACGACATTACTAATGGCAGGAGATTTTAAGATATATACGGAGCAGTCAGGTTCCGCCATATTTGTGTTCAATTTTTATAAACTCATTACAGAAGTGTATTCTTTATTAAAAGACATATTTCAATTACCAGTATTGGAGCTTAACGATGATTGTTTTTGTTGATAAAGATTAAATGTTATCATTGGAAGAAAGAACTCGTGTTAATGTATAATGGACGCTTGGAATATGGCTAGAGAGACATAAGGTGACATTTGTAATGTTGTCAATACAGTAGATGTTCTCAAACATTTTGTCGAGAATCTTTAACGGTCATGGACATTTTTTCTTTTAATCCCTTAATTTTATTAATTATGCCGTCGAATCGAAGGGATATTAAACAAATTGCGCCTGCCGAGAATGTAGTCCTCGGACGAATAAGTCGATCCGGAAGGCTAAAATCGATCCACAGGTGAGTTTGGTTTGAATGTCTTAAATTTGCCAGACAGTGATTTTGCGAATTGTTGCCCGCGAATTGTGTCTAACTCGGTGAATTTTAGTAATCCAAATAAACACATAGATTAATATATATATACTCCATGTATTACTCGGTTAGTATCATATATGATGATGATGATGATGATGATGATGATGATTATGATGATTACGATGATTATGTAGGAATCAGCACAGCCAGTTGTCGTGGCTGAGAGATATGATAAACTTCTGTTCTGGTCGGTGTCTTATAATGTTGTATTTAATGTTGTATATAATGTTGTATATAATGTTGTATATAATGTTGTATATAATGTTGTATATAATGTTGTATACAATGTTGTATATAATGTTGTATATAATGTTTTATATAATGTTGTATATAATGTTGTAGATAATGTTGTATTTAATGTTGTATTTAATGTTGTATATAATGTCGTATATAATGTTTTATATAATGTTGTATATAATGTTGTATTTAATGTTGTATTTAATGTTGTATTTAATGTTGTATATAATGTTGTAATAATGTTGTACATAATGTTGTATATAATGTTGTATATAATGTTGTATATAATGTTGTATATAATGTTGTATTTAATGTTGTTATTTAATGTTGTATATAATGTTTTATATAATGTTGTATTTAATGTTTATTTAATGTTGTTATATAATGTTGTATTTAATGTTGTATATAATGTTTATATATGCTATTTTAATGTTTATTCATGTTAGTATTTCATTTGTATATAATGTTGTATGTTAATGTTGTATTATAATGTTTATAGTAATGTTTTATATTATGTTGTATTGTAATGTTAATTTTTTATATGTATTAGTTAATTTGTTATATGTATTATGTCTTTTGTTTATTGTTTTGCAATTTGTTTATCTGTATTATGTCTAATTTGTTTATACTGTATTATGTCTAATTTGTTTATACTGTATTATGTCTAATTTGTTTATACTGTATTATGTCTAATTTGTTTATACTGTATTATGTCTAAATTGTTTATACTGTATTATGTCTAATTTGTTTATACTGTATTATGTCTAATTTGTTTATACTGTATTATGTCTAATTTGTTTATACTGTATTATGTCTAATTTGTTTATACTGTATTATGTCTAATTTGTTTATACTGTATTATGTCTAATTTGTTTATACTGTATTATGTCTAATTTGTTTATACTGTATTATGTCTAAATTGTTTCTGTTTATCTTAAATTGTTTATACTGTATTATGTCTAATTTGTTTATACTGTATTATGTCTAAATTGTTTATACTGTATTATGTCTAATTTGTTTATACTGTATTATGTCTAAATTTCATAAAAAGGATATCAACTTTTTGTGAATGATAGAATAGTCAGATAATGGCTACAGATATATCAACGGGTACCCATGACAAATTTTGGTAGAACAATATTATTTACAAAGCCGTATTAAATTGATGTTGTAAAAGAGTTTTTTTAAGTAAAGAAGATATATCAATTTTGAACTTTATAAAGAGATAAAATACGAAACTAATCACATGAAGTACAGTGGCTGCTCCTACATCCGTACCAGTAACGGCAGGTGTAGTGTTGCGAAATGTAGACAATCTATACAGTACACATACGCACAAGCATGAACACACAAACACAGAGAGAGAGAGGGGGGCAGACAGACAGACAGACAGAACATGCTCATGTACACGTATACCTCACTGTCTTATCTTATGGCTCATTAAGTGTTTTAACATTCTCCTTAATTCGGGGACAATCTCAACATTTGATGTTATTTAACATCTAGAGACTGTAAAAACTCTCGAGGGTTACTTGGCTGTATTTTGGTCTGGGTTATTCATTATTCACTACTGCTCCGAATGGGTCTAGGCTAGAGCCCCGCATGGGTTGGAAAGCTGAACCGATACCCGACCCAACCCGCAACTAGGATGGCCATTTCTAATTTTGTAAAAAGGAGGACGTCTTGCTCCCAAAAGGAGGTGTTGCTCCCAAAAGGAGGACAAGGCATGGGCTACCAACTTACCACACACATGCGTTTTATTATTGCACAGAAGTTAAATAAATGAATATCGGTACTTATTTTTACCCCGATTGCAACAGATGTGCTACAAATTCCCTTATTTCAAAAATACAAAGGTAGCCTGTCATCAACTGTTTATTTCTTGCATTTCTGTCCTTTACTTATATCATCTCCAGGAGTTTTCTGTTGGCTACGAGTTTTCTACACGCGGCTGGACATTCTTCTGAGAAATTAGGATCCTGTTACAATATGCGAAGATCAAGATATGTCTGGGTTAAGCTGGCGCCGGATGGAGGATGACCAGCTCAAAAGCCGGACTGGTGAATATTAAAAACCTAATTTTATATTATCTAGCCTTCAAACTTGATGTAACCGAGCTAGCCGTAAGTTTAGCAGCAGCCATGGTTACCAGTAGTAATAGTTGAAATAAAATCACGTCTAAAAAGTACCTCCAATCGCTTATAATACAATAAATGTCTTCAATAAAACACAATATCTACTAATATTCAATAGCAACAAATGTCCCGCAGCATGTATCAGGAATGAAATAAGGCAGCGTGACTGACTTGTGTGTTTGTTTTATGTTAAGGGGAATTGATACCCCAGGCCGCCACTGTAGGGCACGGCCTCTTATGGGGGGTTTATTATTTCCATGCAGGATTTACTGCAGAACATATGGTTATCTCTTGAGGAGGGGATAAATGGTCTCGGGGATGATGGATGATCGTATTGAGGGAAGGGAATGTTGGACCGGGAGTAGTTTTTGTTTAATATGTAGTCCGGGGCAATCTATAAGGTAGTGGGTTGGGCCATAACGACCCTGACACACATTACATGTGGCATGTTTGTCAGGAGTCTTGAAACTCTTAGTATAAGAGTTACATCTGAGTAGTCGTAGTTGGGTGTCTATAAATCTATTGTGGCATATTCTATGTTCTGGTATTGTGGTATTGTGATACCAAGTACCAGTTGGAGTGGTGTAGTAGTCACTGTAAAGTTTGTCTGTCATAATCTTGATACTGTTAGGGATTTGTCGTCCTAGAGCTGCAATAGTTTGCTCTCATTTCTGTACAGTGTCTAGGTTTGTGGCTATATTGGCAAGTCGGTCAGCTTCTTCGTTGCCGAGGATTCCGACGTGGTTAGGTATCCACTGGATATACGAATATACCAAAGTGACGACAATAGCACAGTAGAGATTTCAGGAGTAGACCGGTAACTAAAAAGCGAGTCAATCAGTAACCAAAGGCTGCGGTGACTGACTTGGTTTTTTCTCATATCTTATATAACAAGATGTGTGTTGCTTGATAGGACTTGAACACAACGATCAGGATTACAGGTAAATATGCATAAGCAGTCAACCTACTTACTAATTAACAGCTATGATAACACAACGCTTCTCTGTAGAGTCCCAGACACTAACTAACTACTGCTATTATAACATGTTCCTTTTGAACTGTTCAAACTGAAGGTGGGTTGTTAGCTGTATAAAGACATACTTGATTAATTCTGTGACAGGTGGGATGATATATATCTAATGTACAGTCTAATCTCACTGTTACGCCAACTTTGGGGTCTGGTTGAAAGTTGCCGTTGTGGTGGGGTGGCATAGAGTGGGGCATATTCGACTGTCAGCCTTGTGGGTGGTTAATTACAAGTGTCTTTTGATCCTTTGTTAGCCCCAACCCGTACAAGACAACCGAGACTACTCTACTGTGTATAAAGAACGATATACATACTTCGTTGTCGAAAGATATGTGGACTTCTCTAGACCTGTAGGCTGCCTTTGACACTATTGATCATAGAATTCCCTTGAACTGTCTGTCATCTTGGTTTGGCTTGAGTGGAGTGGTCTTGGACTGGTTCGCTTTCTACCTGGAGGGCAGAAATCAATGTGTTAAAGTCTGATCCAGCAGACTTAATATATGGTGTTCCCCAAGGATCAGTTCTGGGCCCGATTTTGTTCCCCTTGTATACAACTCCTCTAAATAAAATACTTTCCACATACAAAACAATAAATTACCACTTCTACGCAGACGACACCCAGCTATATATATATATATATATATATATATATATATATATATATATCAGTGGGCCAACCAATTTTACAATTGCAACATTCCAAACATGCCTTACAAATGTCCAAAACTGGATGACAACAAATAAACTAAATCAAAACCAGGGTAAAACTAAATTCATCTTGCTTGGTAACAAATCACAGCGAGAAAAGTTGGCTGATTTCTTTCCCTGTTGATATAATAGGTAGTGTTATTAGTCCTGCGGACAAAGCCCCTAATTTAGGTGTTATTTTCTGATTTTTACTTCTCGAGCTACGTTGAATCGGTGTGTAGGTCTTGATTTGTGGGTCTTCACGACCTCGGAAGCATCAGGCGTCATCTCGCCGACAACATAGCAGTCACCGTCGCAAATGCTTTAGTCAGCAGCTAGCTCGGCTGCTGCAATTTTCTCTTTCGTTCCTTATCCATCTCATTCTTCTTCACCCAACCGGTCTCTTTCCTTGATCACAAACGTTTTCCGTCCAGGGAATATGGTTTTGTCGCGCCCTAGAATTTATTTGACCGAAAATAAGCGCAATGAAATTTTTGGTTGAACTGAATTGAACTATCAGTTTATTTAATCTATCGCTGATCGTACTATCAACACCGTCATGATCGCCACCTAATGACCTTGACATCATTTCACGGTCAGTGTTTGGCGGTATGTATATGGCAACGTATGGTATTCGGATTGCGTAAGCATTGGCGGTGGCTGAATAAGGAGAGGGGGATGGGCATATTTTTCGATTTAAAAAATAAATAAAACCCATATTGTTTTCAACCAACCCATACCCAACCCAGCCCACAAGACAACAACCCGAACCCAACCCACAAGACACCAACCCAAACCCAAGAGCCGAAGAAAAGGCGCCACCCGCCCAACCCGACCCACGGGTACGGGTTGCGTTTACCCGAACGGGTCAACCCAACCGTTGCAGGGCGCTACGCCCCTTTAACTGGTAGTGCGGTCGGTTTCAGACTTCTAGCACCGTATCAGAGGCTATTTGTGAACAGTGTTTAATCTTTAACTTCGTCTCATTACCTTTTGAGGCTACTCGGTTGGCACGCTTAGTCTATCTAGCACGTGCCCTAAAATGGGCATAAAATAATATAAATTCAGTACATAACCCTCCCTCGCTGTTAGCAGGTTAACATATGACGGAGGGAACATCATCGACTCAGAATGCTCAACCTAAAGGCGACATTAAATTGAAAAACAGACAATGAACTCGTCTCTGTAAGATGATGATGATTGATGTTTTACAGCCACTTTTGTGCACATGGTAGGCTAAATGGGCCGAGCAACCTCCAAACGTAATGAAGCGAAATCAAACAACCTTCAGATATGCCCACGCCGAGATTCGAACACGGGTGGTAGTGATTTGTGGTCCAATACGCTACCGCTAGACCACGGAGGCGCCCCTTGTCGTCTCTGAGAGAGTGTTTTACGGAGGTGTAAAGACACATTATGGTGTTAGTTGTATGCCTCCAATGGCGCTGAGTAATAGTAGATCTCCTATGCTGGGTGTCATTGTATTTAGTGTGTGTGTGTGTGTGTGTGTGTGTGTGTGTGTGTGTGTGTGTGTGTGTGTGTGTGTGTGTGTGTGTGTGTGTGTGTGTTTTAGCTGTGTATTATAAGGCACAGAGAATCTCGAACCGTGAATTCAAACTCTGGACGTTTCTTCAGGGGACTGAATCCAGAGTGGCGACTTTTCTTGCTGAGTGTAATGTCTCACCAGTCCCTAAGCCGCCAAACAAAAACAAAAAGCGAATCACCTACAGCCGTGGAGTTTGGGAGTAGAACACCCAAGTCAGATCACGGCAGTAGTGAGAATGTTTAGATTAATTATCTAAGCAGCCCTTTTATAGTATTTTTAATTGCTTTTCTTTCTTCAAAGCAATACTATATAAACCTATAACCCAATTGTCACTGTCTTCAAAGATCAGTTTTTACAACGGGCAGGGTATGAACGACTACTATTAAAACTGTTTATCTTAATTGCTATTAAAAGACTGACATCTGCGCTGAAGCAGACCGTAATAGCGCGTCATAGCTTCCGTACTGTTTGAACTATGCTATCATTTTCAAACCTGACCTAATTTATGCTATTTAGTTCTTAAATGTTATTTATGACAAGCAGATTAGGCTAATCTTGAATCTCATAGTACAAACTGGACATAACGGGCCTAGGAAAATAATTCTTTCCCCTACAACCAAAGGGGAATTTTAATTGTTATATAAAACCCACCAACCGCGCGAGCTGTGTCCAATGCCACCGCTCGAGATGCGATGCAGTGTTTCTATTCCTGAGTCAGGAGTACATGCTTTAAGAGCGTACTGTGTCTGCTACAGTCATTTAAATGCTGGATAACCAGGCCAAACATCTAAACGGCGTGCCTCCAAAGACGCAAATAGTGCACGGAATATATAGCTCTAGATCAACTTTTCTTGAATGCAGGGACCGGGAAATATGGTCTCCACGCATAGAAAACGGAACTTTCTCAACCGCAGCATAATATGCCTTGTGATATTTGCTGGAGGGTCAAATACCTCATAAACATACAAATCCAATAAATACTATGACATACTCGTCACTATTACATCGGCGCCTTAGCAGACCGTTATGGCGGAATTGCCGTTCTATATATTAACATTTTCAAATCAGACCTAATGTCTGCTATACAAACTATAATTATAATATAGGGTTTTATTAATGACAAGGAGACTAAAGTTAGCCTTGAATGTCATAGTACAGACTGGACATAACTGGACCTAGGAAAGATAATTCTATTCCCACAAACAACTACGGTGAATTATATATACAACTAAACTTGTTATATAAAACCACCAACCGCGCGAGCTGTGTCCAATGCCACCGCTCGAGATGCGATGCAGTGTTTCTATTCCTGAGTCAGGAGTACATGCTTTAAGAGCGTACTGTGTCTGCTACAGTCATTTAAATGCTGGATAACCAGGCCAAACACTTAAACGGCGTGCCTCCAAAGACGCAAATAGTGCACGGAATATACAGCTCTAGATCAACTTTTCTTGAACGCATGGACCTGGAAACATACAGTTTCCACGCACAGAAAAAGGAACGTCTTAACCGCAGCATAATATGCCTTGTGATATTTGCTGGAGGGTCAAATACCTCATAAGCATACAAATCCAATAAATTCTATGACCTACTCGTCACTAACCCTTTATATCAAATAAAACAAATTGGTATAAAGAAAACACGAACCTCAATCTCTGGCACGGGCAATGTGTGTTTTAGCTGTGTATAATAAGGCACAGGCACAGAGAATCTCGAACCGTGAATTCAAACTCTGGACGTTTCTTCAGGGGACTGAATCCAGAGTGGCGACTTTTCTTGCTGAGATATGTGTGTGTGTGTGTGTGTGTGTGTGTGTGTGTGTGTGTGTGTGTGTGTGTGTGTGTGTGTGTGTGTGTGTGTGTGTGTGTGTGTGTGTGTGTGTGTGTGTGTGTGTGTGTGTGTGTGTGTGTTTTATAAAGATAGTTAAGGCGCTGGCACAGGTGTTATACTTTCATTCAAGCAACAATTAACTCCAAACTGATTTTTAAAAAAATATTTAATTGTAAGTATAATTAATTACCGGTAAAATTAGAGAAAAATTAAAAGAAAAAAGAAAATTTCTAAAATAATCCAAAAGAGGATAATCTAAATATAAAAAAAGAAGAAACTATGATTAAAACAAAACCAGGCTTTGTGTCGAACACTACGGCCAAGAAAGATTAAACCTAAAATGGAGAAATAAAATATTAATACACAGTATGAATAATGTGTGAATAATATCAGCATAAAGAATGGAATAATATAGTGAATCCAGGGATAATATATTAGTGTGTGTGTGTGTGTGTGTGTGTGTGTGTGTGTGTGTGTGTGTGTGTGTGTGTGTGTGATAGTGTGGGTTGTAATATTAATAATAAAATGTACGATAAATATTATCCCTAACAGATGACAAGTTTGTATTAAACATTAGAATTAGACAAAGATGGCGACCCAATTCAAAGCCCATTGATTTATTATTTGTCATTCTTTGGACATTTACAATCGTCAAATGAGTCGTTAGCATAGAGACAGACTCGGTCGCCATCTTGACCTGATTTATAATCGACTGAATTCATCTGACATTAACATATGTAGATTTTTTTTAACATACCCTGTTATATATACCAAACACCCACACATCCAAGCACGTCAGGGAAAACGTGCGCATGCACCTAAATAAATATATATATATATATATATATATATATATTCCTGTACATTACATATAATTAATTACTAATGGTGACATGGTGATATGTTGCGGTTTTGGCGTAATAACATAAACTTAACTGGAGCTGACATCGGGAGAAGTAATGACATGCATATATACTGAAAGTGTAATGTCCCATAAATGTCTTCTGTCACACCGTAAAAAACAATGTTTTATAATAAAAATACCATAAACCCTTCCCTCTTGTTATTTCTCTTATAAAGTATCTCTGAAATGTGCCGCCACCCTTCTAAAAAAATTATACAAAAACAATCAACTTTTATTTCAAGACCTTAAAGTTGACCTATAAATGAACCAATGAGAGCTATTTAAATAAAGGATATTGGAAAATTTGGAAAATATTTTGTGCATGAGAAAGTCATAACGTTTAAAGGGCGTCGCCTGTTATATTATAGATTATTGTTATTATTATTATTATTAGAAAGTCTCATAAAGACATGGGACCACTTAACTACTAGTAGATATATTAGTATAGGCAGAGACAGGAGCATCATAATAACGCTCAAAGATCATCATCTATAATTAATTATATTAATATACGCACACGTTATCACTCGACTGGACAATGTCATTTTAAAACTAACGCTACATTATCACGAACTAAAATATTTAACCCGATTTTCGACAAAATATTCTGAAATATTTAGTAAATATTGATTTTTGTTAAGTTATCGCCGACTTGTACGAACGTCTCACATCGGGGTCATTCGGTGCTAGTTTGACAAACAAACTAATTTTAAACCCTAAAACCTGTTAAGAATAGACTTTAAATTTTGTTTTGTTAATGTAAATATTGTGGCATATTTCTTATTATTACTGCTATTAGGCAATTTTTGTCTAACGAAATTATACTTTTAATTAATTATAACAGAATTCAATTACTTACGTTAACATCATGGGGCGAGATAAAGTGATGGGGGAGTTTGTCGTCGAGTTACTGTACATTTATTTCCCATTAAAAACTCATCTTATTTCAAATAGACAGAGATAACATTGAGGACAAAGACGAACATATATTGTTCGTTGGCTTTTGTTATTTATAGCTAGCTAACGTTGTGACAAAAGGTAGACAGGATGGTGTCGGGAGGGGGGGGGGGAAGTTATGGGTCTATTGTAATAGACTTGTCTGTAGTTTGTGAGGTGCTATAACAGAGTGAGTAATTATGCTTGTACTCAATTATATTTCACGAGTATTCGGACCGTGTCTAATGTACATCGAGATATGCATTTCGTTGTATCAACATCGATACGGTATTTCAATATTCACCTTGATGAAAGCATAATTGTAGTCATCCATAATGTTATCTGGAATCAGAATTATTTTAATCAGATGTATATATATATATATATATATATATATAATACCATGTGTTAGCGAGCGTGAAAATATTTATATACTATAGTAATAATAATTTTTTTTTTAAATTACTTCTTTGAAGTAATGTTACTAATACTCGGTTACTTTTTACGTTTGGTATCAAATGATCAGCTCTGTATAAGGAAAATCCTTTACGTTGCAATATATTATACACAATCAGAATACATCGGTGTGTGGACAAAATGCTTGTTTCGTCGATATATAAATACTAAAACTTTCAATTATTGTCAGGTGTCACGGAACAATGTCAACGTTGTGTATTTAACAATGACAAAGGTCTTGTAGACACACAACACTTGTCTTGTCTTGTTGATGTTTGGGGTAGAAACCCCTGGCTGTCGCCTATTGGGCACAGCCACCTGGTGTTGGCTTCTGTTGTTGTGACGATTGGCGTACTATGCAATGTTTATATGGTGGAACCTCAGTTTAGTATAGAAGTCAATTTCGGAGGAGAAAAAACCTTACCAGTTGCCTGGTTAGTTGGTTTGGTTTTGTTGTTCGGGGAGAATCCCCAGGCTGTCGCTTAATCAGCACAGACTCTATGTTGGAGTGGTTGAGAAATCTCCTCCCCCACCACTCACAGGGGAGCAGTACGGAAAGATGGAGCCGAAATACCCTGAGGGTGGTCACTGCCAGAGTGTTTTACGTCCTCAGGGGGTTTTTAACGTCCCCCTTTATTTTAAATAATTCAGTGGAGACGGCAGCGCCATTTAACGTGGTCAGCCACCCACGATGTAGTGAGCCGAGAAATTAATCCCTGGAAAAGTTTCGACCTCTTACGGGGTTCGAACCTGCGACCGTTGGCACCAAGTGCCGAGTGCTTAACCGCTAGGCCACCGGAGCTCAAAGCGCCTGGTTGGACTAAAACCTCCTCCTACTATAATGTCGCGGCCGGGAACCTCCGGCCTCCCGAACAGCACGGATTATGGGTACGGGGGCCCAAGGTCTTATCCACTAGTCCATAGGGGCGGTCTGATCTGTCCTTGGTATGTGTAGGGATCTTTCTGGAGAAGTGGAGTTATGATGTCTGGTAGGAATGTTGATTTCCTTATGAGCAACGCCGCTAGGTGGCGGTCTGGAAGTTTGTGGTCTTCCGGGCGGAGATGACCTTTAAGTGATCTTCGGTGCTTCGGGTAGGCTGGGCAGTTCAGCAGATAATGTCCACTTGTTGACAGTGCCGGCATAGTGTTTGGGGTGACGGGCCGGTGAAGTTTCTTGTGTAAACCCAGAAACGCAGTCTTCTGAGCTGGGTATCGGCCAATCTGTTGTTAAGGATATTATGTCCAACTACAGTGGTCTTCTGGTACCAATCCTTTGATGCTGATGTGTAGTCTGTGTAGATCGATTCCAGACGATTGGAGATGAATCTGTCAACAAGATAGTTGAATGTGCCTGGGGTATGTTCGGCATATTCGATGACGTCTAGGCTCGTGGCTTCGTTAGCTAGTTTATCGGCTCGGTCGTTGCCCTGAACACACACACACACACACACAGAGAGATATATATACGACCGTGGCGCCATCTTTGGGCGAGAAGTAAGCACATCTTCGGGTATTCATAGTTTTATATAACAACTAAAATAATTCATTTAATTGAATCAATTATATTCCATGTTTCTTCCTCCAGTATGTGTTGGAATCTGGCTGTTTCCAAGAATGAGTACCTCCATCATAATTGATATACTTGCATCATCTGGTCACCATCTCTCATTATCTTTGGTCATTAGTTCTAGTAGTCTGTGTCTTGAGGCTCTCTATTTGCCATCATCAATCTAATGGTATATTCAGGACTAGTAAGGCACCGACCTTTATAAATATCCAATGCGAGTATAACTTTTCGTTCAATTGCGTCGTATCAGATGGCTTTGATCACAACAAAGTTAGCCGAAGTTGTGCTTTCCGCATATTTAATATTAAATATAGTTATCGTCTGATCGGATCGAACTACTTGTGTCTTTGTAATAATAATAATAGTGAGACCACAACAATATCATCAGGCCAGAAATAAAAAAGCCAATGAAAATTAGATCACTAGGCAATGCAACACCATCAAGGAAGGGTTATCTAGAGGCGACAGTAAAAATGCGTAGGACGCCTTAGAGAAGAAGTTGACCAAACTACAGCAACAGAAAGTAACCATCATAGAAGACTCGAGTTTCATATTACTGACAGGGAATCGTTTTGCGGTATATACAACCAGCAATTAAGATTTTCCCAAAATATTCCTTTTTGTCTCGTTACTTTTCAATATCATTTAAAGATATATATAGAATTTATAAACACGCTTATTTTGCCCATTTTAATGGTACCAATAATTTTAACCAGAAGACAATTACTTCGATCTCATTGTAGAGTATTAATTTACGTTTAAAGGTTTGCTAATGTGACTAACATTTATTGATACTTAAAAATTTATATAATTTTAAAACCAGATTATGAAAAAAACTTCTTGTGAATAAATCTTGTTGTGAACGACACATTATTTAAACAAACAGTAATTCAGTAAAATTTTCAGATGTTTGCAAACAATGCCGGAGTTAATTATAATAACACACATACACACATATTACCTGTCCATTCCCCTAATGAACTGTGAATGCTGAACAAAACTGATCCATAACAATGTAACCAATAAGAACCATAAAACCATCTTTGTGTTGAAGACTTCTGTGAATCCAACTTATTTCCGATACAAATTATATAATTTTTGCTAGAACATTATATATCTAACATATATCGTAAGAAGCACCTAAAAGAAGGTGACATTAAATGCTGATGTATCATTAAGCCTTAGAGACTAAGTCACTCAATTAATATCTGAATTATAGCAAACAATAACATAATTATAATCTTTCTGAAAAATATCCTAGGAAGATAAAGTTCCCTGCATTTTACCTATATTTCCGAACAGTTTTAAATGACCTGTGTTTTATCTGGAAGGAATATTTTCAAATGATGTTGCCCACGTTTTCTCTCATAAGTTCTGAACATGCACACAGACACCTGCATATTCACCGTATATTCCTGTTTAGGCATATCTGCGCATGTATGCAATGCAAAACATGTGTGTGAAATTTCTACAGGTTTGTATTTCCAACTTGATAAATCCATAAATTATACGATTTAGACATGCACACATTTAACAAGTGGTTACAACCAATATTATGATTCCACTGATATACAGTTACCAGTCTAAAATCTGTACTTTACATGATTTTTTAAGCCAGAAACATTTGTAAAATTACAGTAAAACTTGTCATCCACCATACTTGAGATCGTGTAAAAATGTAGAACTATCAAGAATGTTTTGTAGCACGAAAATTCTGAACTACATTTTGGTTAAGCTGAATATGTATTTAACTAGAATTACAAATGCACTGAAACATTTTTTCAAACTAGACAGAAGTATCACAGCGCTGGCAATATTTTGTCAATAAATACTGCCAGACAATAACAGCAACGAACAAACTTCTAACTGAAACATCATACGAGTCGGACCCAAAACAAGAAAACCAAACACCCAGCTGCAAAGTAGATTACAGATTCAGCTCTCGTACATAGGAATAAGTGTACTCCACCAACACGAATATCGAAACACAACGACATTCCGAACAACAATCAGTTGGTAATGTAGACTGGTAGAGCTGATACATTTGCTCTTCGATACAGCTTAATAAAAGTGATATATAACTAATAATGAGACGAACACCATGACGTTACCATGAACAGCGAACATCCTGTTAACATCTTTGCAAACCCAGCCACAACACTCCACATGCATAAATGCATCAACGTCATGCAAGTAAAACAAAAAAATGTCATGCAGAGTACACACATCATATCCTGTATGTGGTGGAAAATCCGAAGACCTGAACCTTTGAACGAAAATCTGGCAGAAGTTTTCTTCTTAAATCTATAATCTACAACTATGACCGTGGAATCTGTTTCAAGTATATGAACTTGCGCTTTGGCTTTGTGTCTCGTTGGTGGCTCATCTTCCAAAATAGGAGGTATAAAGCTTTGAATGGTAGCAATGTATCAAGCTTCAGAACTGATAATTGCCAAACTGTGATGGATTCTGTGGTGTCTGCCCTCCGGAAAGCTGTCTCTGCAATGTATACATTGATGACTGAGGTGGCGGCTGTGGGATGTTGTGCGGCTGTTGTTGTGGATGCTGCTGCTGTTGCTGCTGCATTGCCATCATCCTCTGTTGCTGTTGGAGATGTTGCATGCGCTGTGGCATCGGCATGCCCTGCATATAGCCACCGGGTGGTGTCGGTCCACGCACGGGACCCTGGGGTCCCACTTGGTTGTAACCCTGCATGGAGTTACCAGTCATGCCAGACGACAGTCCACCACCCATGTTACCAGTCATTCCAGGGACAGGGTTCATGTTGCCTGCCTGCATACCAGATGTTTGACCACCAGCACCACCCATCGTATTGATGCTTGTAAACCTGCTGAACAAGTACACAGTTGTCAAAGTTAGTACACAAAACCAAGAATTTTCAAGAAAAAATGCTAAACATTAAATACAGCATGATCAGTATGTCATAAAAACTAAATTATTCTTTTCTTGGGAAATTACCTAAATACGTTCCCTTTACTGAGATTGCTGGGAAGTGAAGAGGTGTTAGGAACAAACTTAACTAAGATACTGAAGATTGATCATTAACTTTTTAATAAATAACATCGTTCTTTCCTAATATCCATTCTTTCCTTACCAAACATGGGGGCAAAATGTTTATTTCTTTCCAATGTATGGTATTCGTAACAATAAACCAGTTAGAGACGGTACACTGTCTAAGTAGATGTGAAACGACTGAGACTTCTTTGTTTAGCTTCAGCACCGATCAAACCTGGGACATAACTAATAAGGAAGCATCCCACAACCACAAGTATGACTTGGATTTGAAATCTGACCTGGAGATCTGTAGCACAGTGTTCTAACCACTGTGCTATTAGAACTCCTTGGTAGATATATAGTATTTACATTAGATATAAACTACCTCTTGACAAAATATGAAATAATGTCTCTTATCAAATATCAAAATCTATCACAATTTTTGAGGTGACTGGGAACCTTGAAATTTTATTAATATTTTTTTTCTAAGGATGTAAACCAGACGATGACAAGACCATATATGCCTGATATTTTACACAGTAATGGTCTTAAATAAATAAATGATTGTGGATCAGAATAAAGAGTATTAATGTAACAGTTACTGAGAAGGTCATGGTCAATCTTGTTATTAACATAGTAACGACTAACCCAGAAGTAGGAGGGAACTGTGTCTGTCCTGCATGTTGTGGGGTCATGTAGCCGGCTGCTGTCTGCCCTTGTGGGCCCATCATACCCCCCATAGCCTGGCCCTGGGGTACAGAGCCCTGGTAGGGTCCATTGAACCCCGGCTGATTTGGCATCGACACTGAGGCAGCACTATCCATCATGCCACCAGGTGGCGTTGGCCCCATGTTTTGGTAACCACCAGCTGTACCATAACCTTGCTGTGCCATTCCTAGTAAGAAATAAGACAATAACATGTATTATATCAAACACAAACTATAATGTATTACTGGTTCATACACCAATTAACCTTTTCATAAAATGATGCTTATTAGTATAATTAGTATTAGCATAATCAGCCTCCCAGATAAATTCATTTTTCTAACATATCCACAAAATGACATTCTGCTTTATTTTAAGGTAAACATTAGTACATTGTCTTGGTAGTACAGTAATAATCTTAGAAGTATTTAAATATTCATATATTTATTATTTGCAAATTTTGCAGTCTTGAGAATATTACTAATATCAATTCCCTTTGATGTAAATACTGAACAGAAAAGAAACGTCGCTAGTGAATTTGGTTACTCAGCCATTTTAATGTAATTTTATGGCTAAGCGTATTTATTAAAGAGATGGCGCTATCATAATTTAACATTCAGTATACACGACCAAACACATAGAGATCTAGAATCAATTAATTTTAGTATCCTTTATTTATCAATATGGTTATGACCAAATATTCAGTACACTAATGTATACTATTTAAAACCAAAATAAACAGAGTTCACACGAAAACAGGAAAAAAAATTCAGGAGCATTTTGCAAAGATTATATTTAAAATTTAACTTTCAAGTGGTCAGTTAGCTGCATATAAAGCACAAATAAGCTCAAATCAAATTAAATTTCATAAACATCATTTTGTAAATTTACTAACTGATTCACTACCAAACTTTTCTCTGTAGCTTTTAGATTTCTAAACATATTTAAAAATTTAAAACAATTCTGGTTAATACTAGTAGCCACAATGAGTTGAAATAAATCTTGTTAAAAGCATGGACAGTATTAGATATGATTAAAATACAAGATTAAAAGGAACCTGCTGAAATGATTGAAATGGCAATCTACAAATCTCTTCATTTGGGAGACTTGTACCAAAATGTGAAATACTGCCAGTACAGGATTTTAACCTGAGGGCTAGAGGTCTGTCACCAACCTTGATAATACTACGCTCATTGAAGCACCACAGGTTTATGAAGAATACAAGACCGTTGTGTTAGCTGTATTATTTTTACATTGTTCGGGGTATTTAATTGCGTTTCTTGTAAACTAACATACAACATACAAAAAATAGGTTTTGGGTACTAATACATCCACAGAAGTCAACTGTAACTCCCAGGGTATTTTCCAATCACTGACCTTGACCTGGCATTCCCTGAAAGTTTGGTCCTGGAGCCATTGTGCCACCAGCATACATGTGACTTTCTTGACCCATGCCTCGGTTCATCGTATTCAGTATCCGCTGTCGAATAGCCATGTGTGGTGGGTGACGGACCATGCGCATATTATCATAGCCGGGTGCTGGAGCATTAGGCATAAAGCTACCTGGCTGACTCCTCGTACGTATGAATGTGTTTAGCGCATACTTGGTATGCATGCCTGGATTGAAACGTGGACCACCTGAAAGTGTTGGTAACATCAGAACCATACAATGGTATCATGTTTTTATATCTACTGTTTCTGTTACACTAAAGTCTAACAAAAGCAGTAGATTTCTGACAAATTAAAAACACAAAATAATCAAAACAGTGTACAAATCTAATACATTGACAGATAAAACATAACAGTCATCATATCATTAACATATAGTGTATGCTAGCTGAGAGTTAGACTATACGATATTCACAAATAGTTGAGAAAAAATTTAAAAGAGTAATTCTGTTTTGCAAATGCCTCAAAAAAGAGATATCCATGGGTTACCGAAGAAGGTATTCAACTCCAACAGTAAGAAATGTTTTATTTGATGCTATAACTTTTCATCAAATTATCTGAATACTTGATTGGTAACTCATTAATTATTACTATGAATATTATTCTCAGGAAGATATCTCAATTCAGTCAAAGAGATAAAAGGTCCCTATTTTGTTTTCTGAACAAGACAGGTTTGCCTCGAATAAGAAAGAAATAAAGGTGATATTTCTCACGCATGAAACCAAACGAGTTAAAACGTGATGGAAATGCAGACGCTAAAACAGATATCACACATTATACCTGTGTGATTACCACATATTATAGAAATGATCAAGTTGTAGATATCCACAACTGACCTGGCGGTATAGGTTGATGTGCGAACACATTGGGTGACTGCTGACCCCCGTAGTTGCCCCAGTTGTTGTTGTACTGAATTTCGGGTCGGTATCCCATACTGCCCATTGTTGTCTGCTGTAACAAAAATAAAACATTTATAACACAACTGAAACCACAGAAATGAATGAATCATCTGATAAATATGGACAATTATGTATGATTAGAATTAATGTTATTATATTCTTCAAGTTTACTCAATTCAGCCCATATTAATTCCACCATGAGGTGACTCATAATTATTGTATATATTTAAAAAGGGGTTTATAGGTTTATTTATTTTGTACTAAAATACACTTCAGAACAATTTAGAATATTTATTATAACACAGAATTTAAACTATTAATTCATTAACATATTTTGTAAAGAAAAGCGGCATAAATATGCAAAAATCTTGATTATTTATGCACCATAATTCATAATGCTAGCATGGCATAACTCATGTCCCTGTCAAAACATTCTAGGCTGCTATCACAACTGTTTATATCTGGAAGTTTCATTTTATACAGAAAACTTTGTTATGTGCAATTCTAATACTTTGACATTATATCAAACTGGTTAATACCATATTTATATTACAATAAGTGAGGCAGAAAATAATTAAACAACACTTCCAATACAAAACAAAAAGAGTACCGGGGTATTAGAGTTATTTATAATTAATAGCAAACACAACCTAAAAGCTTAACAGTGAATTAAGCACCATTATATAGGTCTGGTTTTAGCATCAACATCCCTGAACGAATTCATAGTTATTGTCAGTTTTGAAAAGTACAGGGTGCAGTTGGCATGAAAGGTATTTTTCAGGGCACATCATTTGAAATCAGATTTTTAGTTAACTTTAGTTAATATTCATGAAATGGAGCTTGTGACCATATCATAATTACCAATAACACCGGGCGCCCTTGAAATACACAGGACGCAAAATAAAACATACAGGGCACAGTTAAATAGGGGCAGGGCATTCGGCCACCGTGCAATGGCCTGGCTGGAACACTGATTGTTATCAGTAGACTTTTTGTACAAAGGATCAGTCTATATAATGATTATAAAACAATTAAAATCTTCTTCTCTTGAACACTGTCTAGTGTAAGTTTCAAGGTGTTCATAAAAAATATTTTGGATTCTAGCAATTATGGATTTAGCTTTTGAGGCTCAGTTGACAACTGGTAGTAGAACTGATGAAATATAGTGATGACTTTTTAAGTAAGGTATAGATTTTTAACATCCTACAGCAGCTATCTGTACTCACAGGCATGTAGTTTGCTGTCCCAGTCGGTGTAAGACGGGGGTTTGGTCGACGTCGACCCTTCTTACTGTTTGACTTCTTATTACTGTCGTGATGTTTTGCTGCTGGCATTTCGGCATCTCTCGGTGCGTCCACTTCGTGTTTCTCTGGTGGGGGTTCGAGATCCTCGGGAGGTAATGGCGGGGGCTCTAGGAAATAACTTGATGGTCTCTTTAAAGTGTGTGTGTGGTACAGCAACAACCTGGATGGATACATTTACATTGGCATTATTGTAAAATAATAGAAAGAAACAACACAGAAAATTTATGTACGTGTTTGTATGTTTTATGTTATATATATATACATGCATGGACACAAGTATATATATATATATATATATATATATATATATGCACGCACATCAGTACATATAATAAAATGTGTGTATAATTCCATTACCTCTGATAAATATTTGTAATAGTAAAAGTATATATCAAACACGGTACACATAGTAAGACTAGTAACAGTTATATGTGTGTGTGTATGTGTGTGCACTCATCAAAGGGGGACACACAAACACCCCCACCCCACAGACTCCTAACCTATGCTGTTCTTCATAACGAAGTGGCCTCCTCTCCACTCTAACAGCTCCAAATGTTGCCAAGGTCAGTGGGCCCTGGTTCTTCTGACCTTCCATAAGATCCCAAGGATTGACCTTCTGCTTGGAATGAATATGTAAACCCTGAAACATACAGATGGAAAATTATTTTACCTTACACTTGATGGACAAATATCATCATCATCACATCATCATTATATTATAATGATGTTAATTCTGAACATGGCTCAATAAATATCAAGTCATCAAATACATTATCCCTTGAGATAATGATGATATGTTGCTGCTACAATAGTATATGTTCATAATTTGTCATAATTAGTTCTCTTATAGCAATGTGTTGTGATGTGATAAATAAGTAAACAGAACTCATAAAATATATTGACAAATATATTGATAAATAAACAAATAGATTAATTCTTGGTTTTTTTCTTTCAAGAATTAGAAAATGAATTTATTAATTTTAAGCTGAAATGGGAAAAAGAATTTAATAGAATAAGAAATCAAAATTTATGAATTGGAATTGACCCCATAAAAAGCAAGAATTTCCTATGATTATAAACTTCTGTAAATAACATCAGGTTCTGAACTTAATAGAACTGTGCAATATTGTTCCTATATTTTAATGGTTGTGTTGTGTGTGTGTTGTTATATATGTATGTGAGGGGGGGGGTAGGTAAGCAAGTTTTCATTCATGTTAAAAGAACTAAAAGAACTGTTTGACACTGAGGACACGAAAGAACTCCGCAATCTAGCAGAATACATCAAAAAGATATTATCTTTATTTAGGACTTGATATGCAATTAACTTCTACGTATAATGAAATCTCATCCTGTAAATATATCATGTCAATAAACTAACTAACTAACTAGAATGTTCTGTTTCATATTTAGCTGAACTAAACCTTTTTTGACCTCTCATTTCTTCAGTTTAACCAACTCATCCAATATTTTTGCGAGACTATTTTGTTAAATAAGTCATTAAGAATGAGCTTAACTCATCTAAATAGGCATGTTTAAAAACATTTAAAGCAACATTAATAACTTATAAACCAAGTTCAGAGACATATTTTGACAATATATCCTTCCAGAAAATTGTCACAGTTACCTTACTGACAAATATCTTGGGAGTATTCAGGTCTTTACATACATAATAAGTAATGTCTGAACCTAATACTAACATACCTGTCTACGATCAGGTGCCTCTGATGACTTATGGCCCCTCTCTGAGTATGGTTCTGTCACTATCACTTCATACTGGATTTTAGCCAATGGAAGTAACTGTTGTATTTGGTCAATGGATGCAGAGAACCTGTCCCCAATTTCTTTCTGAATGTCATAAAAATACATGAATATTATTATTTCATAAATATAACAACACATGCAGCTTAGATTAGCTCATCTAGAATTAAATGAATAATTCCTGGTAAATTTAATTTTTTTGTAAAATTCTTGAATAACTAATCCCTCTAACTTCTGTTATAAATATATGCAGATAAGTCTCATGCTGAAAAATATATGACGGACTACAACAAAGAGAAAGTTATTTATTTATGAGTTTATATCTAAAATGCGATCATATTTCCAAATAGTCAACCAAAAAATATTATCATTTGCAGCCATGTTGTCAATTATGCAAAGGGGCTAATATTTGAACATGGTTAAATATAGGAAAACATAATGCTGAATGCACAAGCAGCAATGCCTATAGCAATGTGCAAACACACACACAAATTCATTAGTGTCCCATTAAATTATTATTATTATCATTATTACATGCATGAGAATGCAATAGAATCAACAAATAAAGATGATATTTTGGTAAAAGATTGTAATATTAACTCATGATCAAATCACAAACCTTCAGCTTTTTTACTAATCCTGTGTAGACAGAGTTCGACTTCCTGTTATCTTCTCCCTTATCACTATTATCAGCAGCCAACGTACCATTAAATAATACTGATAACATATCTAACACAACAGTAAACAGTTCTCTGTAAACAGAAACAAATATGAGCTTTGTTATTATAAATACTCTTGCCATAATAATTCTAGTTATGGAGGTATAGGTTTTTATGTATGCTTATATCAGGTATGAGAGTGGCCTTTGAAAAGAATCCTGAAAATCAGGAAGGGAAGTCGCAGAGCAAAATGAGGCACATGTATCTAGGGGTGTGGGAGACACCATTTGAGTTTTATGCATTTTTATGACAATCGGGGACTACTAAAATTTGGATAAAACATGATAAAACCAGTTTGACCCACTCCCCATCTCCAAAAAACAATTTTTGGCTCTAGAAAAACTGGAATTCCAGTAAAAACAGGAAAACTCTCATACCTGTTGTATACTGGCTCTCTCTCTCTCTCTCTCTCTATATATATATATATATATATAAACACAATATTTCCTAATACATACACACACACACACATACACATCCTAACCTCTAGGGAATGAAGCATACACTAGGTAGAAGATACTTAATTCACATTTACTATACAAACTCATCATCAAAGACTGTTTACAAACACTACCATATCACTTTTAACAGAACTCCCCATGTTAACTATCAGTGATTAAATAAACGACTTGATGCTATAAATAATAATCTCACAAATCTTTGGGTTCCTGTTTAAAAACAGTAACTCAAGTAACTCATTCAAAGATCTTGCTTTTATGAAAGGGCTACTAAAATTATAAACAAAAAAAATTTCCCCTCCCCCCCAAAAAAAGGTTAAAAAAAACGGAATTCATAAAAACGGGAAAATAGTCATGGGTGTATTCAATCATGAATTCAATATATAAATATATATATATATATATATATATATATATATTACCATAGAACATGAAAGATTTCTGACAGTTGTACAGATTATTTTCCTGGTTTCATTGGTATCTGGTATTAAATATTTATATACACAGCCTAGTTTCCAGTCGTTTATCTGTTTAATGACGAGTACTAATAATCTTGGGAAGAACATTCATATTTTACTCCAATTCTACAAGATATCCTGTAAACCACTTTCACATTCACATTTCAAGTCAGTGACAGTTTAACTAACTGAACCATCATATCCACGAACACTTACGCATTGTTGTTAATATCCACTACCTCGTTGCTAACGAGCTGTATCAGTAAAAAAGGCCCAGTCCTGTACTAAGGGTGTATTACGCTGTATTGTGTCAAACATACCTCCAACCTAAAGAGTAAAATGTATATAAAAATACTTACACAATGATTACTGTGTGTGTGTGTTTGTGTTGTGTGGTGTGGTGTGTGTGTGTGGTGTGCACACGCACATGTGAACAATGTGTTATTACCATACATTTATGTTAATTAAAATTTCAACTAAAATTCAGCTTCCTTTTCCCATTAACAACAGACTAATTACTGACCAGACTTAGTCGTAGCCTGAGGGGTTCCTGCATCATAAACTTGAGTTTCTCGTCCGTAAACAATCCTCTTTCTTGCTGTAATGAAACATTCGATATTAAGAAAACTTTAAAGCGTTGCAAAAGAACACAACTCCACCCAGAAACAAATTAATGAATTTCATTTACACACAATTTATTGAGAGTATTTATTCCACTACACTTCACTTGGTCACAACATTAGTAATATTATTGTTTCTCAGCAATAGAGTACGCTTTATCTTAACAAGAAGCAATCATAACAGCTAAACGTTGCTTTCTAACAGCTTTATATTCAGTGTCTATGTACTGGTCAGTTATGATGTCAAAACATGGATCTAAGGAGTTCAACCAGTGTGATGTCAGCATGATCCAACAGCTGCTGACCCAGCCGTTTATCTTTATCAACCGTGATTACATCAACATCGATAACACATTGTATAGATAAGATGTCGGAATTTTAGATGTCAGAAAAATCATCTAATATATGAAGTATTGGGATAAGATGATGAATCACCAAAGGATGAATTGGTGACTTCAATGATGATTTTTTATGCTTTAATAATGAGAAGGCCACCTACATCTTTGGCATTAATAACAAATTTCTCTAGTTGTTCATTAAGAGACTTCAATAGACATTCTCTCTGTTCATCTTGTCCTTGTAGACAGGTCAACACCAGGGAGAGGAATGGTTGGTTAGCCAGTAGCACAGTACTGGAATGTAGAAAACATGGTTAGTAATAATTGTGTGTGTGTGTGTGCGCGTGTGTGTGTATGTGTGCATATGTATGACTACACAATGTGTTGTTACAGTTATGGTTGCCATATTAAAATGTAGTTCAATTTAGGTAAAAATGGCAACAGACTAAATACTGATCAGACTGAGTTTTATATATATATATATATATATATATATATATATATCAATCATTTTTTATAAATGTACACCAGTAAAAGCTTTTGTTATTTATACCAGTCATAGCCACAAACCTCTTTTGGAGTTCCTTTTCTCGTTCTTTGGCATTTTTGGCTGTCCAAAAGTTGTTTCCTGTCTCAAGAACCTCGCCAGCTTCTTTGAGGACACGACCTTGTACAGCACTCGATAACTTGGCTATCAGTGGTGCCACTAACCATATGCTATCCTTCTCAGTCTCCAACCTACAGATACAAACAGGTTCACGTGTAAACCACCTGACACAATATATATGATTATGATCTTCCTTATTTATTCAAATATCGTAACATCATCTACCTGAAATTAATAGAATACTATTTCATAAACCCAAACTCACCAATATTTATAACTGACGAAAGAAAAAAACATTCACTTTAAAAAGTATAAATCTCACAAGTAATTGGGAGATATGTGTTAATTTATAGGTTAGAAATAGTTTCATTTAGTAGTAACTGTATAAAAGACAACTGATATTATGATATCAATCCATAATACTAGCACCTGTTATTTAGCCTGTTAAATAATGGCATATAGCTAGCTATCATGTTTTAAATATATTTCCTACTTTATATATTTCATTTAAGCAGATAGTCTGCATATTTACAACAAAAATTCAAGTTCACCTAATGGCAGGAGAACATGTGACTTGAGCTACCAAAAAAAAACAAAACAAACTGCCATACTAACCATATTGCAGATGATGTCTGGCCATGACCATAGGTACTGCTGAACTTTCTGTTAGCTTGCTGCTGAAACACTCTGATTGTGGCTGTTGCTATTTTCTCTTGGAGGTTGCTCAGCGACACAGAACTGGTTCCAGCCTGTGCTTGTTCCAACATCAGCTGGAGGTTCATTAAAACACAGGATTGTACTATCAAATACCACATAACTGTACTGTTGATTACCTACAATACTTTCATATCACTAAAGCAATTATTAAGATTTTAAATAAATTACATAATATATATTCTACTATAACAACCAACAAATAATGTTGCGTCCAAGAACTGTTAATATCATAAATGTCAAAATTAAATAAAAAATTTAAATGTAGGTTTTATTAGAATGTTTAAGCTATTTCTATATTAGAAAGTCATCCCGAAAACTCAGGTCATCCAGTCAGATACTATTGCAGGTGCTAGTGTCTCGCCTCCAGTCATATGGTGATTGTGTGTTTAGTGTTGCAGCCCCACTTTGTGGAATAGGTTACCGGCAAATATTCAAAATGCATTGTCTCTTGAAATTTTTTAACCTATTTAAGGTCGCTTTCACAGATAAATAATTATTATCTTTTAAATCATTACAGGATTTTTACAGACATATTATTTGGGGTATTATTATATTACATATTATTTGTACAGCGCCTTTGAATGGCTCCTGCTAGTAAGGGCGCTTTACTAAATATACATTATTATTACTATTATTATTATTATTACTGTAGTTAGTAACATTAGTAGAAAGATGTTACGAATTAAAAAAATTACATGATATTTAACTTTAAAGTTTTTAGACATCAAATAAATTTTTAAAATATTACTAGTAGATGTGTTTAATCTTTCATTTGGTAATTGCTATAACTGACACATTTAACATCTGGGATGAAGGCACAGAAATCCCAGATATGCCAACCTATTATGAGCAAAATCTGTAACTTGTGGATCTAAAACCTGTATTTCAACACCAAAATCCGTGTTTGCAATGTTTAACCTGTATTTTTTAGATACAATTAATGAGACAATAAGTACATGTATGCATGTCTATGGGGAGTTTGATAAATAAACCAGTTAATTACAGATTATAAATAAAATGAAGCAACCAGAAACTAAAAATTCATCTATTTACAATTTAATACAGGCCTAACTTTATCAAATATATGAGCACATATTTATCAGTTGGGGAATAAAATTAGTAAAAAAAATAGTTAAATAGTTAAATACTAAAAAGGACAAAATCAGGGTTGGTCTAGAAAAGTTGCACAACACACATATATCATGGAGTCAACAAATCTGGGTTGAGACTAAAAACACATCTAACTGTTATGTTCTCTTACTTGTAGCTCTAACCAGGACACCCTCAGTGACCACTGATCCATGTTCTGAAGCACATCCTCAATATGTTGATCCTGGTCATCTTCCTCATCATCATCATCAAGACTAAGGATGGTAGAGTCTGGATGACAGATTAGCTCCACCAGCTGCCGAGCCTGAGATGTTATTTAATTATTGTGTGTTTAAGGTGCACATAACAAGTGACACAACATCAGTTAACGTGAAAATACGGCACTCAAAGTAACTGTTCACTAGTTATGATCTGATTTTAATGATTGTAGAACAGCAGCTACAAAATACACATCAAATGCAAAGCAATAATCTTATATATTTAATTTTAATGCCAATTATCAGATTATCAAAAACATCCCCTGGAAGTGCTTTTACATATTCAAGTTAATAATTGTTGAAAAATTATTAAAGCTTTTTAAATTATAATTCTGGCTGAGACTTCACTTGATAATAATTTTCAGAGCTGACTGTGTGTGTGTGTATGTGTGTGTGTGTCAGTCTGTCTGTCTGTCTCTCTCTCTCTGTGTGTGTGTGTGTGTGTGTGTGTGTGTGTGTGTGTGTGTGTGTGTGTGTGTGTGTACACATGCATATGTGTGAGTGTCTCACCCAATAACTTACATGTTTAGCTGACAGTATCTTATCTAAGAGATTCCCTTCTGTTAGCAGACCTTTAGGATCCTTAAGGAACTTCTCCCTAACCCATTCCTGACGACATATCTCCTTTAGAGCATGTTGAGCATAGTCACTCAGACCAGCACTCTCCATACCACCTTTACCTTTACCAGCACTACAAAGAAACAATAAAACAACATTACAAAGAACAACAACAACAACAACAGCAACAAGGCTGAGTAGAAATAGATGACCATAAAGATTGCATAGCAAAAAGTGACTTAACTATTGGTAATCAGACAGTACAATCCGCCGAGTTGTATATAAACTAGACTGGCTACCTCATATTGAAAGTAAAACCAAGATAAATTAATCTCTGGGTCAAATGAACTAATTTACTGCAAAAATCTAAGAAATATAAAGAACGACACTACAATTTAATTTATTTTCTTCGATTGATGATACACATATTAAATGTTCTCCCTAAACCTGTTAGTATCGATTAGATCCTACCCAGAGATCACAAAAGACATTCACAGACCATGGATTAACAGGGCCAAAGTATATGCTATTTAGTAAATATGTTACACATGTATTCTTATAAATTACTAATTAGTATCAAAACAATTTTTTATATTACTATGATGTGTAAAACTTTGTGATTTACACTAATCTAGCATCTCTCATAAAGACTAAATAAATTTGTCCGCACTACACACACCAGATCGGTATAGATTTCTTACCCCATCATTCCCAAGGTCATGTCAATGTCATCGTCCAAACTGTTTAACATGGAACTAAACAATGAATTCGAATCTCTTTTGGGTGATGAATTGGACTTGTTGTCGGCATGACTGTTATCGCCTGAAAAAATGGACAGATATTTATTCAAACATAAAGATTCACAGAACTGATGTGCAATCACCTTCATTTTGATTTGCTACTAAACTATACAACTCTGACCTAATATAAAATATGTCAAATACATGCATAAAGTTAGACAACTCAACGATGGATGGCAGTATACTGATATAATGACTCTTGAAGCTTTTAAATTAATAATATTATTACTAATATAAATCTATATATAATAAAGTGCATTTAGTCTTAAAATTTGCAAGGTTCTGTTGAATTATGGTAAACAAGAGATATTAATATTTCTATACACAACCTAACTATTTTTATGATGTATATGAACATTAATAATTTTAGCACTGTGTTGGTTTTTATAATCCTCATTTTATGACTAATAGTTTGTTATATACATAAACGTTGACACATATATGTTAAGGACCACCTAATATTATTTCATAAATTTGGTGCTGTATACATAAATATATATTATATAGTAACACTTGCTCCAAAAACATCTCACTGTCTTAAATACAAGAAGTGGTCTTACTAATTACCTCCACATGTGAGAGCCATAACGTAGCTTACATATTTTTACTATACACACATTCCAGTTGCTAACTTGACACAACCTCGTGCTATGAATGGTCAGTCTTCACGAAGATGGTGAAGCTGTTTCTAAACTTGTGTTACATATTATACATTTTTGACATAAATTACAAAATAAAAGGTTCTACATAATGTAATTGGATACCAAGTGACTGGAATAATAAACTGAAAAAAACTAACTGTGGCTAAAAAAAATATATCTCTCCAACAAAAGTAACAAGCATATATTTGTTACCACCTCATATTGTAATATTTCACATAATAAGTTTATTAAACCAGGTGTGACAATGATTATGCTAATGGTCAAACCATTGCCAGGTTAACTATACTTTAGTGTTATTATATTACATATTATTTGTACAGCGCCTTTGAATGGCTCCTGCTTTATTAAATATACATTATTATTATTATTATACTCTTGATACAACAATCAACATGTGTACTGGAAACTTTCTTTGCTAGCTGATAAGAAAAGATATATTTACATACAATTGTTCCAACATTTGCAATAGAAAACTGAATATATGTGAACAAAAATGGGATGATGTATATATTCCAACAAGTCTATCTGTATATCTATCTACATGTGAGTAACTGTATGTAATAAATATTTATTCTAAATATACCTAAGACGAGCATAGCTTTCAGGATAGCAAGGACAGCTCCTACAGGAATGTTGCTGTGTGAGGCTTCAAGCAGATGTCTATCACAGGTAGACTTTATATAGAGATTGTTTTTGCTCGAGTCCTGTACCGAGCCAGGCAGCAAGCTGACCGTTTGGAAGAGTCTCAACAGGAGATGACAAGTCAACCGTGCCCCAGGTTCGGCATCTTGGTCTCCAGTAGAATACACTGAAAAATAGATAGAAGATTCTCAATACAGAACACATAATACGCTGTGACCTAATAACAACCTTGTCATTAATATTTCTTTGTAAAATGTCATTCATGACTTTGATGATGATGATTGATGTCTTACGGCCACTTTTGTACACATGGTAGGCTAAATGGGCCGAGCGACTTCCAAAGGTAACGAAGCGAAGTCAAAGATGAAACACCCTTCAGATATGCCAACGCTGAGATTCGAACCCAGGTGGTAGTGATATGTGATCCAATGCCCTACCAGTTAAACTCCGACATAAAAAGTGCTGGGTGAGTCTTCATCGAAATATTTTATTCATGGTTGACAGAGATGATGACCTCCACTATACTACGCTCTCAGTTTTTACCAAACCTTTTTTAAATCATTTACTTATAATTTATGTTTACCTGGAAAATGAAATAAACATTACTACTACTACTACTACTACAGCTAATAATAATAATAATAATAGGACTATTTCTACTACTTCCACCAAATAACTGAGACATCAATTAGTAATCCAAAAATTAGTAGATAAAAAACTGCATGAGCAGTAATATGTTTGATAATACAATATTATATAAGTTACTAGTGAAAACCAGATAATCTAATGTGAAAGCTTTTCATAATAAAATGTTTCTGTTATATTCATTTAGACATCTGACAGAAACAACAATATTTCAGCTCAAAACTAAGATCATCTGAGCTCTGAAACTTTACAATCTCTCTGTCTCTCTCTCTCTCTCTCTCTGTATATATATATATATATATATATATATATATATAGAGAGAGAGAGAGAGAGAGAGAGAGAGAGAGAGTGAGTGAGATAGAAAGAGAGAAAAAAACAAGCTTCAAAATATTATAAAGAAAATCTGATGCCTGCTTGACTACAAAATAACTAACATACGTGATGAAGCTGCCACAAGTGAGTGGAGTGCCACATGTTTGACCAACGCATCCAACGTGAAGCAATGACGGGATATTAGGATAGCAGTAAATACAGCTAACGAGTCATGTATAGAGAGATCGGTTACCTGTAATGACATAAACAAACGGAAAACATCAATGTTATAATGTCTCTAAACATGGATATTACACAGATAACAAAAATGTTATTCTTTAATTATATATTAAATTTTTTAACCATAAATGTTTTTAGGTACAAAACTTTTTGGTGTTGTCCTAACTGGTAAATAAGAAATTACATCATGTTGACACTAAGAATTAATGACTAGATAAATCATTTAATATTATATGAAAACCCAATAACTTGGGGACTGGTGAGATATTACATGTCTCAGCATGAAAAGTCAATTCTTACATTAATTATGCAGAGGTTTCATTCACTAAATCATGATTTTCTCTGCCAATGCCTTATTTCAGATTACTAACACACACACACACACACAGAGCGAGAGGTAGGGGGGGGGGTGTATATCAACTTACATCAACTTGTGTCAAAATGTCTATGAAGCCACAGTTATAGTTGTTGTGGTATGAGGAGCAGCACAGTGCCTTCAGTACACCAAGCCATTCAGCACTTAGAGCATTACAACAAGCTGTCAGCTCAGCACACAAGATAGATATATCATTTAGCCTGGAATAGATAATAATAAGAGCATATTATTATTATTATTTATATAATACCTTAATCAACACAGTCAGCTTTAAGAGACTTCACATTAAAACGCCAAGAAATCTTCTGTCTTAACAAAAGTGCCCCCTAAATGTCCAAATGCAGATGCTAGAAGTTGAAGAATATGTTTAACAAGTTTAAAACAGGAACAATAATCTACACACTTTGGGCTTCATATTTAGTATATCAACAAATCACTGATAAATTCTGACATAAAGTTATGAACAAAATATTGCTTATAAATTGTGTGCAATATATTTCTGAACTTTTGCAAGTTAACTTTGAACAGATGGTTCTTGTTAAGAAATAATCAGAAAGCAGTTGCCTTAATGATGTCCTTCTTTGACTTACTTGCTCTTGTGTAAGCCATAACATGTTTTAATTATACAGTGTAAAGTCTCTTAGAGTAACTCATTACAATTTCGTCATCACTATTATTATTATTATTATTATTATTATTATAACTGTTATTATCTTACTATTACTACTACTACTACTTCACCTATTTCATTGTACATCACAGCTCATATCCAGATTTGGGGTATTCTGGGTATAAATAATTTTCCCTGTCAATCATGAGAGTCATATTTCTAGAATTTAAATATTTCTGACTACACTGAGCTGGCATTAACTACCAAGAAACATCAATAAACGTATTTTCTTCTCCAAGCTGTAATTGGTAACAAAAAAAAAATATGCCATTTCTGTTTTTTAATTAGAACTTATAGTAGATTATGAAGATATAACACGAAAATTATACACATTGTTCTACAAAAACCTCACAAAATAGAATTACAATGAAACAGGGTCAACTTATTGATTTCAGCTCTGAACATTATCAATTAGAGTTGAAATTTGTTTTAATTAAAATGTGTACACGATTATCGAAATATGGCTATATGTTAGTAAGTATTTATGAAAGTATTTTTGTTTACATTTCATCATGTATGCATGCTGCTTGTGTTTGCATGTGTGCACATATGCACATCCCTAGTTTATTAAAAGTCTTCTATGATATTTTGCAATTGCTAAGTTTGATGTGTATTTGAAATTCGCAGTTTTAACTAACTTGGAATTCATTTTAAGTATCTGACACACAAAATTCAGTATCTTATTATAGTTAATATACTCACTAAAATGCATATAATAATGTATAAAGAATCAAGCACATAAAATAAGTCTTTCACAGTCACTTTAGAATACTTGTTTCAACATAAGTAACATCACAATCAACATCCCAAGGAAGTCTAAAGCACAAAATACAACCAGACTTAGTATCCATTACATCTGCCTCCTGATCACAGATCCAGAGATTCACTCACCTATCCAAATTCTGACAATTACAGATGTTAAGGACAGTGTTACAGACAAAGCTATATCTGTTGACATGGTTCTCATTTAGCTGTCTGATTATAGCAGGATCAGGCTTCATTCTGTCAAAGATATCAAAACATTTATAGGAAATAATAAAAATTACACGTTGAATCAGGTTTAGGCTTGTTTTTAATCTGCTATGTCATGCATGAACCAGTCTGTGTCAGTAACAGAGAACACGCATATGGTGCCATCTTCTGGGAAAATAAATTTACTGCTGAGATCAACAGTATGTGCTAATTACTTGAGTGAGGTAAATAAGTGCTATTGGTTTTATATCCTATAATTTGCTGAATAGACTGTTAAAGTTTTGTCCGACTGTTCACATAGTAATTTATATCACTGTACAGCTTTGATGACATACTTTGGATTCTCGAGGAGGCCGAGCAAGAAGTCCGAGAGCCAGAGGAGATTTGAGGCTAGAGGCGTAACTTCTCTGTAGATGGTGTTCTTAACTTTGGCAAAGGCTCCACTAAACACTTCAGAAAACTTGTTCTGAAATTAACAAGAATAAACATTTACTGACAGAACTGAAAACATCACAAGTTAGATGGGTAACTAAAACATTGAATTAATGGACCATTTCCAGTTCAGATGTTCATGGTTTGAAATAGCAGCTGCTTATAGTTAACAAGAGAAGTAATGAGGCATGGGTTTATTGATATTTTGAACATATCTGTTTTAATTATTTGGCCACCAACGTGAACAACACTTACTAAAAATCAATGTTCACAGTGTTAAATATTCCTTAAAAATGTTATTATTTTATCGTCCACTACCATTACATTCGTGTTATGTAGCATTGTTTACATTCTATCCCACTCTGTCTGGTACATATTTACTTCTGGTGTCCTTAACTGTTTGCTGATGAAGTCAGAGCTGCTGAGGAAGAAGCATCTTTTTAATGGACTTCATATTTAGGTATGCCCACCGAGAACTTCATTAATCACAAATCTAACTACAAGCATTTAAACAGGAGTCAGCTGAAGAAAACTGTTTATTTCTACATGTCGTTTAATTGGCCATAAGCCTGTGTGTAGCACGATGAATACTGCGTTGCATGAGATGATGTCTGACACCATGTTACACAGCCACAACGCAGACACTGGCTGCTGCTGTAGTCTGCTCTTAAATAATGATGCATTGTAATAAATTTAATATTTACTAATGAAGTAAGGTATTTACTTAAGATATACAGAATTATCAGGTTAATATGTGTCACACTATATATAAATATCAGGCAATTTTACTTAGGACATACAGTGTTACCTGGATAATAGGTGTCACACTATATATACACATATTAGTGACATGTGATCAAGTATGTAAAATATAATGTAAATTTTGTAGTTTTTACAGGCACTTTTGTGTAAATGGTAGCTAAATGGGATGATGATGATTGGTGTTTTACGGCCACTCTTGTGCACTTGGTATGCTAAATGGGCCGAGTTACCTCCAAAGGTAACGAAGCGAAGTCAAAGATGAAACACCCTTCAGATATGCCCATGCCAAGATTCGAACATGGTGGTAGTGATCTGTGGTCCAACACGCCACCGTTAGACCACGGAGGCACCCAGCTAAATGGGATGAGCAACCACCATAGTTAATGAGGCAAAGTGAAAGATGAAACAACCTTCAGACATAGCCCAACCAAAGATGGAACCTAGGTGTTAGAAACCTGTGGCCAGCCCCATTAACAGTTTAGCTATGGAGTGACCCTGCAACAAAACAATATAACAAAATAAGACTTACCCTAACAAAGCTACATGAAGCATAAAGATCATGAAGATAAGCCAGGATACACCTCTCAGCCGAGGTACAATCTGCTGGATTGTCAATGTGTTTGACGATCTTAATCAAACTGGAACAAATAATAGATTATATAGAAATTTGTAATATAGAATAGTAATAAATTCTGTATATAATAATAATAACAATATTAATAATAATAACTATATTGATGTGCTTTAAACTAACTGGAGCCAATAAAGGTGGTATACAGTAACCTTACATAATAGCACACAGCGTATACATCTGGGTATGTTGGGAAATATTACAGATAAAAAATTTAAGTCTCAAAATATACACATGATTAGATTGATATGCAATCAATTAAACATAATAATGTCAAGGCAAAGTACATCTTAACTCTAAATATCCAAATGATGTTGGATAACAACCTATATAAAAATTATATAATATATCCTAATACTTAATCAATTATCATATCTAATGACTACGTGTGTGTGTGTGTGTGTGTGTGTGTGTGTGTTTGTGTGTGTGTCTGTGTGTGTGTAGCTGTCACAATGTCGATGCTTTCTTCTAAGCCATGGACTGATCAATAAAACACAATATAGGTCAATGTTGGACTAACACTTAAAGATGGTGGGAAAGTGTGAGTATGAACCTGAGAATAGACATTGTGATGCAGCGTGAGCAATGTGTTTTAAGCCAACTAAAGTTATGGAATTTAGGCTTGTGTAGTATTATGTTGAATTTGTTTATATTTATTTATAATTATTTACCCTCCTCTTGTATAAATATGCAGCTGGGTGGGTGGAGGTATATGTGAAGGATGAAATAAGTCACCCTCTAAACTGGTCATGTTATCAATGAGATTTGAACGTGGGACCTATCATTAAATATCGACCAAACATGCCAACTAATCTTCTACTAGTTACATACATAAATTACACAGATCATCAGATTTGACAAAGAGTGGTTACCTTTCAAATGCTGATATAGTCAGATCCTGGGAGACCATGAGGTATGGGTGATATTTCCGCAGTACACCCACTATATGTAGACAGAGGGCTGTAGTATAGGATCCAGCTAACATAGAGTTGTTCATGTGTAACTGGAGCTCAACCTCGGGTAACTCTTTTAATAACTGAAATTATTATTCGTGTTTATTAGAAATAGGATATAAAATAGTGGAGAGAAACAGATGAAAACTAGTATCAGGCAGTATGAGAAACAGGTAAACAGAGACAGATGGACTGTGGTATGATACAAGCTGAGAAACAGAAAGACAGACAGACAGGTGAACAGTGGTATAGGCCAGGCTGAAAAAGAGACAAATAAACAGGTGGACCATGGTACAAACAGGCTGAGAAACAGACAAATAAACAGGTAGAATGTGGTATAAACAGGCTGAGAAACAGATAAATAAACAGGTGGACAGTGATATGAGACAGGCTGAGAAACAGACAAATAAACAGGTGGACAGTGATATGAGACGGGCTGAAAAACAGAAAAATAAACAGATGGACAGTGGCTGAGAAACAGACAAAGAAAGAGAGCAAATGAACTATGTTATCAGGCTTTTATTTAAAATAATATCTACATACCTATCTTACTTATTTACCCCCCCCCCCCAACACACACACACACACACACACACACACTAACCTGTATGATAAAGGTGAGCAGACTGCTCACACAGAGTGAGTACTCCATAAGATCGAAGAGATAGGCAACATTGTCAAGTAACGGTAAACAGTTAGACGTCTGATGGGCAAAGCTGCTGATCACCTCTAAGACAGACTGTGTACAGCTATAGGTGACTGCGTGTTGGTCGTAATAGGTCATCTTCTGGAACTTGCTGAATATACTCTCAAAACTTGCCGAGTCTCCATCTTTTTCTTTTCCATCTTTCCTCTTCTTCTGTTTGCTGATGTCGCCGCTACTGATGTCCAGACAGTTACGTTTGTTGAACAGCTTAAGGATCTCTTTACTTATCTTCTTGATGGAATGTCGAGCCTCGTCACGTGCCTTACCAACACCGTAAAGGACGACCATTCGCTGGTTGCATTCATGGCTCGAGAAGTCATCCTGGACAATTGGGAAATGGGAGGCATAAATCAGGTGTCTGGATGGGCCTTTCGGAGGATCCGGAGCCACGGGCGCAGGAGGAACGGAGCCGGGGGTGTGAGCCATGCCTGGCGTGTGAGCCATGCCCGGTGTGTGTGCCATGCCCGGTGTATGGGCTATACCCGGAGTGTGAGCAGTACCGGGGGTGTGTGCCACACCTGGAGTGTGGGCTGTCCCCGGCGTGTGAGGGGCACCCGGTGTTCTTGCTGCCCCTGGAGTGTGAGGTGCCCCTGGGGTACGTGCCATGCCAGGAGTATGTGCTTGGATCCCTCCAGGAGTTGGGGTTGCTCCAGGAGTTACAGCAGACATCGGCTGGTCTACTGTAGAACTGACTGAATCTAGAGATAAACAACAAGAAATAATAACTATATATTTAAAGGAACATATAAACAAATCTTGAGACTACCGAAGACAAACATTTTTATTAGTTATTATACATTAAACAAACTCTCAAAAAAACCAACATTTTCTGGTATCAACTTCTGCATCAAACCTTTAAACTACATGTTTATTTATTTATCAGTATTTATGTTTTGATAAGTGCCTAATCTTTAAACTGACTGGTGCATTCTTGAATAGAGCAGACCTTTGCTGAACAAGGCATCACTTATGGAAAACCTTTTTACATCATTTACACATCTTTCACACACATCTGTCCTTTGGGTAGGGCAAACTGGGGCAACTGCTGTGGGCCCTGAATATGTGCGTGGGCCTTTCATTGGAAGCAGTGATATGGCTAATTTAATACTAAAACACTGTTATTACACACACACACACACACACACACAAAGTTAACAGCCTTAAATCAAAACATAGTGGTATGTTATTAATTACAAGATTTAGAGTCCAGTAATTAATAACACAAGCAACTGAATTTGTTTAGCCTCAGCACGGATGACAGCCGAGACATACGGTCGAGGGGTCACTTTCTTGGGAAACATTGCATAAGCACAAGTACAAGTCTGATTCGAACTATCAGAGTGTCTCAGACACAAATTTAGTCATAACCCACTACCCCTGGTCACTATTTAAACTTGGATTGTTAATAACTCAGGAATTTTATTCAGTTAGACAATTCATTCAGGAAGTTCAAATTCCCCATGGCTTTTCCATAACATACCAGGTTCTACTGGACTGTGTTTCTCTTCTTTAAAGTTAAAAATGTCAGAATCTATGTCCAAATTCTGACATTCGAGTTCTTCTCTCATTGAAGCCTGGATCTGTAAAGAAAAATAAACATATATGTGTGAAAGTGTGCATAAATATGCATGTGAAGATGCTATTAGCTAGGTCACTGATATGCTCTATATGTGTGTGTGTGTGTGTGTGTGTGTGTGTGTGTGTGTGTGTGTGTGTGTGTATACACATGCATGCGTGTCCTGACCGGTGTCCTTCACTCAATACAAGTCTGTATATGTACAGCTATATACGTAAGATGTCATAAATCAGAACAAATTAACATAGCAGAAAGCAAAATCTAATGTTTAATTTTACTACAATGTATTTCTTATTTGGATCTGTAAGACATCATATTATATTTGGATGATAGGTGATTTTTGTGCATCATCATCATCCTCACCATCACCATCACCGTAACCACCACCAGGAAAAAGATGGACAGAAAACAGTGATAAATCTATCTACTAACCTCTTGCTTTATGCCTTCACTCTTTACACTGGATATATCCATATTGTCTGGACCAGTCATCTGACTCGCAGCCTGTGAGGTCACCAGGTCACCACGAGAGATCAGCGTACACATGTAGGCATCGTGCGAGAAGACATCATGCTGAATCAGTTCACTGAACAGTAGGATCAGATTACCAAATGCCTTTCTATTATCTGCACTCGATTGGTCATCTGTCAATGAAATTAAATAGTTGGCAACAAACGTACAATCATATTAAGGTAGATATTTAATGATGGAAGTATCAAGCTGTAGAAGTGTTTTTATCAATAATGTTATTAACATGTTCATAATAATGGAGTAAATAAAACATTGTTGATTAATTAACAACTGAATTATGCTACTATCATAGTCAGTCATTTGAATTTTCAATATTGTTTTCATTCCCTTCTAATTTTGTATTGTTAAACAATACCCGCGATTATTTCTCTTAACCATGACCCCAATACGTCAGATCACTCTACTAAAGTAGGTGATGCCAATGCATGAAAATGGGTCAATCGATGCAGCTTGCGTCATCACAGCAGAAAAATATAGCTTTCATTGTAGAAGTGGTTTGTTTACAGAGTGAACTAGTGTGATATTAATGCTAATATCATGTTTTTATATTACGACTGGTTTATTTTGAAGTTCATAGAATGATTGTGAAGTATAGTTTGGTGCTCTGTTGTATATGGATGCAGCAATGTTAGTTTGGAAAGCGAGATTTGGCAGTAGGCCTTCATAATGGCATGAAGAGTGCCGCCATTGCTTGTTTCATGGTACAAATGGCTTTGCTTACAGCATTAACTAGTTGGATATTAGCACTGATGTTGTGTTTTTATGTGTTACAACCTGTTTATTTAGATGTATAGTAGTTTATAAAATCATTGTGATATATATTTTAGCGCTGTGCTGTGTAACGATGCGGCAATATTAGTTTGAAAAGTGAGATTTCCATTCATGGATTTCAAAATGAAACATGATATGGGATGGGAGAAGAAATTAATTTTGAAGAAAGATGATCGGCCATCATGAGTAATTCAGTGGAATCATCTTCAATTTCTGAATCATCTGCACCTGGCATCGACAGATAGAGCTGTATATAACATGATTCAGGCTTGTCATCACCATGCTATTCTTCTTTCCACTTACAATCATGTAAATCCTCAACATCAGAAATGTCCGATTTATCCACGAATCTGAATCTGATATTAGGTGTAGATTTGTTATTATTACTGATATGATAAAAGCCCTGCAGCGACGTCACAACTGCTGATCGAATTCACCAGATGGTGCAGTGTCTACACTCTAGCAAGTGCTGAGGCACGACCAAATATGGGCATTATTTCACCGGGACTATTTTTTTGAAGACTAGCAACAGTGTGTAAACTATTATTTGGACACAAGCAAGCTATTTCTGCAATAAAAAAATCAAGTGTCCAAGGCCTGTAAGGTTTATCACCTAAGTATTACACACACGGAGTAACATCTTATTGATTGTATCAAATGGACACCAAGGTCATGTTGGAGACATATTTCCCAACACAGATTATCATCGACAAGAAGGTTAGTAGTTAATAAACAAGCTAGTCTGTATATAAGTATTGGTCATCAATGCTAACCATCACACACACAGACACACACAAACACACACATATATATAACAGTGAGAGTCAAAAGGCATGGTGGTAAATAGTTACCCAGAACTGGGGCTTTTGTGTCCAGAAAATGTAGGAGAAGAATCTGAAACATCGGTGTACTGCTGCCTCCAGCCATGTCTGAAGTAACTGACTCATGGTCATCATTCATGTCATTGTCTGTAAATTTCTGGAAAATACAAATACTAAAACGTCACCAGCCTACATACTTATAGCAAGTAACACAGGATTCTCCATCAATTTCACCACCTGATGACAAGACACTGAAAACCTATATTGACAAAGCTTTCATTGTTTATTTCTGTAAATTCATTTTATGTGTCTTTGTATCATTAATGAATCCAAATAATAGTGTACATTGAAGACAGTTTTATTTACTAAATGTCTCACTTGCTGGTTTACTAAAAGCATATTTTGTCAATGAAATCAACAGTATTTAATTTATTAAACTAATTATATTAATGAGCTAATCTGTAAATGACAAAATATGAAAGCTGAGAATAATTATGAAGTGGCATATAATTCTGTAATAAGATGAATGAACATAATCCAAAATTAGGTTTATCCTATATAACCAGCACATGAACAGTTCTGGTTTTTTATCAAAAGAAATGTTTAAATTTTGGTATTTAAGAAACATATAAACAGCTACAATCTTAGTTTACATAGTTTCTATCCTAAATGAAATAGTGCTGAATTTACGGCACTATTTATGGAAAACAGAGCACTAGATGACTGAAACTGATTTCAGGTGTCTTATTGTGCCATGAATTAGATATTACTTTTGAGGCACTATCTTTGTGTGTGTGTATGTATATATATATATATATATATAATGTATGTTTATATAGTGCCAGAACCAGGTAAACCTGTTCTGAGGCACTGTACAGTATTATTATCCCTGACTCAGACCTGTTTCTACAATCTCACCTCCCAGGGGAGCATACAACGGATGCTGCCATTAAAGGCGCAAAGCGTTAATCAAACACATAGCCATCACGTCCTGTCTGGTTCTCATTTTTATGGATGAGTGAACCAATCGCCAAATGACAGCACTGCAGCTCCCGGAGCCTCGAAACTGTGACTCTTTGGCTACGAGTCATACGCTCTAACTAACTGCACTATCACGGCTTGTGTGTGTGTGTATATATATATATATATATATATATATATATATATCTTTGATTAGGCTATCTACATTCAAAATATATTTACTTATCAAACTATCAGGGTTTTGTTTTTACAGGTTATATACAGCGCTATATAAATTTAGCGTATTATTATTATAAGAGAACAATCCTCCAGTGGGCAGCTGCATGCTATAATATACTTTGTTTCAAACACTCCCGCAGACCTCACCTATGACAGCATTGTATTTGTTATATCTTTTTCTGACCCACCTTTGCTGCCAAAGTTAAAAATTAACCCAAACATACATGCACGGAAAGTCAAGTGAATCTGGTGTGTCACATCTATATAAATCATCGTTAAATCTTATTAATAACATGAAGCTCAAAACAATAACATGTTATTCCAACAGACCTCAGCGGTTAGTTCCATTTGTCGTTTCTCGAGAAGCTTTGCCACGATGACAGCTCGATGTTCTCCAATACGTCGTGTACTTACAGCCCACTCACACAGTAATGTAATGATTGGCTCATCTGACACAGGTATCTATAAATGTAAAACTCAATGTATATATTTCAGTAATACCAAGTTTAGACACACATATCCATCTGTACTGTATATGTATTATTATTTACTGATATTTACCTTTGAAGCTAATAAGGCTGAAACCAATCTGCAGGTACTAATATTCATGTTATCAATAAGTCTTTTTTCAAGTTACATGCTAAGAAACAATTCTTCATTACCAACACTATTATTAATGTTATTATTATGCAGCTATGTCTATTTAGAATTTATTTGTCAGCAAAATTGACATCCAATTAATTCAATAATTATACTAAAACTGGTGTGTGTGTGTGTGTGTGTGTGTGTGTGTGTGTGTGTGTGTGTGTGTGGTGTGTGTATTTAAGTACTTAGAATATATTCCTTTACGTAGGGATAAGTGCTATGCACATTATACTATATTAATTTAAAAAAATTTAGTATATAGTTTAGACTGATACACATACCTCATTACTGTCTGAACATTGTAGCACACCAAAAACTTTGTTATAAAGAAGGTCAATGGGAGACATGGTGTCAACTTTGTCAAAGTTATGGCGGTCTAATATCTCTAATACTTGTAACACTTTGCTTATAACAAGACCTGAAAATAGACAGACATATGCTTGTATTGTAGATTGTATATATTGTATATATATTTCTATGAAAACTCTTGACCACTATATCAGTTTGGTTTATTCTAGTAGCTACTTATGAAGACAACATTTACTATTCTCTCTCTTTACCTCACGCACACATGCATACACACACACACGCACAACAAGCTAGTAATAATATTACAGCCAACTCCCTGTTTAATCATATCTCACTTAACCAGAATTTCAAATAAACTACATAACAAAGAAGTGATCCAAGTAATGTATATCCTGAAATATACACATAAAAAAGAAAGAATCATAGAAAAACTTTTTTTCAATCTATACATTTTTTCAAAAGTAAATAGTATTATGCTGCTAATTGCACAAACCCAGAAATATATTACTTGTTTTTGAGGAAAGATTTAACACTCTGCCATAATGATAATGCTGAATTTGTTCTATCCAAACCCATTCTTAATTCTACAGTTCTATTTGATCCATTCCAATTACTTTTATGTAGAACTAGAAGCTACATTCAGGCATCACACGATCAGATGTGTTCTTGTGGTCCACACATCACATATGTAAATAACACGTGTAAATAACATACATAAATAACAGCTCAACACACCGGATTACAATATTAAGTTATGTAAACCTGTTGCAAAATCTGTCAATAAACAACCATGGTTTCAAATAATATAACACAGACTTCAGAACTAAATTAATATATCAATGTCAGTTTAATCTAAGTAAATAATATGGAACATAACAGATATCCTAAGAACTACTTAACAAATGTGATCATATTCCAATTTATTAATACAAGTTTCATATTTCTTGACAGTATAGATACCCCATGGATGGTTGAGATATCTCACTTTGCATTAAAATTTAGAACTGTAAAGCATTTTAGTTTAATAGTTGGCACTTTGATTGATATCGAAGATAAAACAATTTTTTTTACAGCAAACAGATGTGGTAATTCTGTGACATAATTTTTAATTATGTCATATCACATATGTCCTGATTCTGTCAAAACAATAAACAAAAACTGTAAAACTGTTCTGTTATCTGAGATAAACAAGAAGCAAGCTAGGAATGTCTCGAGAGGGCATCCAGTATCATAAAAAATACTCACGTCCATTTCCTCACAGATGTAAGTATTGCTGTATAACTAATTTATGAGTGCACCTCAACTTCATCTATTTGAATACAAGTTTTCGTCAATGCATACAGAATTGTGGACATGAATCTCAGATTGTAGAGACATGGATGGTGAACTTTATCCGCACAAACAAACAAGTCTTTATGAGTTGATTAAACAGAATTTCACAACAATATGTCTTATAACCTCTGACAAAAAGTTCTGTGATTTTCCAAAGATGAGTGCCTAAATTATGGACACACTGTGTGCGTGTTTGTGGTTTTGACTTGGTCCACCGTATCCTCCAGGCTAAATGACCGTATTACGCTGATACGTTTTATTCCATTCTACTGACTCATGGGCCCCAACTGCTGTACAACAAACTCAAGTGTACGTCATTCCTATCTTAATTGCTCTTGTTTAACTAATTTTGTTTGTAACCAAGACATGACCAAAATATTAACAACAACAATTCGGATCACATTCATTCAACAGAACTTAAAATGTCTCTAATCTGTGCTGTTGTTATTTGATAGCTATATGGATTCCCGACTCTCCATCGATTTACCAATCCAAAATAACAAACGAACGATATGTGCAACATTTAAAAAATCATGCAATCAGGATTATTTTATGTGTTCCTTTGGTGACAACAGATTCCTATCTTAAGAGTGAATCTCAATAAAGCCATGGGAAGCTTGTTAGACTGCCCACTAGAAGTATCAATTTAGTTTCCAAAGAACGGAAAGATGGAAGAGTCTGTTAAAATACATGAAGCCTTAAGCCATACAAAGTCATTTAGTTTCCAGTAGGTTATTGGAGAGGTTAAATGGCTTAATTACGAGTGATGCCAGAAGTATCCAGCAAAATGTCGAGAATGACTTGGCTTGTTCCGCATTCGTGTCAGGATTATTTTCAACATGAAATAAACACCAAGTTCTGGTTTATATTTGTCCCTTGATTGTAACTATGTTAATAAGCATTATGATGGACAAGAATATAATGTTTAAAGACTGATAACTTCTTATCATATAATTAGATGTCCAGATCCACAAAGAATTGCTGGTTTTTATTTCAGTGAACAGGCTCTATTTGTTTTTTTAATAATTAAGAGTATTTCTTTTGTTTGACAAGGTGTGTTCTGAACTCGTGAATCACTGTTAAATACTTAAAAACTGATTTGTTAGATCATTAGTCATTCAAGATGTGAAATGAATAAACCTTAATATTTCTGTACATGGAATAATTCATAAATCAGCATTTTATAAGTTTAGGCTACCTAGCTCAAGTATCATCTATAATGTTCAAACGTGTCACTTAGATAGCAGTAAACTGGACTGTGGTGACTTTAAAAAACTATTTTTAATAATGCATACTTTCTCCTGCTAAAATTAGTGACATTAATTATTCAATTTGTAAGCATGCCTCATATTGTGTGATTATATATGGTGTTGTAGACCAGAGCTGTCTAGTGAAGGTTTTTACTGGAGACACCTAATAATTTGCATAACTTAATTATGCAATTTAATGTATTTATCAGAGATAATAGTGGCTTGTTCAGTAATTCCTTTGAAATATAATATGTTTCTCAAACCATGACTGTATTCAACCTACTTAAATAACATCAATCTGCAATTCATAGATACTGCTCAAATATTTAAGTAGTTAATTAAATGTTGACCATGGAAGCATGCAATATGCAATGATGTCAGAAATTAGCTCAGTGGTGAGTATATAAAACTGGAGCAGAACAGATCATAGGAAAATGCTCCCTTTGTGTTTTCCATGTGTGTGCATGCCCTTATATCATCTACCTGGTTAGCATGTTGAGAACATTTCAACATATTTAAAGTCATGTGTAAACTTTAAAAACATGCATGCCACTGATTTTCCGGCAATCTTGGTTCCAGAGCCTTGATGAACTAACAGTTCTGCTGGACTATCTCAAGTTAGTAATAATAATTCAAAATTGTACCTCCTGAGTCACAGACTGTACATTTTCCTGTGTCCCTAATGCACCATATTTCATAGTTTCTGATGTTCATTTATTTCACAGAATCAATATCTGCATAGATTTTAACAATTTCCCCTTCATTTCTTTATGGCATACATAGGTAAATAATCAATACTATATGTATCACACAACTCTTGCATGGATATACTATATTGTAATTTTTTCAATGATTCTTCCTTATCTAGCATTGACATGGATTGGTGTTTACACTTGAGACAATTAATGATATCCCATCCGGTGGTTGTGATAAGCTGAAGCACCATCTTGTAATTTTGTTCAGACTAAAAGAAATGTTTAACCATCAGTTAGTAGAGACATGGTTTTGTCCCCGTATTAAACATGTCTCATGTGTGGTAACCGTGTAGAGAATGGAAATCATATATCCTAAACCCAAGGCTACTCCCCTTTTTGATGATGAATATTTGTTAACTAGCTCTGTAATTTTAAAGTATTGTTTATCCACTTTAATCAACTTTCATAACACATGAATTTTTTTTATTATTACATGCTATTGCATAGTCTATATAAGAAATAACATTCACTGATGGGTAGAGTGTATTATATTATTCTGTTTAAACAATAAATAACAAACTGGATCTGGAAATGTATTGCCTTTAGAAGAATTTGAACTTTAAAATTCGAGGCAACTTCAAAATTCCACGGGTCAAGATCATCACAAATCAGAGAGAACTTTGATAGCGGGCTCACAGAACTGGATCAGATTGACAATCAATCAACTGTGTGTTTATCCTAAGCATTACCGTACTTAACCACATCATCAAAAGTTATAAATTGCAAAACAACAGGTCCATTTGAAAAGAGTAAAGAGGATCAAGACTAGCGCATCAATAGAGTGTTCTGTTGTAATAACACCTGACTAATAGATAGATTATACACACTAAGATTTTATAAAAGTATACAGTGCCATGGCAAAATGACATGACCTTGACCGACTAACCTGTGGTGGACTGCTGACATTTGTCAGAGGACCATCTGGCCTCTACAGCACGACCCCTCAGCATAATCAGCTGCTCAGCCAGGTGTATTTGGTTGCGTATCTGAAGAATGAAGTTCTATATAAATATATACGTTTAAAATTTGTTATAAATAGCATATCTAATAATGGTCAAGAACTCAATTGTTTCAAAATCTGGAATGATGACCAAAGGCCCCTGCAAATGGGGAACCAGCAAAGTATGTATATGGACAAGAAATGTTAAAAACTGAGAACACACAACATTTCATATACAATTTTGTTCATTTATCATCATTAACAACATCTGACAATGAGCAAGATTAGAGTCAAAGAAGTGAAACAACACATTTAAAGCTATCAGCTTAATCTTATCAATATTATCATTATCATTGAATCACTATTATTCATGACATAAATAATAGCACTGTCTCGTCTATATCCAATGGAGGGGTAGTGACATGATCAAACCTTTTACCAGGTCATACATTTTCTCCATTTTAAATTAGCTATGCCATCGTATAATTTAGGATGTCCATCAAACTGTTGTTGTATTTTTGTGCAGATAAAAGAATGCAATCATTCTAGGCCAATCCGAATAATGAACTGTGGCATTACCAGTAACACAGATGCTGCCATGTTGACTAACAAGTTGCTCCTTCATATCAATTCATAAGCGAGAAATCCCAACTGAGGCACCAATATAGTGGTCATTAAATGGACGTTTATTTCTGTGACCCCGTCATGATATGAATTTGGCATAAATAAAATAGTATTTCTGGTTAGATATGATAATCATGGACACGTGGCTGAGAGGTATCGGTGAAGTGAAACAAATTCCACAAATACAGGCACAAGTCTGATTTGAACCCACAACCTAGAGGCTTGCGGTGCAGTGCTCCAACACTGTGCTGTAAGTAAGTTTTTAAATGGAAATATTTTCTCTACACGTAATTAATAAAACATAAATAATAGCTGGAAATTAAGATACAAATAATTGTAATTAATTTAAGGTTTAAGCCAGGTACCATAGATGGTTGTGTTTGTAGGAAGTGATAAAACTTTCTTTGACTATTCGTGAATGGTAAAGTGGACATACAGCGGAAAATCAATCAAACTTTAATATCTCCAGACTAAATAATTAATTAGGAACTAAGCATCCCATTATTATATCCACTTCTAAGGTATAGTGGATGGCATTATATTAGAGCCAGACTGTTGTAATAATACTAATAATAATAATTACGACAAAAATAATAATAATTTATTTTCCAGGATATTTCCGGGACAGGATTACCATTTTCCAGGACAAAGTATACAAAATTTTAAAGTAATAAATCAAAATACTTCTGAAAAATCATATCATATTTATTCAATGCATGATCAATTATTGAAATTTTTGTGGTTCAGTCAATACATTTTTGGATACCTCATGACTATCTGCACCAAATGGCAGTGGAAGACAAGATGGTGGACAAGGGAGAAGATCCAGAGGTGATCCATACAGCGGCGAGTTTGTCTTGCCTTCACCAAGATTATGCCAGACCAGTGCTCCAGGACACTGAACTGTGATCGTCTGCAGGATCGAGCACAGTGTCAGAATCAGACTTCGGTGCTGTGGACATCGTGTGTACTCTTCAAAGATGGCTGCCAGAGGACTACCCGGCTGCTCAGCAGGTGACGTTGTTACAGCCCTGAATGGAGATGATAACAATTATATAGCTATACAATGCCTCATCCGATGTGACATCCTCTGGATGAAGTTAAAATAGCGTATACAGCAGGTTAAGATACAAAGAAAAACAAACAGTGACAATTTTTTATTCAGGAGAAGAATGTTGCTTTATAAGCATTAGTACTTCATGATAATTTATTGCAATGGTTTACCATATAAATACTGAATGCTCTCTAGCCAGTTCACTTTCTTTATAATGCAATCATTAAAGGAGAGAGAGCATAAGAATGAGTTAAACAGACATAAACAAAGAGACAAGTGATTTCTTAGAAAAACAATTATACAAAATGACTCTTTGACAGCTATTCACACTTGCTACCTTTAAAATGATTTGAATCACACAGTGCCATATAAAAGCCATATGTTTTCTCATCAACTGTTTAACAGGCAATCTACCATCCAAAACATTTATATGAATATTCTTTGTTAAATGCAAGGTAGGGTTTTATGATATATTCTGATTAAATCACAATTTGTTGTAGCATGCATGAATAAGCAGTAGACATCAAACTTACAGCTATTTTAGAACTGGTATGGTGCATTATAAACTAGTGCTACATATCTAGTTCTTTCTTTAATTCATCTTTGATTTCCCATAAATTAAAAAACTGCATGTTATTTTTCTATGAACCGAATCACAAAAGTTTCACTTTAAACAGATAAGAGAAATAAATCTATAATATAGAATAAACTGGAAATAAAACAGTCATAATCATCTTGTGGCTCACCCATTAGCTGACGTGCCTAACAGTGGTGACTGCGTTCTTGGTGATGTACAGCCAGAATCCAAGCAAAATTGGGACAGCTTCTTGGCACAGAAATGGGCTAAACGTCTTGACAACAACTGAACTTTAACATAGTCTGTCATGTACTGCAAGAAAAGATTACACAGAAATCACACACAGATTTGAGGAAGCTTAGGTTTTTCCGATCTCTTTATACTCTCAGCTAGTGGTATCAAATATATGGATCCATACTGCCGTATTTCACCTAACTAAAATAAACACACACATATGCACACAATTATTTTTGAACAAGGGATTTACGTAAATAAAATAAACACAGAATATTAAATTCTATTATAGAAAATCCATTTCTAGTACCCAAATAATAGTACTATACTCATATATAAACAAGTACCACAGTTTTAATGACGACAAAAATATTTGCTAGTATACTCTTCATCAGAAAACAAGAACACAAACACTAATCTTACCTTCATCACTTGAGCTAGTATAAGTTTCAAAACAGAATCATCAGTAATTTTGACTTTCTCCAGTAGTTCAAGAAGCCATGTTAATATTTCTTGTCTGTCCAGTAGACCCTCCTGGTAGGATGAAATATAAACAATACACATTAATCATACAACTACCAAATGGCTGATGAATCTAATGAAGCCAGCTATAAATACTTGACAAGGTCAGATAATTAACATTTGATGAGACAAACCATTTGATGAGCTAAACCAATAACATCAATTAAATGTGTACCACATTTCAAATGGAAGAGAACAGATAAGTTTTCAATCACTTTGAAATACATTCTTAAAAATATATTTCAAAGAAAACCTATTTGAATAATATTAATAATCAGTGATAATCATATTGAAGAAATGTCTATTGCATTTTGTAAAATAAGTAGATACATGAAATGCATATAATTTACAAATACAGAGTAGAAAATGACTTTCTCTATTTGAATTGTCAACTGGAATTATTATCTCGGATCAGTGGTTCTACTCCAACAAAAGACTTATATTATTATTACCTCATACATATAAATACAGAGATCTGTGCAGTAATTCCATGGTTTAATGATGTCATCAAGTTCTGGGGGTCGTGCTGATGACAGGAACGGTGTCTGTACGCTAGAGCCTTGATAATACTCCATCACCTTTTGCAACTGATCTCGTAAGTACCGCGTCAAAGCAACTGCCCATTCTGCAAATTACAGTAACAAAATGGGTAATATAATGTGTCACTGTCAATTTCAATATAATAACTGCAAATATTAGACAATATTTATGATTCACTAATAACATATGTGTAATGATACAGTTTAATATTCCCAAGTATCTACTAACAGATAAAATGAAAGGTATAAACTTCAAGAAATATTTGTGTTGAAAAACAAAGATGAAGAAAAAGGATTTGAAAATTTAGATGTCCTTCTTTTAGTAGCTTTAAAGGGAAGAATACGATTCCATATCTAACAGCTGGATATCATTTTTATAAATATTTCCCAAAACCTTTAAGAGAGTGATCTGACAGCGATTGAACTGAGTTATTTACACTTGGCACTGGTCATACCTGGGAGACATACGGCAGAGGAGGGTTAGCCAAGGGAAACAAATCCCAGAAATACAGGCTAGAGATGGATTAATTCCGCAACCTGAAGTTGTGGAGCACAGTGCTCTAACGACTGCACCATCGGAATGCTCCTGACAGCAGAGGCAGAGCAGAGGGTATTGCCACCCTGGGTGAAATATATATGGGCACCCCTATTGGAGTAGTAGAAATACATCTGTGAGCGAAGCGAGCCACCTATGGCATGGGGTCTGAAGGACGCCAGAAGCCAGAGGGGTGGAGGTATTTTGTGAGGCATTATTAGCTTTTCCTAAACTTGCAAACCCTGTGCAAAGGCAACATAATTTAAGTTATTATGACGACCACATAATTATGCTTAATCTTAGGCCAGTGTTTTTGATGTTTTAGGTTTTAATATGGTCAAACTTATTGATGCTGATATATTGATAAATTACAGGAAAAAATATTAATAAAATTTTTTAGCTCGAAATTGCCGCCCCCTTCGCAACTTTTTAACACGTTATTTGACTGACTGATAGGAGAACTCATCTGATAGTGACATATAAAACTATGTGTTGTGAAGCTGTCAAACACTTAAACATAAGTCAGGTGCATGTTTTTGCCATCATGAAATATTCATTTAAAAAGGCATATTCTATTTGAAAACAACCATTCAGTGATTTCTTTCATAATCATTAAAAACCCAAGCTTTTACCGGATACCAAGCGATCCATTTTCTTAATGTCGAAACTAAACATTATTGACACAATTGTCTAAAAAACTTTTTGGGGCCGGCAAAAATATTTCAGAGCTAGTACGTACCAAATTATATCAGACTTGCTGGCTGGAACAGATAGAGAACGTAGTTGATATTCTGTGTTAGACATATGAATATCACATGTTAACAAACATGTTAATACACTACCTGTATGAGGATCGGGCATGGCAGCCCTCTTCAGTTTCTTAGATGCCTCAGCTATGGCCACGCTGTAAGCATTACTCATCCTAATAAGCCACGTCGCGCGACTGTGTGGTACATTATAATCGTTTAACGCCTGAAATATTTCCTCTTTCTTGTGTACTATTGGAACCTGGAAAGAGAAGATAAACGGTGGAATTACAGAGTAGTCAGACCAAACAACAAGATCGGTTACCAAAATTGTCATTAAAAATACAAAATCAATCTGAATTGAAATTAATACATTGAGAAGTGAAATTGACCAAATCCACGAAATAACTAGCTTTAAAATTTGCCATTTAGTTATGTATAACAAATTTGTTGGCAGTATTTTAAGATAAGAGTGATAAATATTATATAATGATTTTCCATTACTTGTTCTTCTGATATAATATTTTATGAACTAATCAATAGGCAATTTGAAGTATAGTAACGATTAAATTACTTGGTATATCCTATTATCATTAAATGAACTGAAATTGGAATTTCTCCAATTACTGGAACTGATAATTGACCATCAGTCTGGCTCAGTCATGGGGTTAATTCAATTCCAGAAATGGAATTAACAAAATGGAATTGACTCCATGTCTGGCCTGATTTGTGCATAACTCATTCGCTCACTCACTCTCGTACTTTACATTTGTCCCGCTGAATCCTCTGTGACCACATCATAAACACAAAACTCTAAATTACACACAGCATCCTTCAAAAGAATACCTTTTTAGCCAACTGCGTCAGCGGTTTAGATCCAGCCAAGTCTGTAAACCAATAGTCAAATGAACTCTTCGGGCCTTTGTTCAGAGCCTGTCAATACAAGAATAATATTTGGTGAAAATAGTTGGAATTAAACTCAAGATATCATTATATTATATCAATGTAATTTAGACAATATCATCATCACCACATACTTATATTTTATTGTACATGCATGTGTGAGGGTGGGTACAAAATGGACGTGAACACTTGAAAAAATACATAAGAAAATTCTCAAGCTGAAATGATAACATAATAATATATATAACAATCACAATAGTTTAGATAGTGCCTTAATCAACTTGATTTGCTCAAAGGTGTACTAATTTATTAATATAATTACACATAACAAAGGCAAGTTTTTTTCAGTTTGATGTTCCGTACCTGCCAAAAGTTGTCCTTGTTAAAAATGGCACGTTTCTTGCTCTGATCCTGGGGCTTAAATGTATTCAGATCAACCTTCTTTACACAGACAGAAGAGAAGAAACTGGAAGCCTGGAAGGAAACATTTCAAGACTTATCAATAAAAGCAACTTATTGTATAATGTTATTATCAAATAAGAATACAACATGCCATACACAGGGACTGATTTGGTAGTTTTGAAATTAATTTGTAATGTCATTTGTTCAAACAGCAATTCTAGTCTTTATAAGTAACAAGAGCTGTAAACTTTGTTCAGATATGCCGCCAATAAGTGAATGATTTTGTTTTCATTATTATTTCCGGAAAACTTTTGTTCACAAAATGTCCTCTCTGGGAAACATCTACCCAAAAAGAATGGCCAAAATGTTCATTCACCATTTGCATACATCTCCCTACTCGTAAAAATCATTTATAATTATATCTGCAAATTTCTTCCATTTATCCAGTAAGAAAGCAATTCCTCCTAGTTTGTATCACTGCTATGGATGAAATAGGCTTGTTCCATAAGTAAACAAACCCCTGCATATAAAACAGATGCACAGTTAAAAACCAGTAGCCTACTTACTGACTGCTCTGTGATGTTGACACTATGACGAGCTGAGCCATACTGAAAATAATAAATTTAATAAAGTAACTTATCACACATACAGATTTCACATTCGATATCTATACTGTGTTGTGTGTGTGTGTGATGCATATGTTTGTATGTCATATATAACAAATGTAGGTGAGAAACAGTTTTAAGCAAGCATTTGGCTTGTTCTGCCAGTAACATAGGACAGCAGATCTCCGTCATTATGGCTTGATATTTTAATATGGCATATTTTATAATTCCAATTACACTTCCTAAGATGGTAATTAAATATACGAAGTAAGCCAAAAGGTTAGTAACCAATCCTATTTATCTGTTGACTAAACTGCATCAAAGTTGCCAATTATGAGAAATCTGGGATTAGATATTAGAAACATGTCAACAAATATAATTTAATGAATATATCTACACGAAATGTTATTATAAATGTTTGCCTGTTGATTTATCAATTTAAGTTATAATTTAAAATTTTTAAATTCAAATTATGCACTGTTTAACTAGAAATACTTTCCAGAAGAGCTGGAATATATCTAATACACTAATAAGAGCAATAACGCTGTGTATGGTCTCAAACTGACTTACCTCATCATTGATAACAGGCTGGTTCTGGAAGCCATGCTTCACACTGTAGGTGTTCAACTCATCCTAGAGTTAAAAAAAGAAACAAACATGGCAATAATATATTACTACTGTGTTTTACGGAAAACAAATTAAATCGTATGATACATGGAAAGCCGAAACATCCGCCGGAAAATGCTCATCAAATAAAACTATGCATTGTGTGTATTTTTTTTGTTTAACTTAAATCGGGTATAATGATAAATTAGAGACCTGTTATCCTTAAAAATTACAAATAATAGACAGCCGGAAAAAGGGGAAAATCGGAAAGAAACGTGTAAAACAGAAACCGTTTCTATTCACTGTAAATCTATACACATGATTCTTCCACTTGGTTCTATAAAACATTTTAAAATTAACTATTCACCATAAACACCCAAGACATAAAAACAATTAAATGCGTCCGATCAACTTCTTTAGTTAATTGTAAATATGTACTATTGATGGAAGCTAGATTGGTGTATCAGAACTCTCTAACTGGCTTACTCTTCCCATTCAAACATTTGCTCTACAAATAATTATCCTTAAACAGAGCTGGCATTGATTTAATCAAATCTATTAAATCAACATCAAATATTTTTCCGGGTTATCATAAATGTATACTTACTGCAGTACTCAATGTATTTGTGCCAATTTATAATAATGCTCAACATCACTCAACAGTAAGACAGCTTGACACTTTTTAATTACTAGGCCCACATGTCTTTTCAATGTTTGGACTATTAATATTATACAGTAAACTGCATAATAGTCTTGGTGTAGACATTCTTCAACATTTGCACTAGTACACAGCAAACTGTATAACACTAATACACTTGGAGTAGACATTTTCAACATTTTGACTAATACAGAATAAAATGCATCACAGGTTTGGAGTAGCAAGAGGCGAGACTTGTGTTTATATACAGAGTTATAAATGTGAATATTGCTTTGGACTCTGACAACTGATATGAAAATAAATATGGCAATAATCAGGCTAGCAATAAGGAACAATTACATTCACCCCAAATGGATTTTCTGTCTTGTTGCATGCTACTGCCAGATGATTTAACCATACATATTTATAAATAGATTTAACTGTACATATTTATAAATAGATTTAACTGTACATATTTATAAGTAAAGTTTACATTTGTACATATAACAACTTTGTGTTTTAATTCTTTAGAAAGGCTAGGAATAAAATGTTCAGTCCATTAGATATATTATGATATTCCACATATTTATTGATTTTCAGAACTACATATATATTCCTTATAAGATTTAATGAGAATGTTGAAAAAAAATCAAATAAATTGATTTAGTTTTAAAGGAAGTACCACAGTTCTAACTATTATCCTAGGTAACAGACAATAATAATCACAGTTAGTTATATGACATGAATATGGTGTCAAATTGCCATTCTTTATATAAACTATAGCTCATTTTACTTATAATACAGTTACAAATCAGCTAATAAATAGGAAAATGTAAATTTTAATGTGATCTAATAAAGGCAGTAGTTAAAGACATGGCTAATTTTATTGCAGAAAGTCATCACTCATAAGTAGATCAAATGAATGTATTTGTATATCTCAATTCTTAAGAAATAGATCAATTATGCTCATACATACTGCATAATAAATTGTATGAGGCCAGTCTTAAAAATAACCTTGTTGCTGGTTACAGACCATATGACTCCCAAAACCACAACATAGCCATATCGAATTGCGAAGAAATGAAACATACGTTAATTTTTTCATGCTTAAAATTTGCATGTGTTTGTCACTTGACTGTTGTTTTGTTTTGATGACCCGCACGATACATTGGTACTCTTTCAACTTCGGTAATATCAAGTCATGTTGGTCATTGAAATATCAGTTTGCTTGTGCTTTCTTCACTGTGTGTGTGTGTATATGGGATGAACTGGCTTGCTTGTGGGCGCGATTATGCATGGTGACGTTTTCTATCAATTGACGTTTAAACCACCACAAACATGCAGATGTTATTTTCTGCAGACTGAGAAATATTTGTTACAGGGTTGGGTTTCTTCGCGAAAGAAAGGTATTTCTTCCCTTCTCATGCAGAGCTGTTTGAGATAAATCATTTGATTTAAATCACTGCTAAAAAATCATGCATTTTTATTATGTTTCATTGATTTTATGATTATTGTATTTATTGTTATTCTAACAAGTCATACTAATCAGTGTATTAGGAAATGTTTGAATGTTGTTGTTTTTTTAATAAAAAAATCGGATTTTTTTATTTTTAAAACAAAATCATGATTTTTTTACAACCCTGTTCCCATGGGAAGAAATGGGTTCTTAGTGGGAAGAAAACCTTTCTTCCAGTAAGAAATGGGGAAGAAACTCCCAGGCCAAGGGATACAGTAATGTAATAATGCAAACTGATATGATATTCACCACCTCTACTCCACTGTATAAACAATTCAATGTCGTGCCCCACTAACCAGATAGATAAATGAATATATTCTAAGTACTTTAATCACACACGCACGCACACCATTTTAGTATAATTATTGAATTACCAGTATGTGACATCATGTGATTTAAATGGTGGTGCTATTGTTTAAGTATTATCCCCCTCTAATGTAATGTCAGACATGGGGTCAATTCAAGAATTGAAATTGATGATCAATTCCAATTCCGGAATTGATTATTTAAAAAAAGGGGATTTTGAATTGAGATATTTTGAATTGAAGTTTCCTACAAAAAAATTTAATCCATAAATTAATTTACCACTTTTACAACATTAACACTTACATGTGGTGTTACCAATATACTGTGGTTCCTTTTATATATATATATATCTGCACACTGACTCTGGCACCCCACATGAGCATTTAACCAATTAAAATGGTCTGGATACCATAGGCTCCACCCACAACACAGTGACACCACCACATAGCATGCCTGTAATCTATATAGAGATAATGCTATTTAGGAATTTACCCCCATTCAAAGTTTAGAACAGACAAAAAAATCCACAAATTAATTTACCATTTAAATCAGAAATATTTCTTCCATGACAACCCTACTTGGAATATCAACTACTCAGAGTGGGTAAAAAGTATTAGGCCAAAAAAATTGGAATTGATAAATTTGATGTGGAATTGCCAATTGACCAAAATAAACAAAATTAAACTTCATATATTATTCAATACAGGTCTAGTAGTCCAAATCAAAGTTTCCTCATGTAGCATCATATAACAGAACACTAACTTAGCTGTCTTCTCATTAACTAGTCTGTTCCTTATTTTAGTATAAATAGTACCAAAACAAAATTCTCTCAATTAATACAGATGACGTTGGTGTTCTATAGTAGAGATAAATAATGATGGAACCAGGGTTGGCTTTCTCCCCTCCCATGGGGAGAAATGGCAGAAACTGGGGAGAAACTTCCAGGTGTGTTTATTTTAAGGTGCAAAGCATAACCATGTGTAAGCTATGGTATCACCAAGTACATTTGTACAGGGATACAATTAAATTATTAATGTTTTCATCCGTTTAATAATGTCCAGCCACAATATTCAGCATTTGCAAAGTATAGATATCTATATCATATTAATTTATTGATCTAACAAAATATTGTTTAAAAAAATAACAAATATTCAAGATTTAATTGGTTTATTATATCATATTTGGCACATAGCACTATCATTTTGTGTATGAAAATTGTGGTATTAGAACAAGTTTACATGTACATTAGAAAAATGTGAAACAAAACAATGTGCATGCATGACGTAATGTGATAATGTTAATATCCATATCATTAATAGTCAATTCCACATCTCCCCTCAGTAGACGATAGCAAAACACCAACTTTGATGCCTTGTTGTTGCCAAGTTTGTTCCTGACTTTGTTGTGAATTTGACCAAAGTTTGAGAAGATTCATTCGATTGATGCAGATGATGCTGGAGATTAGATTGCAGCAGGCGAACCACAAAATCCAAATTCATTCCACTTGGTTTCATTGCATTCCACCAGGTAATAGGGTCAATGCTGAGTGCAGCCTCAGTAAAAAATGCTTTGGGATATGGCGATGATTTGGCCTGGAATGTGATCAGTTCGGAAATGAAGGTTGGATTTTTTGACACCAGAAATTCATTCACTACTTCGGTATGTGCAGCTGACAGTTTGGCTCTTTGATATTCTGGATGTAGCTTGTAGGCTGTGAGATGTTCCGGGAGAATTGCTTGCTTCAAGCGTTTGACGATGATGTGTTTGAGTACAGGTGACCGGAGTTTGGGATGATCAATCAAGAAGTGACAGCCACGTATCACATGCTGCAGCCAGCGAAGCATTGTCTGCTTGCCAACAATCAATAGCATTGGCAACTGGTTGTAGCTGATCAGCCATGTCCTTCGCGTTTCTGAAGATGTTGATGTCTTGGATTTTCTTTGCAATGTTTTGGTCAATTTGACCTTCGTGGTCCTGCACTATTTTCATATAGCTTGGCCTGTTGGTGATATAGCTGTCGAGACAGGTCAGCTGCGACTTCCACCTTGTTTCACCAGGAAGCTGTGGTTTGCGACTATCTAAACATTCAGTGAGCCAGGCACACGGCTTGTGGTGGTTTCTAAAATACTTTTGCACTTCCACAATGTGCTTCATGACAAATTATGTAGTGAGGTCTTGACCCAACCAATTCAGACAGTGAGCAGAGCAGACATACACTGTGAGGTCCGGATCGTCCTGTTGTAAGGCAGCTCACATCCGTTCCATGTTTTTTGCGTTATCAGTACATATCCCGGACACAAAACAGTTGTAAGTGTCTTTGGCTTTTTGGGTGGATTCCTCACACAAAGTCTTACAGTTCTCGCCATGGATCCAGTGGGATGACTGTCCAGCAGATATGATTTACCCTCGCCCTGTAGGCTGCTGGCGATGATAGGCTCATTGTGAATGTTACTCCACCCGTCTTGTACTAGTGTGCCTGTCTTGCCATCAATGAGTTTTTTCATGTCACTTTGAAGTTGATCATAAACGGAGTCGAGGAGATTTCCAGCAATTTGTTGGCGACTTATATCCATTGCGCAGCATATTCATGACCTTTTAAACTGTGAATGTTCAGCAACATTGAATGGAATGTTACAAGCATAGAATAACTTTGCAACCTCCAAGTCGATTTTGTTTTTGTAATTTGTGGAGGTCTTCACAATATGAGTATCCATGTGTTGCTGAGCAGAAATGATCGGCATGGAGTGAGCTTGGCATTTAGCTGGTGGTGATGGAGATCTCTCCCTTTTTCTCACTATGGGTCGATCAGGAATGAGTTTAGCCTCTGGTAACTGGTGTACAAGACTACACTTGATATAATGTACTTTGAGGCGATAAGCTTTGGCATGTTGCTGCTTATTACACATACTGCACTTTGCATGCAGTAAATATTCAAGATCATTCAAGCATGACTAAACACACCATCACCCTCCTCATAGTTGATTGGGTATTTGATAGTGTTATATTGCCTTGCATAACAAAGCAGACATTATAAAATCAAATTTATTCAGCATTATAATGTATATCACTGTACAGATACCAGAAATAAATAATCTCAAAATCTTAAACGTGATGAATTATTGACATAAACTTTAAATAAGTATGTGGTATGTGGACAAGATTTATAATTAAATAACTGATGCATATTGGTTTTAAACTGTTAAAGTCTCTATTAATTGTATGGCAATTTTCCCCAAATTTAGTTTCTCCCTTTCTGCCATTTCTCCCCTAGGGAGAAAGTATTTCTGCCATATCAGCAGAAACTGGGTAATTACCGTGGTTTTTAGAGAAACCTGCCAACCCTGCAATATAGCCATAAATCTGTTTTATATGACCATTAGCACGACTAAGCCAGTAGAACTGTCATAATGATAAAGCCAAACTGGGTTAGAAAACCAGACCTAGATTCTATCATGTTTCCTTCGTCATATGATCATAGAATAATAGATATACTATAGAAGTCTAGAATTCTACTTGATCATCTGATCATGTCTTGGACTTGCTATGCAAACAGAACATTCTGCCAAATGTTGAATTTCAGATGGTTAAAAATAATTTCATGTTGCTGAAAGGATTAAATATAGGAACACAAGTAATATAGGAATATATTCTATTACATACTAACATAGATCTAGATATATTCTAGGTCTACTCTAGATCTAGATAGTCTACCAACCTCTTTTTGTTTGGGATCCTGCGGATAAACATCAGGACCAACATTTCCTAGTCTGGATTTCTTCAAAGGACGATGCTCCAGGTTTTGGAAATAGGACATAGTGTAATCTATTTTAGCCTCGAATATATCCACATTACTTCACTAAATGGGTTGTTAATCGCAATTTTTTACAACAGAAAACATATCCAAACTAAATTTGAGCATCTACCCAGCGGCGAGTCCGGTTCGGTCTTACAAAATACCATAAACACTGAGCTAGAACAAAACCAATTCGAGACCACTAAATATGTTTCCTCCGCACCAAATAAAACATTTGAGTAAGTGAATTACACATGACCATGAATGAATTTGGTTTTACTGCACATCGGCACCAATGGCCATTTTGTGCCAAAATTACATATGACCAAGAGAGAAATGAAATGACTTGTTTATTATGCAACTACAAGAATTCCATTTATAATTAAAATCAATTTTCAATATAAGAAACAGTTACATTTATAATTATTATCCAGCAAGGACAATGAGATCCGCAGAATCATACTTAAATATTGTTGATACCGCGGGTTAGGCTCAATTAAGACGTTTGGTCAACGGTCATTTCACTAAGCAGCAGCCACAATATGGAATCAACTCCCAGTCAAACTGAGACGTTCAATCACTAGTTTTAAATCTTTCCTTAAAACTTGCCTTTTTAGTATTGCATATTCTTAAATTCTATAATGTCCATGTATGTTTTAATAGTTCATCTAATCATTTTTATCTAGTCTACTCACTTTTTATGTAAAGTACCCCAGAACAATACAGTTGAATCTGTTGCTGTATAAAATCACACGCTATTATTGTTTTTGTTGTTGTTTAACTGACATTTTCAAGTATTATTATTTTGGTTTGTGTAGTCTTTGTGTAAGATAAGATAGAATTTATTTAAATTCGGTACAACTACGTACAATAGGAATCATTAGCTAAAAGATATATTGACCGAATGATGATGTATGATAAAGGAAGATGGTGAGAGATGAAAATGCATGATGCCAATACTAACAGATGATTATATGAAATGAGCAATGCGTGCAGTTAAAACAAGAACATGTTGGTCCATTCCATAATAAATCTTCTAAACGCCTTTATATTAACAGCTTGTTTTATTTCATTATTAAGTATATTCTATATAATAACTTTGCACCAGTATACGAGATAGAGTTTTTATCATACTTAACAGTATTACATTTTGGCATAACAATATTCATAGAATTTCTCATATCATAGGCTGAATCATGCATAACAAACATTTCATGTATATATTTTGGTCCCACCATATTTGCAATCATATAGACTTCCACTAGAATCAGCTTAATTCTGTGAACATAAAATAGTGGTTTATTACCCTTTTCCCGTAATTCGGCATAAGTAGAAACATAGTAATTATAAATATAGCAAAGAGCTTGCTTCTAAACCCTTAATTTTTTTTTAAATATCTGCCAAACTACAACAGTACCACACAGCTGAAATGTGATAAAATGAAACACTCAAATAGAATATTCTTATCATCGACTCTTAGCACATTTGCAAGACGCCCCAGAGTATTTAATTGGCGACCTGCTTTTTTAAATATTGTAGTAACATGGCCATTAAAATTAAGTTCACGATCAACGTGTACACCTAAATGTTTTACAGATCCCAATGGGTGTAATATGATATTATCTATATTTACTGCATTACAAAGGAGATTGTTTGTGAAGAGCATGAACTGACTTTTATCAGGATTTGTTTGAAGGTTATTTTCACTAAACCACTTAAACATTACCTTTGATACAGATTCGATTTTAGATTTAATATCGTTTATATTTTTGCCATGGACACATATAGAATTATCATCTGCGTAGTTATATATCTCATACAAATTACTGATCAAATACAATAAATCATTTGATAAAACATTATAGATAAAAGTTCCCATTAACGAACCTTGTGGTGCTCCTCTATTCAGATTTAGCCATTTAATGCGTGAATCCCCAATATTGACGAGTTGTTTACGATTTGTAAAATAATTTGCTATCAACATGCATGTATTTTCATTAAAACCGTATGCACATAACTTGAAATAATTAATTTATACGATAGATAATCGAACGCTTTTTAAAGATCTGTTAGGAGGGCGCCACTGAGTCCTCCTTTATCTAAGATAAACTTACAATTTTCAACCAAACGCAACAGTACACTTTTGCAGTTGTAACCTTTTCTGAATCCAGACAAATGAGACGATAGCATTGGTTCTAGAAAATCGTTCATCTGATCAATTAAAAGAATTTCAAACACTTTACTCATACAAGAAATCACGTTTGGTCCAAAATATCAGCCTTCTTAAAAATAGGTGATACTTCTGCACATTTAAGTAAATCTGGAAAGCGTTAGCTGAAATACATTTGTTTATAAGGTGGGTAATAGGGTTACATAATATATGAGCACCGTATTTTATAAGTTTTGGCGGAATATTATCACAGCCAGTTGCTTATTTAGTATCAACCTTTCGCAAGATGTTAAACATGTGTGTAGGTTCAACAATTTTGAAACAAAACAGAGTTGCGTGTGGCAATGTTGTCTTTAATGTACAACACACTGCGGTTATTAACATGTGTACTAACAATGTCATCAAATGTGTCATCCTGGGAGATGGAATCATCATATCCTATTGTTTTAATGATATTTACATTGTACTCATTCATCAAATTACTGACATCAGTCGAATTATTCACAATATTGTCATTTTTCCATGAGAATTATAATAGCTTTTTGCACAAAATTTATTAGATATAAGTAGTTTTATACATCACCAGAATTGTTTATCGCCATCTGACTTGGCACATGTATTACGTAGGTATTTCTTCGTGCATTGTCTTCACTACTCAGTCACATTATTTCGATGTTAGCGATATATCTCCCAATTATCAGGAGATTTACATTTATAAATGTTTCTTCTGAACATATTTTTGACATTTATGGTCTTTCGCAGGGACCATTTATATAAGGTCTCTGATTGTTTCTTATGGTCTTTTTTCTTTAGAGGAGCATGTTCATCTATGACCTGTTTTTTGTAATGGTTTCATAAAACCAATATGCATCATCCACATCGTCAAATATTTCACATAAATGATACGGAATGTTTGATAAGTCCTGTACATACACCTTTTCCTCAAATTTTCTATAGCTACGATAGAGAACATGCCTTTTCTTTTTCACTGGTGCCTTTAATTTGACTACATCAATTTGACTGCTCGGTAGATGTTTCTTGTTATAACAATACAGACGATCTTCATGAAGAATTTCACTATATAGTTTTCTGGAGCCATTTCAATAACACAAGAGGCTAGTTGGACTAACTAAACTGTAATATTAGTAAATACAATTTCATTCTTAAATTACATTTACATTGCTATAAACGGGTAATACAAACAGGTTGTAGTAAGTGACTTCAGATTTTAACAGCATTCGCCGTCTGTGTCTGCATTAATTTATTCATTCATGCAGTGACTGGAGCATTTATCTAAACACATTACTCATATAGAGAGATTCCCCTGATAAGTAATAAATTAAGGAAATACATAATACATATATCCCCCCCCCCACACACACACACAGAGAGAGAGAGAGAGAGAGAGAGAGAGAGAGAGAGAGAGAGAGAGAGACCATGCAGATAAAAACATTATTTTGTAGACTACCTTTATATCAGTTCCTTTTATTGGGTCTTAATCAGCATAAATTTCCATTATTTGGAATTGGAAGATTAATATCACACACTGAAAATTATCACATTTCTGGAGGCTCTTCATACAGTGGCTGAGTTCCCTTATTTATTATGGTCATCTCAGTTCCATTGATGATCGAGGTAGAGATACTAAGGTGTGACCAACACTGAAGCCAAACAACTTAATTCACAGGACACACTACAAACTGCATTTGTACACTTAATGAATGGTAAGTTGTATTTATCGTCTAAACGGGTTCTTTTTACCAATAACGAAATCATATTTTGGCAACACCTGGATTGTTATGTGAGTACTGGTGACAAACCATCTAGACTGTGTGTTATATATCATCCTCCGCCGTCCAAGCAGAATGGTTTCACAAATAGAGTGTTCTTTGGTGAATGGGCTTCCTATCTGGAAGAACTGGCTGTTGCACCACAACAGTTAATTATCACAGATGACCTGAACTTTCACCTTGACAAACCAGATTCACCTGATGTCCATCAGTTCTCAGGATTACTAGTCACATGGTTTAGTTCAGCACGTAAGAGCTGCCACACATTGAAGGTCATACTTTGGATGTCGTAATCACACGAGAAGACACTTCCACCCTTCGTGACACACCCTTGGTTATGGATCCGTTCCTCGTTAACACCAGAGGAAATTCATCCGTAGATCATATGGCTATTCACATGAAGCTAGATATTGACAAGCCAATCTAAAAGGAAGGAAATTACTTTTGGGAAATTCCGTGCTATGCATGTGCCGGATTTTATCAAGGATATTGACTCAACCCCTAGCTTGCAATGTACATCTGGATCCGTGGATGATCTCATCTCTACCTATGATTCTGGCATTAGGAGACTGATAGACAAACATGCCATTGCAGGCTAAAACAATGACTTTGAGACCAAATGCTCCTTTGGTACACAGAAGATATCCGCGAAGCCAAACACAAGGGGAGAAAAGCTGAACGACTCTGGAGAAGAACAAAACTGACTGTACATCACCAGATATTCAAGGAAGAATGTCGTAATGTCATTGCTCTACTTATCAAAGCCAAGAAGGAACACTACTCCAACAAGATAGTAGAGTGCGGTACTGAATCTATGCAGTTGTTCAAGTTAGCCAAGCACTTAATGGGACACAAAAGTGAAGTCATATTACTTAGTTGTCCATCAGATAGGGATTTGGCTAACAGATTTGGTGATTTTTTCGTAAATAAAATCACTACAATCAGAGACAAAATCAGTGCTCTGAGCAATACCACAAATGAGAACATGGTGATGACTGCTGATATCAAATTTAACGGTCAACCGATGACGACTTTCACACCTGTTGCGCAAGAGGAAATCCGAAAAATCATTCTGAAGGCCCCATCAAAGTCGTGTGAATTAGACCCTCTCCCTACACATCTTCTGAAAGACTGCCTAGAACATCTACTCCCATTGATCACTGCTATAATCAACGGTTCTCTGACTGAGTCCAAAGTTCCTCTAAGCTTCAAGAAGGCCATCGTGCGACCTCTACTGAAAAAACCAAGTTTAGACAAGGAGGTTTTAAAGAACTACCGACCTGTTTCTAACTTGCCATATCTGTTAAAAATCCCGGAGAAAGTTGTGGCTAAACGTCTCGAGCAGCATCTCAATGCTCACCATCTACATGATAACCTCTAGTCTGCTTATCGCTCCTGTCACTCCACAGAGACGGCTCTACTTAGGGTCCATCATGATATTACCATGGCTCTCGACAACAAGTGTACGACAGTGTTAGTATTACTGGACTTATCCGCTGCATTCGACGGCATCGATCATGGAATTCTCTATGAACGTCTTGAACACTCATATGGGATATGTAATGATCTCTCAACTGGATTCAGTCCTATCTTAGTAACAGGACCCAGTGTGTGGCTGTCGGATCATGTACATCTACTGACAAGCATCTGAATTTCGGGGTACCACGGGGTTCGCGCAAGTATTGTCTATATTCGAAACCGATTGGTGAAATCTGTCGTCACAACCTACTATACCATTGTTACGCAGATGACACTCGTGTATGCATGGTAATTCGGCCTTCTGACTCTTGGGATAACCTTTCTACCAAAATGGAAGCCTGCCTGGCAGACATTAGCTTATGGGTGAGTTCCAATATGTTGAAACTAAACCAGGATAAAACTGAACGGATTGTTTTCTCATCAAAGCACCAAGCTAAGAAAACTCAGGATTTCCATCTAACAGTTGGTGATAGTGTTGTTAATGCTGTGCATTCTGTGGGGAACCTAGGTTCTACCTGGATAGCTCACTTACCATGGACAAACAGGTCAATACTGTTTCCAGGGCCTGTTATTACCAGATACCAACATTGGCTGCATCCGCCAGTTCATAACAACAGATGCCTGCAAAACGCTAGTCAACTCCTTGGTTACATCCCGCCTTGATTATGGCAATGCCCTTCTACATGGTATCCCCAAATTATTAACGGCTCGTCTACAAGGAGTACAAAACAGTGCTGCTCGTCTAATTAGCCGCACTCGGAAGAGGGAACACACCACTCCAGTGTTGAAGTCCCTACATTGGCTACCGGTGAGGTACACACCTCTGTACAAGCTCCTCGTGTATACATACAAAGCGCTCAATAGCACAGCTCCTGTATATCTGGAGGAACTTGTGATACCCTACCATCCAAGACGTTCACTGAGATCGGAGTCAGGTTTGCCTGCTATGCGTACCAAAGACACGTACGACAACCTGTGGAAATCGCTGTTTCAGCAAGTCAGCTGCCTCCCTGTGGAACAATTTACCAATGATAACTAGGCAATCCAAGTCGCTCAACTTGTTCAAGAAGAACGTTAAGACGCACTTCTTTGACATGGCATATTCATAGCCATGTTATCATTGTTTTAACGTCTAAATCGAAAATGTTTTAAAGTCTATACTTGGTACATGTTTAACTACTTCTTTTATCTGTAAAGCGCTTTAGGGTAATTTTAGTCCAATTACATAGAGCGCTATATAAAATGTTGTATTATAATAATACTGCTTTGGTAATAATATTTTGACAACAATAATTTACCAATCATGTAATCATATTTTGGCAATAAACATTAACTATGTTACCGGGGATGACAAAAAGGTTCTAAATGACGATAATTCTAATATTTTGTGAGCACAGGAGACTAAATATTTATAAACCTTATGGTTTCCTTGTGTTTGATTTGATATTGTTCAATGCCGTATGTTTATTGTTTATGACAATAATATATGTTTCTCAGCTTTGCCTGTCTCGAGTGGTGAAAAATTACCTTCGCCACCAAACATTAATTAGTTGTGTTTTCTCTGTTGTCTTTCGAAGCCAAAATTAATCGTGATAACCCCTTTAACGGGCGATAAAATCGGCCCATGATCGTTGGGTGTTCGGATTTCTGATGTATTCGGTTTTTGTAAGCAACACGTAACTGTTTATTCATCCATTGGGGAAACATGACTACAGAAATAACTACGCGACGATTATAATTCCTACATATATATAGTTGCTAAGATTATCCAATAAGGATATTTTCGCACACCCAGTGAGTAGTGTGCCGTCGGCCTGTTGTCAAGTAATAATTTATGGGTAACTGTCGCTGGTATCAAGGCCGTCTGGGAACGGCCAGCACATGGCGATTTATTATCTATAGAGGTGTCAAATGATCCGGATCGCAATTAATCTGTTTGATGCACAGGAATTAAGAAAACACAGGAATCCAGAAAGGTACGACAAAAGGTGTAGGTCCAAATCGGCAGCGATACGAAAACGGCTGCACTATGACCAATACCTGAATACGGCCGCCTCCATAAATTATTAGAGGCAGATGTTATTTTTGGTCTATGCAAGACATGTCATTACTATCGAAATGTGTGAGCGTGCGTAATTGAACGGAACGGTAAATGAGGCCACGCAAAGAATGACCATAGAAGTCACCTCAGTGGAAAACGATTACAGCAAACAATGCGTTAATTACTTCCAAAGCTGGCACATAGGAACTACTTCAAACAGCAATGATTTAGATGGCACAGATGATATATTGTGGGATGAACAGCATGACAAATCTGACACTGACTCCGACGACATGTATGCTGAAATATGAACAGATACAACAGATGTTCGTCTCTACAGGGGGGGGGGGGGAGGCGGAGTTATTGGTCCTAAAATCTGGTGCGTCTTATACACTAATATATATATATATATGTACTTGGAGCCAAGCCTTCTTGTAATCTGGATTTAAGTTCCAGAATAAAATAGTTACGAAAATTTCAGCAGATTCTGCCTTCTGACGCTGCATTTCAGGGTACACTGCACTGCACCTCCTGTATGGGTTCTGAATCCTAGTATTACCTATATATCTCTGTGGCAAGTTTCAACCAAAACATTCCTAAAATTCACTCAAAACTAAAATCTTCACCATACTGATCCCACTCATATATAATTGCTGGCAATCTTTATGGATTGCTGATGCTCACTATTTCCTACATTTCAGTTACTCATTTCCTAACAAATGAGATCTTTCTAATCTCCTCCACCAACGTCTTGTGTTCCATAAAGCAGACATGAGAATGTATAATGTAAAAAAAACTGAATAAAATCGCTTTGCTATTACGTGTGTAGGTTTTAAAGGGCATGCGTCCTCCCCCTTTGCCGCCAACGTTTTTGATATTTGCCTGTAAACCAAATGTCAGATACTAGATTCTTATCACAACGTCTAAACAAAGTATTCAGATTTTGGACATGAAGATTAATTATTTGCAAGCATAACATTTTAGGCTGCAGAATTCTATTGACTGACCTGTTGTACCCTTGTGTAAAGGAAATATTTAAAAATTTCCAATGGAAAAGGTAATTTAATGCTTGCCTTCAAATCATTACCAATATAATAACATTAGAGATACTGGATGATGTAACACAAACAAACTAAATTTTACATTTTATTTGAGATATCTTTTTTCGTATGACAATAAAACAGAACTCAAGAGATGTTGTTCTTGATAATGTACATGAAAATGAGTGACAAAAAAATCACTCAACTTTCCTTTGTTACATTGCTATTAGGTGTTTTTGCTTTAATCAATAAATGATAATTTTTATATTTTGTTATCTTTCTTCAGACTTCAACAATAGCCAAAAATAGCTAACACGTGTATAAAATGTGTGTTAGCCACTAAAACAAAGGAAAAAAGGACATAAAATGGAGCTATAAAATAAACCGATTCTAATTACAACAATCATAACAAAAAACATCATCTAAAAGCATTATTTGAAAAGATATTTCAAATACTCATTTTGCAATAAAATTATTATCATTGCCCAAACTGAAACATATACGACACCGACAAACCTGCCACCATGGTGCAGTCAATTACTGAGACATAAATAAAATTCTACGTTAGACAGACAGGCCACATTATTTACAGAAGAGTGACAATTTACATTTTTTAAGAACGCAGGAAGTGTTTACATGCGCATAACCAACGAGACATAATTGTGCCCAGACGGGTACTTTCCATGCAAATCCTTACAAATGCCAGCTCAAAATACAGAATGGACATAGACGTTAGCAAATCTAAAAGCTATATAAAACATCATACTCACTTCTGATGTACATAAACTGTACACATTTGGTGAGTCTGTGGAGTTATACAGACACCACAGGACCACGAAAATGCTGCAACTGGGTGTAGACAGTTAAAAAAAAACACACACACAAACACAAACCATTAACCCAGTTTAAATGAAGACTAACAATCACACAGACACAGCCATTCATAGGCACAGACACACTATAGCTGCAATCAAACATATAAATATATACCAAAGACAGTTTGTTGATAAAAGACCCGACTAAGCAGGCGATCCAATGAGATCCGACACATAAGAACACAAATTGGTAATGCGACCATAGCGAGCTATAACTCGTCTACCATTGATAGGTGGACAGCCTGATGAACAAATCGATGTATCCTCCTAAACACCCAGTCCAAGCGATGATTTCTAAGTTTATGAAGCAGAGGAAGGTGAATCTGTCACTTCGGGTTGGAACACATCGACAATATTCAGTGGTGGGATCAATGCAACTTCGTGGAATATCCTGAGAAAATAACAAAGAATACAGATGTATAAAAGTCAAATTGTACCATCTGGAATCAACATTCATAGCCCACCAATAGCACGATACAGGAAGATTAACTCGTTTCTTACCTGTGTGAGTACTTCTTTCGGATGGTGCTTAGTTTTGACTTTGGTTGGGCCATTATCATTTTGTTAAATTGAAGAACCAAAGGAAGGAGCTCACTCTCTGTATAGCCAGTATAATACACCATGGTATTGGTCTGTAAAATAAACATAGTATCAGCAAAGAAAAAGATAACTAATTTCAACATTTAGAAACAAACATAACTATATTTAAGCCGCAGACAAAACTTAAAAGGAACCTTTTCGATCTACACAGGAAATGATGGAGGATGTGTGTTACACTTATAGACCAGTGACTAAAGCCTCCAGAGAAGGATTAAGGAGCATTTACTCTTGATCGCGTAAGACATCAAATAGGGTGAGCATTAGATGGTTGTTTTATACTTTCTATTGACAAAGGAATGGAGGAGTTTTCAAACATTGATCTGGCTGAAAATTTTATTGATCAACATTTTCTAGATCAACATTACTTTGACAATAAAGAATACTGACTGTACAGTGAAACATAAAAATATTATGTAAAATCGAGTAGAAATATGGAGTGATTAATATTATTTAACAAAGAAAGTATATTTTAAAACTTCACATTGGGGGCTGCTATGCTAAAAGCATAATCAACATATGACTTAAGGCCAGACAGATATCTGCAATAGTACCTGACTAGATGATCAAATATTTTTGGATGGCGTATAAGAACGAGAGTTCACACACATATTTAACAGATTCATACACTGTCAATAACAAATGTCACTGGCAGGCAATGTAATTTTTGAATAAATACTGATTAACTGTTGATCTGAGTACAGAGAAGCTGGTGGCAACCGTTAACTAAGCCACGTAGAGGTAATTTTAACCAAGGTTACAATGCCACTTACCCACTGGCCAGATGCATCCATCTTCATGGCTAAGAGCAAAGCAGCAGCAGCCCTGAAAGAGTCTTTCATCTGAATGAAGCTGTAGTCCATCTGGGATGTCTCCAGAATATAGCGTGATAAGGTCAGGGTCACTATGCTTGTCCTGGCACACTGTTAATAGATAAAAAACATTGCATGAAAAACAAAACCAATGTCACAAAGTGGTAAACAATAATAACAACATTTACGTTCACATGAAAATTTGTACTGCTCATAAAAATAATCCCAAATTCAACAATAATATTCATCAGCTATAATGGATATTTTAATGAAAGAATAGTAGGTTTCCTTAAATGCCCAATTATATGGCAGGAAGGAGAAATGGTTACGCAATCTCATGTCAACATGCACAAGGATCACATGAATGTCTCCAGATTGAATTTAAGAGTATGAAGTCTGTGTCTGGATTTAACATGGTAGTCTAGCTAAGTCACTCTTACTTTCAGCTATTTTTTTTTATCTGATTGACTATTTATATTTTGACATCAGTTATAATTTGTGCAAGTATATTTGAATTAGTGTTGCAAATCTGAAACAAAAGTGGACTTCTTCCATAACTTACTTTTGAGTATCGCCTAAGGAAGCGGTATGACAGTGGGATGCCAAGATCAAAGTCTACTGACTTCAGTATGTTCCTCTCCATCTCAATAACCTCAGATGATTTGTAGGCATCATCACAGATGTACAGAAAGTCATCCAACATTGGAGGACATCGCTCCTGGGGGAAGACACCATTGAAAATATTAAAAGAGCGAGCCACAGAAAACTCCAATTCAAAAATACATAGGTGCAATGGTAAGGATCAATGTAGATGTATTAAAAGGGATGCAATATTATCACAAATAAACTCAATTTTAATAACTCACATCAAATTTACAGGCGATGAAGAGTGCTGTAGCACCAACTAGCTGAAGACGGTCTTTTGTTGTCTTGTTTTTGTTCAGGTAAAGGTCTACCAGTTTGATGGCCAAGTATAATGTCTCGTGGTTCAGCTCAAAGTTTTCTTGAACCTCAACAAGCCAGTCCACAAGAATACCACGCATGTGTGGTACAAGATCCTCCTGCCAACTCATATAGTCAGTCAAAGGGAACTTTATCTAAAACAATATTCAAAACATTTCACTACACATACCATATGCATGTTTATCACAGATTTTCATATTTTGTCCACTTAAAAAGTACATTGTTCTGCATATTTTAGAGTGAACTGGTGGAAGGTTTAACCTGTAAATATGACAGATTTTGCTACTTCATCATCCAGTGCTTTATTACTAATAGAAAATACAGCTAATTCTATTCAACTAACAGTCAGTGATATTTATCAGTGTGCATGAAATGGGGATAAATGTTTATTCAGAACCAACTTGTCAAGTAATCACTGACTCATCCAATATCCAAGTAACCACAAGTAACTGAGATCATGTGTGTTTATTACATAGATATATACCGGAATGATTTTATCTCTAATTATATTAGACACAGTTAAGATAAGGGTAAGCATGTGTATTATTTACATCAAATTGAGATATTAAAACTTCTGTTTGATAAAGACATGTTTGGTCAATTTCACTTCTTTTATTTTTTTTCAAAGCCAAATATTAAAACTGTTTTAATTATACCATACAAAACACCACTTAAAATACGGTGTATATTATTAATTTTGCCATGTTTAAATCCTATTGAATTCATGTTTGGAAAACAAGACTGTTGCGGATAAGAGCACACCAGGTTAATTTTCACTTAATTATTGTTTATGTTATATGGAGAATATTGTGTTTTATGTCATAATTAAGAGGAACATTAATGACCAATTGTGGCGGTTGCAACAAAATAAACCACTGCATGCTCATCAGCAACTAGAACCAAAGATTGGACATTTAATGATTTATGTAATGAGTTTATCCAAACAAAACCAACCAGCTTCACACCACCATAAAAAAGCCTCAGGCTGTGATGTGTTATTGACAGCAATGTTGAGTTACATATTTCAGTTTAGATGTATCACAGAATTAAACTTAAATGGATTATTTTTATTTTACACTGAAATACACAATTAAAACTTGTTGGAGAAATCCTTGTTAGTTATGCTGATAGAAAAACATTTCTCCTACTGTAGTGCTGTGGTTAGAATCCGAAAATATGATTTCACCCATGACATGACTAGCAGCAAGAATGATTGATATTTAATGGCCAATTTTGTACACATGGTAGGCTAAATGGGCTGAGCGACCTCCAAAGGTAATGAAGCAAAGTAAAAATGAAACAACCTTCAGATATGCCCACATCGAGATTCGAACACAGGTGGTAGTGATCTGTAATCCAACACGCTACTGCTAGACCATGGGGGTGCCCTCGACTAGCAGCAAGGATTCTATTCTCACACTCTAATCCATCAGATCAGAATAACTGTTGTATGTTTCAAGTCTTTTACCTTCCCTGTAGTCGCTCAGATACAGTTTGTGTGTGTAAATATAAACATAATTAATATGCTAGGTTATAACTATCCATAATAATTTAACTGCTGAAGGTAACCATAACCAGACACATTCAAGGAACAAATTCTGTGTGGTGAGAAACTGGATGAAGAAAACCTTTGTTGCAGACTCAGACTGAAAATTACCAGTTGTACTTGGTTTTTAAATATGTCAAGAACCAAGTGGATAAGGTAAGCCATTTAATGACCTAGTGTGTCCCATGGTGGGTGGCTTTCTTACCTCACGCGTCTTGTAATAATTGAAGATGTAGGGAGCATACACTGCACACTGATAGGGATCATTCAAGTTTTCCTTGTCAATATCATCCAATTTCTCATTAGATTCCTGGAAAAAAAGATTAAATCCAAAATATTACCTGTACATTAATTCTTAAGGGTAATCTAGAAATATAATTATTGTCAATAAATCATAAATAAGCAGTTATGCCATTTACATGTGATGAACTATTATAATAAACTAAATCTAGCATAATAAAAAAACTGATGAAAGGATTGATTCATTCAGTTGCTTTCTGTTGCTGTTCAAGTCACTGGATTAAAAAGTTTATTATTTAAACTTCACACATGCTGCACATTTTAGGCTGAAATAGCTCACTAGTTGATGGCCAAACTTTTTATGAAATTAATATTGTGCATTAAGAACTTCAGTATTCAGAAAAGGAGACAAACACAATGGAATGAGTCAAGTACAAAATCCCTGATAATCCACATTTGTGCCTATTACCAATACAACAAGACAACTTGTATATTTCTACATTTCACTAGCCCCATGGGTTAGTAAGATTTAAATCCACTACCCTAACAAATATTATTACTAGCCTTCAAAAAATTACAAGTCCAAGCAAAACTGCTCTGGCGTCAACAGAGAATGCCAGATTCATAGACATACCAAGTATATAAAAGTCTTATCACAAACACTGTCGTTGCATTCAAATTAAGGAAAATTCAACCGGATAGGACCTTTGAGTCAAATTAGTACTAAAAAAAATCACTGTAGTTTGCACCCATCTGGTGTGACAAGTTCATGTCAACATAAATCAACTGTAGCCCAGAATTGTAAAAATTATGTTTGTTTATATTTGTACACATAATGTTGACCATGCGGGTATCACTAGGTTATAAGAGTATATGAGAATGAAGGGTTGTGTTAGTTTTATGCAAATTCAATCAGCTTGACACCTCATATGACTTTGGTTAACACTCAAGAATCACTTGAGTCTGTGCTCGACATTAGAGTTTCACCCCTCACACTAGCAGAGCATGCGACCTGAGTCTTTCAGTTGGGTGTGTCTCGAGTTAATGTAAACGTAAATCAAGCGTACCCAAGAACTGCACCCTTGATATACCTAATATCGATACAAATGTTACATTTGCTTTGTCATAAAATATGTCTTTTCCACAATGTTCAAAGATGAGCTTGATCAATTGGTGAAATCCAGTTTCAGAACGACATTGACTGGTTCCTCTACAATGTAACAATTTCCCAAACAAACCATAATATAATATATATATCAGAATATAACATTATTTACCTAATATCTTAATATGCTAATATTTGTTGATTTTAGTGGACATATTTCATAGAATTATTAGAATATTTTCATGGTGCGACTAAATTGATGCCATAGAATTTCTGTGCATTTCTTCCACTGCGAAGAGCTCAAAAATAGCTGAAACCTATTGCGCCAAAAGCAAACAGCATATTTTGTCTCGAAATTACAATAGCCCAGTCGGAATAATATTTAGCAATAAACTCACAAGACCGTCGTACCATGACTAATACTGTATGGCTGCCAAAAGAACTCTCCAAACAATGCTGGCATGTTAAAAGTCTTCAGAAGAATCAGTGTTACCATACTTTTTCATTCAAAACATCCAGTTTGTGTATAACCAGGACAAATGCCAACAAAAGTCTCCTGTTGGCATAAATATCGAAACCAGGCAATGCTGAAATGTAGCAATGCTAGAATTGTGTGTGCACTACTGGCACATAATAGTAGTTCTGATCAGAAACCGGCACTTTTAGCATGTACAACATACTGGATGGATGAACTAATCAACACAAAAATGGTATTTAAGGATAAAACCACACAAACTATGTTCTTGCAATTATAAATTTCCTTCCAGATGATACTAAAACATTATACAGCATTGAAGATCAATATAACTAAATGTCAAATAATAATTCAGTTGGTTAACAGGTTTTAGTAATGATTAGTCGCAGCTTTTGGGTCCAGTTTGGAGTACTAACATCTTTATGACTTCATCCCCACACACAAGAAAAAACCCTTATCAGTTATCTGTGTGTTTATAAACTCCTTGATCTAGAAGCTAAAAATTGTACAGTGTTGTGTAACAGTGTTTCAGCATCAAACTGTTAAACATGCTCATATTATTCAATTGATATACCATCATGATATGTTTAGTTACCAGCCTTAGAGAACAATATCTAGTCCTTGCCAGAGTGGGCTATAACGATTGATGATTGGTGTTTTACATGATAGGCTAAATGGACCAAGTGACCCCCAAAGGTAATGAAGTGAAATCAGAGATGAAACAACCTTCAGCTCACACCGAGATTTGAACAAGGTGGTAGTTATCTGTGGTCCAACATGCTACCGCTAGACCACGGAGGTGCCACTTGGTCTATAACGATCACTCTCTCACCTTAAGTAACTTCCTTGCCTCATCCGAGATAACCAAATCCTTTAAGAACTCCTCCTCTTTATCAGCAACATTACTGAAATCATAATAATAATTATCAGACCAGGAATTCATCATAACAAAAATAACTAATTTCTTTAAATCATCCATTTAGTAAAGTCATAATATTAGGTAATTTTCAAGTTCCAAGAGAAGATGATTTCTATGCATCATTTCCAAACACCAAAAAAATTAGTAGAAAAGGATAATTTTATGACCATCGACCACAAAACAGCAATTCCAAGCCTTACAAATCACACCCAAAATTGTCTCTAAAGGCAAGATCAGTTACATTTCAGAGCCTTTGAAGACAGATGTAATTCTGAACAGTAAGTATATTCCCAAGTGTGAATAAATGAATTGTTAATGTTGATAAATTAATTGAAGAAAGCACCTTCCTATTATCTAGTAGTTTTTCTTTACTATCATTATCAAATTTCTAAAACTAATTTTTCACACCAACAATTGCTATCAAACATTTTCAGTTTATTTTGTGCCTTATATCATGCAGATACTGTTCAGGAAGAACCTTTAAGTCACAAACATCTTGGGCAAAGTAATATAAAAATAAGACTGCCAAAAAAGTTGTCATACACCTGGAGCTGCCACACTTACCGGATTGTTAGGTTTACTTAAGGCAGCTGTGAGAACCATGTTATGAATGAGTTTTTTTCACCTGTCAGTGCAACTGCTATGACATATTCCAGATTAGATGACCATTTCCTATTTAATTAACCACCATTTTGAACATATGAAAGAATTTACAAGAAAATCTCAAATATAGGTGCAAATCATTATCACATAATGTTACCGAGATGTCAGACAACATTAGCTTTTATATTGTCCGATATCATGATTACAGACTTTGATGAGAAGACTGGATTTAATTAATATTTCATTCCATGTACGTTATAACATCTGACAAAAACTCTCATAGTTAATAATAGCTCTGAAATAATAGCTCTAAAACACCAAGCACCAAAGCATTCTCTCAGGACCACAAAACTATCCTTAACACATACCAAACCCTGATAAACATAAACTAACCTGTTCTGGGAGATGAGAGAATCATTTGATGTATCCAGAGATCCTAACGACACATCTACAGACTTGACACTGTTCTGGCTACTCAATGTGTCATCAGGACACGTTGACACTTCTTCATTCTCCTTTACAATTTGATTTGGCTTTGGTCTATTGGCTTTCTTCACCTTAGTTTTCTTCAAAACAGGTATCCGCTTCAGCGCCTTCTTCTGCACTTCAGATATACTATTCTCTTGCTACCAACAGAAGATACACATATATTATATCCAATGACTTCTTAAGTAGTCACAAAACAAATTAATGACAGAAAAATGAACTTATCATTATCATAGTTTTAAATACTGTACATTTGTCAAGTCTCCAAACACGCGCTTCTTCTTCTGATCACCGTCATTGTCAGGCTCTCTCGCTCTCTTTGAGCCACCAATGCTGGTATTTATCAATGTGTTCTCATTCTGTTATAGGCAAAGAACATAAATAAAAATCACTAAGTTTATAATCCTAACTAATCCACACACACACACATATATAACTGGATATAATATTTCACATTATAGTATTGATGCAGGCCAACTGATAAGCAATTAATTTCATGCAAAATATAAGTCATCCCACAGGATTTCGGAAGCCATAATTAATCATGCTTAAACCGCCAATTAATTATTCAGAAAACTACCATTTAATGGCTGATCCAACTAAAATAAATTACTGGCAGATCAGAAAATAATGCATGTACCACTAAAATCAATAAGAAGGCAGCTGCAAGTGGGTGTCAATTTGGGGGAATTCTGTGCTATATATAATATATTTCAGAAAAAATGTATCAACTAGTGGCATGTTGATTGATTTTCATTTGTTTCATGCATGATCATAGATCATGAAACATGGATAGCACACAAAAGTGTGAGCACTTATTTCCAGTGTGGTTCCTTTTATTCAGCGGTCGTTCATAAATTAAACACTTTAACGTAACCCCCCGCCCCTTTAATTAATTCAGTGGAGACGGCAGCAGCATTTATCATGGTCAGTAAAGCACCGATGATGTTGTGAGCCGAGAAATTAATCCTTATAGAAGTTTTGACCTCTTGATGGGTATCAAACCTGTGATCATTGGCAGTCAGAGGAAATCCACCTGTTAGCACAAATTGCTTAACCGCTAGACCCGACTGTGAGAACAGTAAAGTGATGATTGAGCATGCCTGTCACCATAAGTTAGCGACATAGTCTGAACCTATAACTGTTGTGTGGATAGATGAATAATTAAGCATTTATGGGTCACTCCAGTGTTGGAAATAAGAGCTGGCCCAGGCCCGACACTTCTTGACCCAGACGTGCATCTTTCTAGACGGTCACAGACACTGATTTAGTAAGGTTAAATATTTCAGATCTACCAATATTATTAATTCATGACATGGTTGGAGTTGAACGCGAGTTAAACTGGACTACCCCAGCCTGGCGGTTAAAGTAACTTAAACATGGGTTTTTCTCAGAATACAGTATATCAACTCACAAATTCATACATTTTATGCACATGAACAGTATTGTTTGGTATGCATTTTAAAGATGCTGACAATTTGCACCAATCAACATAATCTAATATTTTAGATATTTTGCTGTTGGTGTAAATAATTAGACACTATTATACTGTGACTGTAGTAATTATACAAGATGTTATGATTTGTTGCTGGTTAAACCAATTGATCTGTTAGAAAAAATTAGAAAGTGCACTGCCTTTGACTATAATCCTGGTATACCACACTGTGGTTGACCATGCAATGCCAGTGGCTTCACTTAATCCTCTATGAGACTGGTGACTATCTGAACACCTTTGTCATTGTTTTGTGTAGTATATTGTTATTTGCATGTTCAATATAGACAATAAATGTTTAATTTGCATTTAGTTGGTTTTCTTGAATCAATTAGTGGTGCATTATGCCAAAAAATGAGTTTAACCCGGGTTTAACCCTGTTTACCCCAAAATGGGGGTTTAGCCCAGCGGTGGGTTAAACCTGCCAACCCAGATTCATGATGCACAGCATACAGGCTTTCCAAAGTTAGATATCATCTACCAAACCACACCTGAAATGTTACCATGATTTTATTGGTTGGGTGCAGAACTGTTTAGATATTGGGGACTGGCTAACTCATTACAAAAAGGCCTGTAACCTCATCTTGTTTGAATGGACCAGTTTTATTTATTTCATTTCGTGCGAGAAATGTCTGGTCAAGAGCAAAGTATGAGGATACTATAAAGTATAAGTTCATCCACCCAGCCTCATATCTCTAGAATACAATATAATTTACACCCTTCGAGGCTTCGACCTTAATGATTATTTTTCTAGGCTAGATGAGTAGATCTACAATCAGGATATCTCACATTTGACGATTTGTCATCTGACTAGCCACTAGGCAAAGATAGACTATTACTATCATCATGACTATGCCAATGGCTTTCTTTCTCATAAGATGATAAGACTAGACTCTAGAGTAGATAGTCTCTTAGACTCTCTATTTTAGTATTTACTAGTCTACTATTACATCACAATAAGATTAATCTTACTCTTAGCTTAGGTCAGTTAGGAGTTAGGTCTAGACTGAAAATATGCTAATTTTATAAGTACTAAAATAGGCCTAAGAGTAGTAAGACTAAGTAGGTCTAGAATGACTAGATCTATTCTAAGCTTAAAGCTAGGCCTAGTCCTAGAATATAGATCTATAAATTTAAAATACTCGTAACTCTGCCGTTCAGATAGGTTGACTTGAGGTTCCACCAAATTAATCATTTTGCCGTACAAGACAAAAGATGACTTACTTGCTTACGACTACGCGTATTCCGCCTAGAAGCCATTTCTGTATCAGTTATTCAGTAGATTTTAATAAAATAAATAAAACTGCGGAACAATGATTCCACACCTCCCAACTGGCAACTGACACAGAACGGAAATTCGTTTCCTTCCAATAATACTCCTATAATAGAAAGCAAGAAGCTGCCATTAAATCAGAGATGATTCATATATCACAACTATTCTGACAAACAATATATATATAAATATTACATATATATATATATTCAGTAGGAATCTACAAATATTTCTAAGAACATCAGACCACCAAAATGCCTTCGTTTTGTTTTCAAAAGCCGTTCCTTTCTGGACGAAATAGAGGCAGTGAGCTTGGATTGGTTAAAGACCCTATTCATCGACCAATCAGAAAGCACCATTTTCGATGTCACGGAAATACCCGAAAACGAACGAGTGGAAATAAAATATATGATCTAGCCTACTTAATGATTTAGGCTATTCTAATAGAAATAGAAGTTATAAATTTTAGTGTCTTTGTTTCTGTGACTCCCTTTTCAGCAGAATACAGGATAATACATTAGGATATTCTGTATATGTGTGCGTGCTCGCGCGCTGCTCTAGTATCCTGTCTGTATACAGTATAACTCACGAAATGGTTCATTTTATAAATAACAATAAATTTAAATATATGTAATAGAAGCTTGCTAGGCTAATGTGTCGAGATTAATCGCCCTTGGAAGAATAATAGAAATTTGATGATATGCGGTTAATAAACGCTTGTATGATATATCAAAATAAGCTGTTTATAATTGTATTATATATATATATATATATATATATATATATATTTAAAATATTTATATAATATATAAAAAGTTATATATATATATATAATATATATATATATAATATATATATATATATATATATATATATATATATATATATATATATACACACACACACATATATATATATATATATATATATATATATATATATAGGTGACAATATCATCATCATTATTAATATAATGGCCGGTATTATTTACCCGGCAGCCGGGTCCCAAACGATAGAAAACAGAAAACGGTATTATTCATCCCGCAGCCGGGTCCCGAAATGAAGTATCGGTGACTGCTTACCCGGCAGCCGGGTAGGCCTATACAACGCTAAGTTTTGCTCTTGTTCAGCCGGCATGGAACCTGATGCTGCATGGTGTATCCCATTGCAGCTTTTGATTACCACAAAACTTCACAGAGTTGTACTCATTTTCCCGCCATTTTCCGTCTCCCGCCAGTTGGAATGTCAGGGAATGTCAGTGTCTACGCGGGACTGCCGGCGATCTTCACTGGGGAACCGAATTTTTGCTGGGTGGGCAGGGTACAAAATCTTCACTGGGGAACCGGCAGCCGGATGAATAATTCAATTCAATCAATTTGTTTCAGAATATAAAATTCCATAAACAAATTATAAACAAATTATAAATTGAGTATTTTCGTCCATCTAGCACAAGAGCTAGAATGATAGTAAAACAAACTAGAAACAATACATTGTACTAGCAAATTGCTAGTAGCACCTAAACGTGTTTTAAAACTATAAAGTTTTTCTGAACCAGCACCCCAAATGAATCAATATTATTATTGACATAAATTGCAGACATACTCTCCCCCCTTAAAATACCAAATAAATTTATGTATATATTATTAAAGGCCACTACAACGCACTTATATGTATATTGTTTTTACTTTGACCACAAATGACAGCCATAGGCATTGCAAAGGAATGATCTAAATAATTTTACTTTAATACTGGAGTAATATGTTTTGAAGCATATTCCTTCTTGCATAAAGTGATTTAACATATCTCATGATATAATCATCATCCTGATGCTTGTCATGTATAATTACACCTAAATATTTGTTACTTGTCACAAAAGTCAGAGGTACATCATTAAGGAAGAGAGTAGGTACAAATAAACCATTCAGTGAATTTGGTTTGAAACACACACACTTTGTCTTTTTCTCATGGTACAGGTTCATTCTGTGCCGCTTTTGGCTGCAGTAACAGAAAAAGTATGCACAAATAAAGACATCCCCGAAAGGAAATGAAAGCTAGTGTAAAAATTTGATATGATCTGGGTTTTTTAAATAAAGAATATTTAAAAAATAAGCATAACATAACGCCCCCTACTTGACATGACCCAAACAGTAGGCCCAAGCAGGATCTATCTAGATCTATATTTGTTTCAGACAAAATCTGATTAAATTTTATTGAACAATATCAACCTATTAATCACATGGGGCCAATGAAAATGTTATGGGCGGGAGGTATATTTTACTTTATTATTGTTAATAATATAATTGGACTTCTAAAATTACATTACTATAATCAGATAATTTTTCCCTAATTACAATAATTATAAGTAGCTGAGTATTTACATGATCACCTGCATCAATATTTATCTTTAAACGTAAGCAATTGGTACTTATTGATATATATGGACTTCTATTTATAATTTAAATGTTATGAAATTAATGATTAAATACCTCAACTAGTGGTAGAAACATTCATTTTGTTATTTGTTTATTGATAGAAGTAAAAGATGGGTTATTAATTTTGTTGTCGTTCAGATATATGATGAGGAAAGATTTAAATTACTTGAATACTAATTGTAGAATGTATGATATGCATTTCACTGAAACAGAATTCATGAACCAGACAACACAGCATCCACTGAAATCAAAGAGGAAGCTATTAACAGATAGGAGACATATACAGGAGACAGGGCCAGCTGTGATGGTAATTAATATTTATAAATATTAATGGTGAAAATTGGTATAAAATTAATTAAATAAGAAACAAGGCATCAAATACATGAAATTTTGTCAGCCCATTTCATATCTTAATACAAAAAAGGATTACCAGCACCTGAATTAGTAACTGAATGTTCAGCTCATGTGCTTTAATTGGTATACTTCTCTTCATAACTTAAATGCATATCAAATCAAATTCTTTAACCAACTTGAAGAAAAAAGGAAAACGTGTTTACACATTGTGTATGCACTTGGTTCAAGTCATTATTTTACAAGGTATTGTTCTGTTTCAGTCCTTGAAGTTCTATGATGATGAGATACCATGTAAACAGGCCAATATCTTGGTTACAGATTTACTGGTGTTATCTGTTACAGTAGTCAATGCATGTGTCTATTACATCTCTGGGTATATTCTGTCTAACTTTAAACAGTTCACTGATCTGGACTAAATGTCGTATTTTTGTAGTAGTGGTTGTTTAGAGCTGGAAGCAATTTGGGTTATTCTGTCCATTTGATAACAAATGACTGATTGTAACTATAGATGAACCCGTGGCACAAGAGATTTGATGCCGCTTATTGTATGAAAATACTAATTTCTCTATCTCTAACATGTTAACGCAAACATAAACATTGTTAATATTCCATGTATATTCTTTGTTCTCACCTGGGCAGGCCTATATTGCATGGTCTATGTTATTGAGGTGTATACTTTAAATGAATGTCTTAGTTAATATATGATAAACGGACATAATGATTATATGGTGAATTGTGTTATGGTTGCGTTATAATAGCTGTATATATCATTATATGTATATATTTAAATAAATTTACCTCATGTATACCTAATAGTTTTCTTTTAAAAAACGGTGAAAATTACGCTTTCCACACACAAAGCTGTGAAATAAGCTAAGCCACGTTCAATTATTTTGTGATCAAATTGTAGGCTATGAATTAATTAAGTGACTGGGGTGTGAAATCACTTAATTATTTATTTACAGTTTCAGAGCTTCGTTTCCTTCGATATCATGTGTGCACAATTAAAGTGTTAATTACTAAAAGAGTATGTGATTGTGTAACATATAGTACTAGTATTGGCAATTCATTTCAACCATGCGCACACATGTACACGATCACATATGGACAAACAGAGAGCTTTTGTTTTGTCTGAGAAATACCTCCGGTCGCTGGAGACGCCACTGGTTCAAAATTCAACATGGCGTGGCAAGAGTAACGCCTCTCTATATTTAAGCTCTCTGGTTAAAGCAGAGAGCAAGTGAGCTCCGGTGGCCTAGCGGTTAAGCACCCGGCACTTGGTGCCAACGGTGGCAGGTTTGAAGCCCGTAAGAGGTCGAAACTTTTCCAGGGCTTAATTTCTCGGCTCACTACATCGTGGGTGGCTGACCACGTTAAATGGCGCTACCGTCTCCACTGAATTATTAAAAATAAAGGGGGACGTGGTAGACTCCTTGAGGACGTAAAACAGCTGGCAGTGATGACCCTCTGGGTATTTCGGCTTCATCTTTCCGTACTGCTCTCCGGTGAGTGGTGAGGGAGGAGTTTTCTCAACCTCTCCAACACAGAGGCTGGGCTGAATAAGCGAGAGTCTGGGGATTCTACCTGAACAATCAAACATAAAGGTAAAGCCTCCCCCTCGCCTACCCAGCAGGCACCCGATGTTGGATCAATGTTGGGAATAGGTCGATATTACATCACGACGACACCCAACGCGAACCCAATGCATATCCAATGTAGCTGGGCTATAGTGTATCAATTTGGATTTACATCGGTATTGCGATGTTGGATCAATGTTGTATTTTCCGTCATATAAAATTTACTATTTTACGGTTATCATTTGAGAAGCCGTTATTGTGTGTATATCTGTTATGGGGTATCTGGTGGAACTTCGCAGCTAATCCCCAGATTCTGACGTCTCGCGTTCCCGGGCTCATTTGAACACAATGCGGCCATCTTTTCCCGGTAAGTATGTAAATAAGTTGTACCAAACTTGTGTATTTAGTAATATGACTTGTGTTGTCGCGATAATAATTAGTTACGCCAGGAGTTGGCGACATCTGGTGAATAGTTTATTTGCTGAAATTGATCTCTAGTGAGCGAAGTTAGAACCAAAGAAATATTTAGCGCTCTTTGGCAGAAGTATTCCCGTGGGGATCTTTATACTTGTCATCTAATCGAATATAGATGGCCTAAAGAGGTATGAACAACTAAATTAAATATATAATATGTAATATAGCCAGGTTTTGATAATACAAGTTGTGTTAAACGTTCTAAGCCTTAAGTGCAACTCACACGTGCTGGGCGATAACGGAGTATATTTCGAATACTCGCCCATAAGATGTAAAACATGTAGAATGTTTTAGGTGTTCACAATCATTTAATATTCAGGCCAAGGTGTTATATCAACTAATGAATATGTAAATATAAGTTATGTCTTGTAAATCAGAATAATACCTTTGTTTTGTTTATTGTCAAATGACTAAAGGAGCTAAAATAGTCTAATATGTGTAAAGTGATTTTACTGATTAATTGTACAGAAGTTTTGTACCTTTTTCATTGTAGTTTCACGTAAAGATCGGTCATACTGTAGACATGATATTCGGCAACAGAATAAGTTGTTAAAACCCAAGGTCATTGTGCTTGCAATTGCCTTGCACAACTTGTCATGAAACATCATGCTGCTTATAGTTTCTTGAAATATCATTTCTTTTGTTAAATATTGATCGATTGAGTTTTCAGCATGTGTGTCTATGGTCCGGATTTTTCATAAAAAAGGATCAAATCTGTAAAATGTGGGAAAGTTCAATACCTCTGATTTGCACTCATTTTCATTTCTCGGAAAACAGTTTTTGTCTGGGGGACAGTAGGGGTCCTAGGAAAAATATTCAGAAAGATTATAATTATGTTATTGTATGCTATAATTCAGTTATTAATTGAGTGACTTCTAGCAAAAATTTACATTTGACAAATAATATAATAATATTATTTGTATCTCAAATAATTGGGTTTTTCGGCAAGAAATTGGAGTCACAGAAGTCTTCAACACAAAGATGGTTTTATGGTTCTTATTGATTACATTGTTATGGATCAGTTTCGTTCAGCTTTCACAGTTCATTAGGGGAATGGACAGGTAATGTGTGTGTGTGTGTGTGTTTTATTATAATTAACTCCGGCATTGTTTGCCAACATCTGAAAATTTTACTGAATTACTGTTTGTTTAAATAATGTGTCGTTCACAACAAGATTTATTCACAAGAATTGTTTTCCATAACCTGGTTTTAAAATTATATAAATTTTTAGGTATCGGCTAATGTTTGTCACATTAGCAAACCTTTAATAGTAAATTAATACTCTACAATGTGATCGAAGTAATTTTCTTCTGGTAAAAATTACTGGTAACATTAAAATGGGCTAAATAGGCATGTTTATAAATTCTATATATATCTTTAAACGATATTGAAAAGTAACAAGACAAAAAGGAATATTTTGGGAAAATCTGATTTGCTGGTTGTATGTACCGCAAAACAATTTCGTTTTAGTAATGTGAAACTTAGTTATTACCTGAGTAACAGACTAAATTGTGCACCATCACAAAACACTGAGAAATAATTAGTTAATTGAAATGAGACAAATAATAAAACAACATACAAATAACACATAGATATCCACACAGACTGAGACAATCCTGTTATTAAAGAAGATCCCACACATAAAACGCATCGACATGAACTTAAGCGAAGTAATTAAATCACATCTTGTGGAACTGATCATAACGTACTTTGTCGAGAGGAAGGAAATTATACTGACCAAGATGAACAAAAAATATAAACAGTAAATTGTGATGGTATCAGTATTTTACATAACATTCTTCGAATAACGATATAGACCGGAAGTTCTTAACATTTATGACGAGAGAAAACAATCAGTTTGTGGTCTTCATTCAAGACCCAATGACCAGAGGGGCACCATGACAACCGTCATCAGCTTTTAGACTGGTAACTGATACAAGTAACTCTATCTTCCGGTAGACGGTGCCCGCGTTCGGCTCCGTCCATTCCTTGATGTTGTCCAGCCAGGATTTTCTCGGTCTTCCTCTTTGTCTTCCTTCCTCCCTCGACGGTTAAAAATTATTATTACTATAATATATAGATGTTTTCACGATTGCTAACACATGGTATGTGTATATGATTAAAACAATTATTATTCTAGGTAACATTATGATGGATGACTGATTACAATTATGCTTTCACCAAGGTGAATATTGAAATACCGTATCGATGTTGATACAACGAAATGCATATCTCGATGTACATTAGACACGTTCCGAATACTCATGAAATATAATTGAGTACAAGTATAATTACTCACTCTGATATAGCACCTCACAAACTACAGACAAGTCTATTACAATAGACCCACAACCCCCCCCCCCTCCCGACACCATCCTGTCTACCTTTTGTCACAACGTTATCTAGCTATAAATAACAAAAGCCAACGAACAATATATGTTCGTCTTTGTCCTCAATGTTATCTCTGTCTATTTTAAATAAGATGAGTTTTTAATAGGAAATAAATATACAGTAACTCGACGACAAACTCCCCCATCACTTTATCTCGCCCCATGATGTTAACGTAAGTAATTGAATTCTGTTATAATTAATTAAAAGTATAATTTCGTTAGACAAAAATTGCCTAATAGCAATAATAATAAATATTTACATTAACAAAACAAAATTTAAAGTCTATTCTCAGCAGGTTTTAGGGTTTAAAATTAGTTTGTTTGTCAAACTAGCACCGAATGACCCCGATGTGAGACGTTCGTACAAGTCGGCGATAACTTAACAAAAATCAATATTTACTAAATATTTCAGAATATTTTGTCGAAAATCGGGTTAAATATTTTAGTTTGTGATAATGTAGCGTTAGTTTTAAAATGACAGACATTGTCCAGTCGAGTGATAACGTGTGCGTATATTAATGTAATTAATTATAGATGATGAGATATCAACATTCTTAGAGAATAAGTAACTCCACCTAATACACAGCCATCTTTGAGCGTTATTATGATGCTCCTGTCTCTGCCTGTACTAATATATCTACTAATAGTTAAGTGGTCCCATGTCTTTATGAGACTCTAATAATAATAATAATAACAATAATCTATAATATAACAGGCGACGCGCTTTAAACGTTATGACTTTCTCACGCACAAAAGATTTTCAAGTATCCTTAATTTAAATAATTCTCATTGGTTCATTTATAGGTCAGCTTTGAGGTCTTGAAATAAAAGTTGATTGTTTTTGTTTAATTTTTTTAGAAGGGTGGCGGCACATTTCAGAGATACTTTATAAGAGAGATAACAAGATGGTATTTTTATTATAAAACATTGTTTTTTACGGTGTGACAGAACAAATTTATGGGACATTACACTCTCAGTATAGATGCATGTCATTACTTCTCCCGATGTCAGCTCCAACTAAGTTTTTGTTATTACGCCAAAACCGCAACATGTCACCATAAGTAAGTAATTATGTATAATATACATATATATATATATATATATATATATATATATTTGTATTTAGGTGCATGCGCACGTTTGCCCTGACGCTCTTGTATGTGTGGGTGTTTAGGTATATATAACAGGATATGTTAAAAAAATCTACATATGTTAATGTCAGATGAATTCAGTCGACCATAAATCAGGTCAAGATGGCGACCGAGTCTGTCTCTATGCTAACGACTCATTTGACGATTGTAAATGTCCAAAGAATGACATTAGTTTCGGGTTTTATATTAAAATATAACAAACTTAATAGTGACTGAAACAAATAATAAAATAATAAATAGCCGCTCCCAAGGTGTTTTACGTCATCGGGGGGATTTTTAACGTCCCATTTATTTTAAATAATTCAGTGGAGACGGCAGCGCCATTTAACGTGGTCAGCTATCCACGATGTGGTGAGCCGGGAAATTAATCTCTGGAAAAGTGTCGGGCCCCTCCGTGGTCTAGCGGCAGCATGTTGGACCACAGATCACTATCACCCGTCACAATCATACACCCAGACTAGATGGCAGCCATCAAAATCCTGGCACAAACAAAAACACGAACATATCCAGAAATCACTACGATAATAGACCCATTGCATGATGACGTCAAAAACCAAACAAACCAGCCGCGCTTTGCATTGTGGGATTTATAGGTGGTCCGCTGAGCGATAATACCGTGACAATCCCGCCATTTTAAGGTTAAAATGGCGGGATTATTAGTGTATGAAATTCTACGCAACTAAATAATATCGTATACAAGCATAAATAAACTCCAATTTCTTGTTATTTCTTATAAAATAAGTTACAAGAAACGTGAAAAGGGGAGTTTTGACCTGAAGGGATTTTGACTGGAGGGAGTTTAGACTGAGGGGAGTTTTGACTGAAGGGGTTTTGAGTGAAGTGGTTTTTCATCAGTTACCTTCTTTTCTATATCATAAATAAATATTTGTGACCCCATCCGAGGATGCTAATAAACGTTTGTATTTAGAATGAGGTGATATATATATATATATATATATACCAAAGTATTCATTCTTGTTAATAATGAGTTTTGGTGATTTTGGGGTATCCAGTATTTTTCTTGTATTGTTCATTTCTCATAAAGAATAAACAGTTAAATTTGTTATCAGACTGTCTAACTAGGTAGTTTTATTTGGTTCAATAACAGGACAATTCTTATTTTAGTGTTTAGAATATTTTTAATTAATATATTACCATTTGTGTATTTTCAGCTGACACGTTTCTCAATAAATCACGTGCTGTCCAAACTAGAAGCAAAACTAGATGGTCTACAAAAAACAAAGAGAGCCAAATATCACAGACTGTCTTTTACATTTTTCCCCTTTACAATATCAACACACAGACAGACACACGCACACATAGACACACACATATGTACACACATCTTCTTGATAAGTCTGGCTTTGTGATGAATCTTCTGATATTTCTAAGCGTTATTCACTCGGATATTAAATATTTGAAAAAATACTGCTGTAACTCGAAATTAAAATTCACAACGGAACGAAATAGGTATGCTTAGCTTAGGTATATGACATTTCTATGTTCAAGTAAACATTAATATAGTACACACGCGCGCGCGCACACACGCATATATATATACTCGCACGTACGGGCAGGCAAAACATACACATGTATTAACAGTAGCTCTATCTGTCAATATATATATATATATATATATATATATATACACAATGTGCGACATTAATGCTCGACCGGGACCAGTGTTTCCAGGTCCGATCTAGTATCCGTGCCACAGTACTCGACAGGACGGTCTAGTGTCCATTTTAAAGGAAAAATAATTTTTTAAAACGCTTCCCGACAAATAACCAAGCGCACGATCTGTTTATTGACTTGTGACATATTAAAGAACAAACATACAAATAACGACACGGACTATATTCCGTCAAATATGCCTTCCGGCTATGAATCAAATGGCTTAACCTTGCAACATCACAATTGACATTCGCGCCTTCTCGAATGACCACTGTTCTGCAATTTATCGGAATATGTAAATGAGCCTTCCGAGTAAAGACTGTACACGCTAAAATCCTTCAGCGGGAATTTCAGCGGTTTTCTCTTTCAATTTGTGTCATGTTTTCTCGGTATGTGTGTTTGTTAAAAATGTGGCCATTTGTAAAAGAAGTGGAGGACCCAAGTGTACCGAAATTATACGTTGACAAACCATCAACTGGATCTCAAGCAGTATACAACAACAAAAAAACTAAGCGCAAACGAACTTTCAAATCACACCGAAAAAAAATTGGTAAGTTGTGTTCATCTTTTTGATACTACACTGGAATGTTGCCAAATAAATAAAACCAATAAAAAGCTGTCGATAAATCCGGGTTTTCATGTACACTGAATGGGTGAAAGTTATTGTTCGTCGATATCCTGACCACGGATCTGTTGCGTAAAACGAGTAACTGACGCCATGCATGAAAAAGTGGGATTACACGGGCACGTGTTGTGGTTAAAGTAATTCTTTGGTGGCAAATATCCTTTTATTTTAATGGTTGGTTACGCCGTCAGTTTTGTCTTGCATCTAATACCTACATTGTTTGTGTGGTTAGAAACGCCGAAAATAATTTTGTTTATCATGGCTTACTTTGAACTGGCAGCTACGTGGATAATTAATTATGCGATATCATAGGCACGCATGCTCAGTGCTTGTATACAGAGTGGTGACGTCACAAACAACTTACGAATGACAGCATTTGACTGGCCAATGGTAGAACAGTTCGAATATCCACGATGATTCCATGTATGGATATTGAATGCTGCCCAGAGACAAACTACGCGTACGCGAGTACGTGTATGCGACGTTTTATTGAACCATTATGCGCATGTTAAAATTATGATATTTAAAAGGGTTTTACACTTTTTAAATCAATGTATTTCGCCCAAAGAAAATAACACGTGACACCAAACGTGAATTTCTGGAAACCACAAGAATTGCAGATTTTACTACTTGGGCATAACATTACAACAATGATAGGATTGAGTTTATACAATCCACTTCAGGGCCATACGAAAAAACAGTGATGTTAAGATTGATGATACTTTGACAGAATGGGACATGATAAATACAAATTTTGATGGAAGGCAAGTTGAACCAGCCCAACTTAAATATGAACCATACATTATTAATTACATTTAGCTCTTTTGTTTATTTATGAATTATGTCTACTTATAATCTAATCTGCCTATGTAACATCCGACATGTAAGTAGGTTAATCCAGGTTCTTTGTCAGTGGATTAATCTCTTAACAGATTTTAAAATACATCACTAAATGATCTAATGACCATTCAGCTGACAGGTCCAGCTGTTGATAAGTTTGACCCAGATCCTGCAATCCAAGAATGGTTAAAGGGCAGCAAACGCAAGAGGAGACCTGGATTGATGGATAGTGAGCCAAATTTAAAGAGGGCTAGACATCAGACAGTTGAACTATTAGTGGATAGTGGTAAATTTATGGAGAGACAACGAAGAACACGGTAAGAATGTTGAGGAATAGGTAACTGGATATGCGGAAGAGGATGAGGAGTCACGTGATGAAGGATGAAGATCAGAAACAGGAGGATCTAATCCCAAACTTCAAAATAGATGATGCCAATGATGATGATCATGGATTGGACAGTGAATATGAAAATGACAAATAAATGACCAAGAGGATGAAGGTTTACAAAGACTGCGGATACTTAAAAATTTAACAACCGGTTTTCTTTGGATTATTATGATGGATTACCAGCTGACGTAATTAAAGCTTTGACATTTTTTCTTCCACGTGAGAAGCAACTTTTTGCTGAAAGTCCAATAAATGACTGTATTTGAATTGTATTTGTTTAACTTTCATGGAGGTCTGATATTCGTAACTTTGCGCTCACTCCGTCTAGTGTGAGCATTGCGTGTCTAGTGTTAAAATATTGTACTAGACGTTTGGCTGTTTAAACATTAATCATGACCTCACAGGTGCCATTATATACCTGGACCCATCCTGTCTAGATTTGTCAATGACATGAACGCATTCTCTACTCGACAATGGTCGTTTAATCCATTGACCTAAAAGAAAACTAGACCGAGCAGTCAGTGGTGTTTGAATGGGCCGCCATGACCAAACAGCGCTGACTTCCGGTAGAGGCAAAAAGCAACGTTGAAGCGGACGTTTATTGTGATGTGTGCATTATAATTTTGTGTGTGCAGACAATCTGTGTTATTCCTGTCCTATTATATGCCATGAAATATGTAAATGTCGTTTTATGTAAGTCCGTAGATCTAGTTTAGTTGGCATCAAACGTCAGCGATAGGCCGGGGGTTGTAGAAGAGGCTAAATATGATAATAATAATAATTAAGCTTAATTTCCCGCCAAAACATTCCGCTTTAACAGTTATTTTAAATGTGTTCCTTATACTTACCAATGAAAATATATCCCGTTTCTATTACTTCCACGCCCACGGCTTATGCAACCATCGACACAATAATAATTCACAATGTTTATAAACCTGATTTTGCAGTCTGCGTTCCCCTTTTCCTAGACCGGAAGTTGGGACCTGTTTGCCATCAAATCGGCGGCCGTGTTCGGTCTAGTTTTCTTTTATCTCAATGGTTTAATCTGTACTGTGTGTGTGTGTGTCTATATGTGTTTGCGCGTGTGTGTCGGTGTGTGTGTGTGTCGGCGCGCGCGTGTGATTTCGGTTTTAACAATGGAATCCAATGGGTGGTGAAGGGAAATTCTTATTTCCCAGGAATCTGAGTACACCGTGTACAAGCTGTACAAGAGATGAGGCTATGTTGGTTGTAAGAATGTACACTTGAGCTTATTAAAAGCATAAATTATAAGTCATGTGATAATTATTATAATCTAGAAAAAATGTATAACTTCTTTGTCTTCATCTACTGAGATTAATATACTGTAGATATTGTTGAACTGGGCGCCTCCGTGGTCTAGCGGCAGTGTGTTCCACCACAGATCACTACCACCCGTGTTCAAATCTCGGCGTGGGCATATCTGAAGGTTGTTTCATCTTTCACTTCGCTTCATTACCTTAGGAGGTCGCTCGGCCTATTTAGCCTACCAGGTGCACAAAGTGGCATAAAACATCAATCATCATCATTATCTTATATTATTGTACTGAAGCGAATAATTCTTAATTAGAATATGTAAATGACATTTGATATCAATGAAGCATTTATTAGGTTATGGTTACAGTAATATGATAATTATAATATATGTTATATTGTCCAATGGGGGGGGGGGGGCGATGATGCACCAATTAGAGTAATACGCTGCAAATTTCCAGTTTACGACTTCGTATCCGGCTTATACCTGTGTTTGTGGGATGCATTTCACCAGGTAGTCGTCCCTCGGCAATATGTCCTACGTGTGGCCAACAACGAGGATAAACAAATCAACTAAAACATGCTAACATTTAATGTGACGAGAAGATTAAAACTAGGCCACAAACGTCAACACCTGGATACAAATTGAACGTAAATATTATTTTAAGGGCAAAAACTGGATTATAAAAAGCTGACATTGTTACTTCGGCAAATCGAGCCTGCACTGAGTCGAACATACTTAATATCGATATAATACTATAATTTATATCCTGGACACGTTTAAATGTAAAATTCCTAGCACAGATAGCTAAAAGACGCCCCTCCATATTGTCAAATATATAATCTTCTTAAAGTACAAGGAACTTGAAAAGCTTACGTTCGGGTTATAGAAAAACAACCACCTTACAATTACAGTATTGTATTAGAATACGTCTTGTAACATTTCACGTAGAATGAAATATCTTATTGAGATCAATCTTGAAAGTAAAAATGCCAGTGAGATTATTAATGGTTTAGAGAGTAGGGATGCTATTTCCATAACTTACCTAAGAAATGGTTATTTTATGATAATATCATGTTTGGTCCTCCGTAGTTATATACGTCAGTAACGTCATAGGTTGTATGATAAAAGTGAGATGATTACCGTTTAAGGCCACAAATGGCAGTAGTTTATTATATAGAAATATCATATCAATGTTATCGTTCTGAGGGTATTTACAAAAATAAGGCATCAATTTAAATAGTGAGTCACGTGTTATGAGTGGTCGTAAAAACAGCAACATTTTTACGTTTCTTCTTTGGAGATATCAAAGGGGGATGCTATCATCCGATAAGATAAAACCACAATCTGAATTATGGATATATTGAGTTGAAGATGGCCGATGAGATATCTGAGGATGCATAAATATCGATAAATAGAGAAGTTAGCCTAGACGACTTCATATTTATCTAAAGAACTTCCTATCTTCGTCTGTCTCAAAGAAGCCTTAAGACATTCTAACACTGTCTACGTGCCAACGAAATAAAAAGAGGCTTCATTTTAACCGACGTGAAAAGCGTTTTGCACTTTTTTTAAAGCAAAAAAGGTCATAAAAAGGTCAAATCTGTTAGTGCAGTGAGAAAAAGAAGTTGGTAACAAGTTTTGGGGTAAGTTTCAAAGCATCGGAAATTATTATTTTCAGCACGGAATCTGCGAAAAGCAGGGGAAAAAACGTGCTGTTTCGTCCTGAAAAAAACATTAATTATGGAGAAGTTTAAATATTCAAAATTGTATAATTGAAGCGTTACGAAAATGACAATATGTCTGAACAAAAAGGTTTAACATAGACAAACATTTATTGAAACTTTAATTACCAATCTGTAACACTATTTTTGTTTAACCCATATTTTATGAATTGATAAAAATAATTTCAGAAGATGTCATTATCTGCGTTTTGGCCAAATTATGGAATCTGTCCAAACTAAGTCTTTCTTCAAATCGAAACACTGATATAGAATACATGGTCTGATGTCTATATTTGGACTTCACTTCTAGTGATGTTCACCAGGTGCCGTAACAGGACCACAGTAATAAAAAAAACTAAATCAACAAACAACGAGAAGAAGAACGTACGCTATGGATTTAATTTTGCCGTTATGACTCAACCAACAAAGAAAACACGACTCGGCTCGGCCAAAGTTTCGTAACCTGGACGTTCGCCAATTTTGTCAGGTACTTCTATCATAACCAGAAACGAATTAGAACGCCTCTGATGTAGGACCCTCCCCCACCAGACCACAGTGTTGCATCTCTATATTAAATTTGTCTACTGTTTGTAAACATCACACACGCGCACGCACGCACACGAACACATACCTCACGTATATATATATATATATATATATATATATAACTCTGTCCAGCGTCTTGTCACCTATAGGTTGTGCCAAACAAGCGACAGCCTGAGGATACTTCCAGAACTACAAGCAAGTCTTGTCACCTAAGTTGTTGTCTGGAGCTCGAAGACAACAGAATCAACTCAGAAAGAGACCTAAATATTGTTTTATTTCGTTTAGAATACGTTTTTCAACGTCTAACGTACAACCATGAATGGTTCCGTGGATGTCGAAGGGAAGATGTCGGCGAAGCAGGAAGTGGATCAAGTTGAGATAACAGCAAGTAGAATCACATCCTGTGATATAAATTATTGATTAGTTGTTTTTATTTATTTATTTGTTAAATTTAAATTTAGACATTGAAACGTGACCTCGCTCGGTACGAGTATGTGTTCGTATGCCGTGTCCCATATTTATTGTTTACCTCCCGGAGTGAGAATATATTAAAGATTATAGATTCGACATTTTTAGGCATTTAATGAGCAGTTTAACTCAATCTAAATACCATTAGTTTTAAAGTAAGATATTAGTAATATATACACCTGAGAACGTTTCACAATTCATTACTTTGATAACTAACATTTAAAAACAACGATATATATATATATATATATATATATAAACAATAAGTCAGTCGTTAGCTAACATTATATATATATATATATACATATATATATATATATATATATATATCCAAACACAGTGAAATGGTTTTAGGGTTGATATCTTTAAGTCAACCTGTGTTTCGTGCGAAGTTATGGCTAGATTTTAAGACTTCACTAATTTTGTCGCTATTCCACTCGTTGAAAGGTTTGCGCACGGCGTCTTTAAAGGGCTTGTTGCCAGCGACATCTAACGGCTACAATTCACCAGTCCATGAATCGAGTGAGCTTCGGTGGCCTAGCGGCTAAGCACCCAGCACTTGGTGCTAACGGTCACAGGTTCGAACCCCGCAAGAGGTGGAAACTTTTCCAGAGATTAATTTCTCGCCTCACAACATCGTGGGTGGATGACCACGTTTAGTGGCGCTGCCGTCTCCACTGAATTATTTAAAATAAAGGGGGACGTTAAAACCCCCTTGAGGACGTAAAAGACTCTGACAGTGACCACCCTCAGGGTATTTCGGCTCCATCTTTCCGTATTGCTACCCCCCCCCCTCTGTGAGTGTTGTGGGAGGAGTTTCTCAACCACTCCAACATAGAGGCTGAGCCGAATAAGCGACAGCCTGGGGATTCTCCCCGAACAACAAAACAAACAAACCAGTCCATGAAGCAGGAATAAACACCACTTGAATTATGTCTGCTTTGAGAGAGTTCAGAAATGGCTCGCCATGATGTGCCTTGTGTACATCTATCGGTGTGAGTTAAGTCAATATTCGTGGATTCATACACAAATTTCGGACTTTATAGTACAGATAAAATGACGAAATTCTCTAATTTTAGAACCAAGAATTCGTCAAATTAAAACGTCGCCATCTTGTCCAGATTATCAAATTAACACGTCGTCATGATTTGCCGATTTACATTATATATAAATATATATATATATACTGTGCTCCCTCGATATAATGCCAACTTGGGGATTTGATCAAAGTTGGCATTATAAAGGGGTGGCATTATATGAGGGTGGTGTATGGAGAAATAATCCGCCAAAATAATATAATCCGCCACAAAATTTAAATGCCTGTTGTTGTCCTTATATTTATGATGACATACACGTATAATGACTAAATTGCATGTAGAACAACGGAAAATAGGATTAAGTGTTTTGTTTGTGTTTGCAGTTGTTGAGATTGATAAACCCACGCGGAAAATGTCCTTGTTTTGGCGATGTATGGTGGGAAATTATTGCTTTGGGGACTAAATTGATGTGGCAGTATCCGAGGGAGTGGGGGGGCGGTTTATGGGAGGGGGGGGGATTAGCATGGTAGGAAATCCGTTCTGAAGAAAATGTTGGCGATAGACGGGGTTGGCAATATATATAGTGGTGGCCATAAGTGAGGGAGCACTGTATATGGATGGATGGATGGATGTAGGCCTCTAAAATTATTTGTTTATATTCATACAATTAATAAAAAGATGTATGTTTTATTTTAAAGTTATGTTGTGTCTTTATCTGTGTGGTTGTTGTTGTTGTTATTATTTTAGTTGTTGTTTTTAGTTGTGAAGGTGTTGTTGTTCTTGTTGCTGTTTGTGTTGTTGCTGTTGTTTGTATTGTTGCTATCGTTGTTGATGTAATTTGTGTTATTGTTGCTATTGTTGTTGCATTATAGTCCACATATTGGTTTAATTGTTTTGTTGTTTGTCGTCATATTTTAACATACCAGTTTTATCCCGACCCACATTTCAACAAACAACCAGTTATTTGATCACTGAATCCAATTAATTTGTGGCGGAGAAGCTTTTTTCAAGTTTTTTCTCCTAAAATAACTCGGTGGAGTTTGAAGCCAGGCGTTGGATTTATGTTGGCCGACTCTGTGGTCTGATTGGTAGCGCGTTGGATCACAGATCGCTACCACCGTACCACCTGAGTTCGGATCTCGCGGTGGGCATATCTGAAGGATGTTTCATCGTCATCATCGAAATGTCACCACGTTTGTTGACCACGAACTGGCCAATAGTGAAGCGCACTCGTAGTTTGACTCAGCTTAAACATTAAACGTTCTCCAGATTTTATATTAATTTTAGTATTTTATGTTAATTGTTTTTCTACATGGTACGTGATTTCATGTGGTGACGTCATCATTTAGCTACGTCTTTCTCGATCTCTATCTCTAAAATATTATCTTAGCAAAAAGTTGCCTAGCGACGACAAAGATTTAACTAGCGCTTCAATGTCACCGTGATTGTGGTTGCGGGTTCGAATCCGACTTCTGCCTGCTAGTGGAATGTTTTCCTCGTCCATCGCCCAGGGCAATACAACTTCATTCAACTCAACAGAAATAATAAACATAATAAATTTTGATTGTAAGTAAAGATTAATCAGTAAATTTAAACAATTAATGGCGAGAAGCATGACAAGCTGTCAACGTAATGGCACCGGGATAGTTCAACTATGAGATAAGTTATACCATTGAAACTGGTATATTGATGTTGTTGTGGAACCACCAGAATTTCCTTTCCACCTAATTCTTTCTCATATTTAGATAATAAATTATACTAAGGACCAGTTGTTTGCCTTACGACCCTGTGGTGGTAATACCTTTTGTTTAGCGATGCGTCTACGTAGTGGAAAACATCCAAAGCAGAGGAGATATAATGCAAGTAAGACGATCACTGTGCCAATTACACCATATAATGGCACAGCTGTACAAAATGTAAGTATTGGTCTTATTAACTGTCAGTCGATCTGTAATAAATCTGATGAAATATCTGATGTTGTTAAGAATATGGATCTTGATGATCTTGTCATTACAGAGACTTGGCTGGCTGGTAATGTTTCAGACCAGAACATTGTTGGTGATGTGACTCCAGCTGGATATTCATTCCATCATGCAGCTCGGATCCACAAGAAAGGTGGGGGAGTCGGCATTCTTCTCCGTGATTCTTTGAAGTGTGAAACCCATTTGTGTTTTTGGGCTAAGTCTTTTGGAAATTACCAACTGACTTTTGTATCTGGGGGGATGTGTTTGTGTAGCTATTATCTACCGATTACACCCACTAAGAAAAATGGCCTGAAAGCAGCAGATTTCTTCAAGGAATTTTCGGAATTTGTTGACTCTCTTGCTACCAACAGTGGTCATCTGTTGATCTCAATTTCAGTATACATTGGGATTGCCAGAGAAATGCAGATACCAAACAACTGGCTGACATTCTAAGATCTGCCAATCTCAGGCAGCATGTCCATGAAAGAACACACAGATATGGTCACATCTTAGAACTTGTCATCTCCCGCGATGACGATAATTTGATTAAGGGTGTGTCTGTGTTTTCCATGCTGTCTGGTCATTTCCTTATTAAGATTAATATATCTTTACAGAAACAAATGTACTGTTCCCCTGTGAGTGGTTGGGGAGGAGATTTCTCAACCACTCCAACATAGAGGCTGTGCCGAATAAGCGACAGCCTGGGGATTCTCCCCGAAAAACAAAGCCAGAAACAATCTGTTTCAGTTAAAGTTATTTCATATAGAAAATATAAGTCAATTGACGAGGAGGCTTTTCTTGCTGATCTGCAGGTATCTTCTCTAGTAACTCAGATCATTCAGTCAGAAACTACTGCAGGTGCCAGTGTCTCGGCTCAAGTCATATGGTGATTGTGCGTTTAGTATTGCAGTCCCGACTTTGTGGAATAGGTTGCCGGAAAATATTAGAAATGGGTCGTCTCTTGAATGGCTCCTGCTAGTAAGGGCGCTTTATTAAATATACATTATTATTATTATTATTATTATTATTATTATTATTATTATTATATATCAGATATGCACACTGACAGTGGCACCGTGCGTGAGCAATTAACCAATTAAAATAGTCTGGATACCATGGGCTCCATCTAACACACTGTGACACCACCACATAGCATGCGTGTAATCTATATAGAGAAATTGTTATTTAAGAATTTACCCCCGTTCAATGTTTAGAACTGGCAAAAACAATTTAATCCACAAATCAATTTACCGTAAACAATTTTGATTCGGAAATATTTCTTCCATAACAATCTTACTTGGAATATAAACTACTCGGAGTAGGTATTCCAGTAGGTACTCGGAGTACCTGCTCATGGTAAAAGGTATAAGGCCAAAAAGAGCCAGAAAAAAACGGAATTGGAATTGAAAGATTTGGAATTGAAACATTTGGAATTGAAACATTTGGAATTGGAATTGGAGATGGAATTTGAATTGACCAAATGGAATTGAGTGGAATTGGAATTGATAAAATGGAATTGACCCCATATCTGGTATGTATGCATGTATGTATATATATATGTGTGTGTATGTGTGTGTGTGTGTGCGTGTAAATAATTAATCATAAATCTTAGATAAACTCCGCTAATCATCATTTTTATTGCATGAGCATGTTCTGATTAAAAACTTCCAACTTAAAAGTTACTATGCGAATGCATGCAATGCTTCCACTGATACGCGTTAGTGAGTGAGTGAGTAAGTGAGTGAGTGAATGAATGAGTGTTTTTGTGATGATCGTTCGTACTTGATCTCCTGTTGTTTGTGATCTGTTATGTTAATCTTTGAGAGACCGGAAGAAAATGCTGTGGGTACGGTTGCACCTTCTGGTGTAAAAAACACCGTCTTCTGTTTGTGACATACGTTGACGATGAATGTGATACAATGACTGTAGCTAACAGATAGGAATGATGGACGATAATAGATGTCAAAGAGTTAATAAACGTTCATTAGTGTTAGTGTATTGATTAGTTGACGATTTATTGACATAAATTGATATTTGAAGACATCGAAAAATGACAATTCTCATCGATTTAGTGTGAAGATTATAATTATTATTATTATAATTATTATAATTATTATTATTATTATTATTATTATTATTATTATTATCTTCATTATCGTCAGCAGCAACAGGAGGAGTATCAATACGACCATCATATTTCAGTTTTCACCATTAATCTTCCCATCAGGTCAAGAACTCTCCGGATCTCCCCAACAAAACTTAGATGACCTGTCGAGAGGTGAACGATTCCTGATCAACCATCGTCGAGCTATTGGCATCATCGTCCCAGTCAGTATCTGGCAGTTCTTCTGGTGGGCGATGTTCTTTGATCGTGGTTTCTGGCAGGAGCAGTACTTCCCCACCAAGTACCCACTTAGCCTTGCCATGATAACTGGCGGCACCATAGCGGGTAGGATTGACCTGTTGATGCGTTTAGTGTCATAACTCTGATCAAGTGTAAATGTTCTTAATGGATAGGCAGTCACTAGTTCGTATGTCTTAAATGAATTGAAGTCACCACTTTTTGTTTTTTGTTTTTACTATAAACAATATACACATTTAACACAGGTTGGATTATTTTCATGTTAAGTACTCTGTAGCCCAAAAAGAAAAATTGGACATCAAATATGTGTATGCTCACTTGAATTAATACATAAGAAAGTGTAACCTAACCTGACCAGTACCTATCTCTCATCAGGTATGACTAGTGTTGGTGGTGGAGCGGTGGCCTTCCCAGTTCTGACATTGGTCCTGAACGTTCCCCCATCGATAGCCAGAGATGTGTCTCTGATGTTACAATCATCGGGAATGACTGCCGCCTCTTTCTCCATATTCTTCATGCGAGTCTGCGTCGAGTGGCACGCCTCGATCCTGTGTTCTTTGGGATCTCTGGCCGTGATCATCTACGGTCTTTACGTCGTTGATCCAGCCATGTCCCCTTCGATCAAGAAGTTATCGTTCGTCTCGATATGGCTCTCGTTCGCCTTCGTACTCGTCATACTGAACCGAGCTCACAAACGTCGAACCTTCAGCTCGATACCGAACTTCGGGGTCTGGAAGAGCGTCTCATTGGTCGTCGGGGGGCTTCGTCGGGGGAATCTTCACGGCCTTTGCCGGCACCGGATTGGACATCTGCGCCTTCATGGTGCTGACGTTGCTGTTCCGGATCTCGAAGAAGGTGGCCATGCCGACGACCGTCGTCTTGATGGTCTTCAATTCGGTGATCGCCCTCTATTGGGGAACGATCATGATTAAAGCGGTCACGGTCACCGCTTGGCAGTATATCGCCGTTATGTTTCCGGTTGTCACCATCATGGCGCCGGTCACTTCTGATGTAACTTAAATTTGGACAAACGGAGATAATTAGTAGGCTATATGTTACTTTATGTTATCGTTAAATCCTATTAAACAATCTCCTTGCCGAGTTTCCTTATAGACGTAGTTGTACAACATATATATCAACTAATTTGTCCAAAATAATAATGATTTAATTTTTGTATATAATATGATATGAAGAGATTCTACTCATCATCAGGCTGTCGGTCGGGATGCGACAAAGACTGCTTCCATCACTTTACCCTTGCCCCCCGTTTATCTCTCTGCTGTGAGAGTGATGTCCATGAGTCGGTCTTTATGTCTCTCAGCTTCAAGTTTCTCTTGATGGTAACCTAGCGAATCTGCTTTGGTAACCTATCTGGTGACATCCTCATGAGGTGTCCAGTCCACCGGAGATTATTTCTGATTTGAAGATCTTCCATTGATGGCAACCCTGTCCGTTGGTGGACAGCACAATTATACGGTTTATCTTGCCTTTAACCCGCATGGATACACGGTGGTTGTTCCAGAGTCTCTGGCGTAGTCGGCTGAAAAATGCACTACCCTTGGACATCCTCCTCTGTATTTCATCATCAATGTATCCATTACTTGATATAGTGCTTCCGAGGTAGGTGAATTCCAGAACAGAGTTCAGCTTGTTTCCATCAACCATGAATTCCTCCTCTCTGGTTCTTGTAGAGTTGAGTTGGTACAACACCTCGATCTTCTTCATGTTAATCTTCAGGCCGAACTTCTTTGACGCATCGGAGAAAGCATCCATATTTTCTGCATCTCTTCAGCAGAGTGTGCAACTAGTGCACTGTCATCTGCGAATAGCAGCTCTCTCATCAGTATCCCAGTAGTCTTGGTCTTAGCTCTGAAGTGTGCGAAGTTGAATAGGTCAGCGCTCTGTCTGGACTGTATATAGACATCATCCCCCATGTCACGGAAAGCCTCATCGATGGAGATGGAGAAGAGCGTGGGGACCAGTACACAACCTTGCTTGACCCCATTTGCGACACTCAACGATCCCGAGACTTCCCCTCCAACACTAACATTCGTCATAATTCCGGTGCGTAGTGCCTCGATCATTGGTGTGAACTTCTCTGGGCAACCATACTTCATCAGTAGCTGCCATAGTCGGGTCCTCCTAACTGTATCGAACGCCTTACTGAAGTCGACAAATACTATGTACAGGTGGTCGGTCCTGCTCAATGCACTTTTCTTGTAGCTGTCGGTGACAAAATATTATATCCACGGTGCTCCGATTTCCTCTAAAGCCACATTGTGTCTCCGGAACTACTTCTGGTGTTATGTTGGTAGATAGTCTGTTGAGGAGGATCCTGGCGAAGATCTTATATGCTATGGAAAGAAGGTGAGATTCCCGTATAGTTCCCACAGTCTGTTCGATCATCTTTCCTGTAGATGGTTACAATGCTAGCATTCTTCTATGCTTGTGGTACATAACCCACCTCCCAAGCATTGGTGATTAGTTGGTGTAGTCTGCTGAACAAAACTTTACTAGAAAACACCAAATCATTATTTTACTTAAATCATTCAATTTTTGCAGGATTACATTACGACAGAACGGTGCCTCAATATAAATAGTCATTTATAAATATGATTAAAAGCTGATCATTTATCAAGTTATGGACGATATTGTGATGATTGATTATTATTATTATTATTATTATTATTTATTATTGATAGGCAAGAGTGCAGAGTTCGAAAATGATGCGAGATTGAACAGGTAGCCAGTTAAGTGATTTCAGAAGTGGGACAGAATGGGAAACAGAGGAGACCGTGTGACAACTCTAGTTAAGTAGTTCTGAACACACTGAAGTTTTAGAATATCTTTATATACAATGTTATAAAGAAGAGAGTTGCAGTAATCAAGCCTACTAGTAATGAGTGCTGTAGCAATGGTTTTGGCGACTGAAAGAGAAGTATAGCAACGAATTCGGCGAAGGTCACGATTATAGTAGAAGGAGTGACATGTCAGAGAAACATGTTTTCTGAAATTTAAATCGCTATCAAATGTGACACCGAGATTACGTACAGTGTCTGGTGGTGTGACGCTAGCACTAAGGATGTTCGTAGAGAAGAAATGAGTAAGTTTGTTGCGTTGTCTGGATGTACCTATAATGATGAAATCTGTTTTGGTGCAATTGAGCCTAAGTCTATTGTTTGTCACCCAGAGATGTCACTGAAATAGTCACCTAGTTGTTCAAGGGAAAGATCAGTGACTGCTGTAGATAATGATTTTTGTATACTTGGGTGTCATATGCATACAAATGATGGTCTAATTTGTGGCTGTAAATAAGAGAGCTTAGTGGTGTAGTATACAGAGTAAACGGCAACGGTCCAAGAACAGAGACTTGGGCAAAACCGCAAAACAAAGGCACTGCATTTGAAAAATGGTTTCTAATTTTCTAAGATTGAAATCGATTTATTAATAATGAGCGGATCCAAGTGAGTGCTATGCCCGATATGCCAAACCAATCAGATAGGCGATATAGAAGAACAGAATCATCAATGGTGTCAAAAGCTGATTATAAATATAATAGTGATGATGACATCACTTGTTATCGTAATCTGGATCAGCACGAACAACATATCCTAGGTCACACATGGCCTTCGCTTACAGGTGTTTGCGGACAATCAGTCATAACGTTCACTACAAATGGGTACCCACATCATCATAACGGCAAATGTATCTCAGGTATGTGGTGTTGACAGTAAGCGCTAATCATCTATCTATCTATCGATCTATCTATCTATCTATCTATCTGTGTGTGTGTGTATGTGTGTGTGGGGGGGGGGAGGTGGATGGATGCGCGCGCGTGGGTGTCTGATGAAGGGAGATCAGTTGTAATTACTAAGAAATAAAGTGTATTAATTAATCTTGTTGATGTTTGAGATAACTGAGCAGTTTTGTGATGTATAATTTCGACATTCCAAGTTATTTATAATTACCGGCTGTTCCTCCAGGCCAGTAGTAGTCTAGACGGGGTGAGTAGGTGAATGAGTGAGTACGTAAATTACTGTGTGAGGGCGTCGTAGGGTGAGTAAGTAAGTTGATGTGTGAATGAGTGAACCAGCGAGTGAAGAAGTAATAACTTGGTTTAGTCACGGTGACATCTGATCAAGGGGCAACTCCCCGTGGAAATAATATGATCAAGATAAAGTCTTTTTGTGATGAATGAAACATGACAGAAATACAGAAAACATTGTGATTCGATTCTCTAACGTCAAGA
>JAODUP010000169.1:292500-310000 GCA_025642065.1 Paralvinella palmiformis
CAAATAGTTCCATACTTATCTGTGACACACACACACACACACACACACACACACACACACACAGACAGACACACACACACAAGATGTCATACCACGTTCAGATAAACAAAATGCCAGCTATATTTCTCTCTGCTCGTCCGTCCTCATGCAGTCCAGATGATCCTTAAGTACAGTTCCAGACTAGAGAGTCTATACTGTAATTATAATATATCCACAATAATAATGACCTCAGTATATGAAGCAGACTGTCGTTAACCTAAAGTGACATCTGGTGGAGGTATGGCTCATTAACTATAGTATCTGACAGCTGATTGGCCAGTTTATTGTTATTACATGCAAGATTGTAGCCACATAGTCACAAATGCTGCCGGTGTATGTATATCAAATAAATACACTCTTGTTTATGAGGGTAACACCCCCTCTCTCTCTCTCTCTGTATGTATGTATGTATATGTGTGCGTGTGTGTCTGTATGTGTGTGTTATGATAATAAACAATTAGCTGTATACTGACGGGCATTTCAGAAATACAACCGTCGATATGTACACTGTAATAACTAGATTGTTTTGTTGTGTAATTTTGTTTATTTAGTTTTTCGTTGTTTGTCTTCTGGGTGACTTTCTAATATAATCCTCAGTAAACTGACACCAAATGGCACTCAAGTTTGAGCAATGTGAAATTCAGCCATTTTAGTCACGTAGAGATCCAAAAATTCAACTGTCCGTCACTCGTAAAGCTGGATCAGAAGTTCACGGCTTGACCTATCTGGGTAAGTTCACATGTTCGTCACATTTCAGTAAATTCCACAACGCTGTTTCGTGATCGATACATTTTTGTTGATCGTCAATCATTCTCAAACGAAATGTAATCCACGTAACACACACACACACGCACACACACACGCACACACACAGGGCGATAATAGGCCCTAAGGTTGGTACTTTTTGTCGGGAGCGTGGCCATTCTCCATCAACGAGTATTGTAAATAATTACCGGGGTTAAACGTTTGTAAAGAAGTGTAAAATAAACAGCACGACATTAAAAAGCACCTGGTTCGGATTCGGTATAAACAAAGAGTTATTATTGTGTAGTCTTGGACTGTGAGGGATGGCTGTGGAACGACTCTGATACCTGTGAGAGATGGCTGGGAGTAGACTCTGATACCTGTGAGAGATGACTGGGAGAAGATTCTCATACCCGTGAGACATGGCTGTGGGACGACTCCCCGGGCAAACATCCCACAAACCTGGCTACATTGAGCCTTTTCGAACTTTAACCTGGATATCTGTGAGGGTGCTCTTTATTATATTATATTATATTATATTATATTATATTATATTATATTATATTATATTATATATTTCTTGTATATTCCCCTTTGAATATGTTACCAGGATTTCCGATACTTTGAGTCATTGTATTTTCACCCACTTCCCCTCCCCCCTCCAGACACACACACACACACACACACACACACACACACACACACACACACACACACACACACACACACACACACACACACACACAGAGAGAGAGAGAGAGGGGGGGGGGGTGGGGGAAGGCTACATCACCATATATAACATTACGTTCTGCCATTAATGACAGCAGCCATATCGGAACAGACTGGAAGTGCAGCTTTAACAAAATGGCGCTGACGTGAACGCCCTCTATCGATGATCAAAACGTCCAGTATTTTGGCGTACGTACTCCCGACAGAGATCACTATCACGTGACTATAACGTTTGCGGGACAACTCCATTCAGTCTGATTCACCGATTCAAAGCATGGCAACCTCATTAATATTTATACGTTTGGGGAAGATGAGTTTGTTGTGCATACCAGTGTGCTTAGCTCATATACATGACAGTAGGTGCGTGCGTGCATGTGTGTGTGTGTGTGTGTGTGTGCTAAAAACGAGGTATTCCGTGATTGTGCTGCCACAGAAATATGTATTGGAGATTAACCTGGTCATTTATTGTGCATCACATTTCAACTATTGTCAGTCTATAGCACCCGCACGCACGCGCACGCATGCATGTACCTACACATACACGCACGTACGCATGCACGCACACACGCATGCATGCACGCACTAAGGGTTCAAAATAACAAAAAACGAATTTTAATGAGTAAACAACATAGTGTCAATCCATATTCAGCGCCGTTTAAGACTTTTTTTGTAAGATTGTTTGCGAACACATGGACAAAACCTCACAAATTCGCTTATATATATATATGTATAATATATATATATATATATATATATATATATAAGATGATGATGATTGATGTTTTACGGCCACTTTTGTGCACAAGATAGGGTAAATAGGCCGAGCGACCTCCAAAGGTAATGAGACGAAGTGAAAGACGAAACAACCTTCAGATATGCCCATGATATGTGGTCCAATACGCTACCGCTAGACCACGGAGGCGCCCCTATATATATATATATATATATATATATATATATGTGTGTGTGTGTGTGTGTGTGTGTGCAGACCTATTATCAGTCCTTGCCGATAATATCTTCTATTTATTCACAGTATCCTGGTATACTACTATAACACATTTACTAACCACATGCTGAAGGCACATAGGAACCGGAAGTAAAACTTCATTGCGCAATACCGGACATTCCGCCATTAATGCCTCCACGGCTACGGCCTATAGGTCAGCAGAGATCCTGGAAAGGGGTGGTATTCGAATTGAGCGATATTAAAGGTGGAGCGATGGGAACATTGACCGAAACGGGGACGAAACCAACTGACGATCTACAAATCCTGAAACCGGAAGTACGTCATCTCTCATGGCTACTAATGGACAGAACGTAATAAAGTGGTAAACATGTTGTCTGGACACGTGACGTTGATGCTGCCGTCTCGTGCCGAGCCATCTGGTTCCGGAAGGAGCTGAAGCTGTCACTAGGGAGAGGAGAGTAGCCCACAGCCGTCGGCACCTTCTACCAGCTGATGAGAGCGGTCACGATCAAGGTCAGACCGTTTAACTCGGATACTCATCATTCTTGTTTTATCGCTCACTACGCCTCCACGATTATCGTCCACTAAATGAATCGCCAAGACCGGAAGTGCTAGGAAAAGAAGTTCCGGTTAATTAACGACGCTCCGATATAAGTGACGTAGAAACTTAACTGTCACAAGTTGTTAGCGTCTTCCATCTGCTGTGGTGGGTGGCCAGAGTGTGGCGTCCTCTGGCGAACAATAATCTAGAACTGAGAGATGTAAATGCTGGCCTTAATTATGATTGGCTGTTATCATCGACTCGTCACACTGCACACTTCACACACTCCCACACTGATGACGTAATTGCGTTGCATCAGTAAAATGCAACGGGTAGGTGAAAACAATTCACACACACACACACACACACACACACACACACACACACACACACACACACACACACACACACACACACACACACACACACATACATACATACACATATACGTACTTATATACATACATACTATGTATGCATTTATATTATGTCTGGTTGTAAAGATATGATAAAAACTAGATAGGCCATTTTGGACGTCATCTTGGGATCCCAAGTTAGCACAAGGTGGATTTCCGGGGACTTTTAGTGTTATTTATATCACTTTTCTGTCTCATTCTTGAAATTTTCCGCTTGTTACCAATTCGTTCCAGGTTTGAGCTATTTCAAGCTATTACTCCTGGACTGTACAAACCCAACACACATGCACACCCACCCACAGTTACATAATACATACGTACATATATACATATATACATACATTCATACATACATACATACAATATTTAGATATATACACACGTACATACATATATAAATACATAGATCAGTGTTGGAAATTCGTAACGTGGTGTTCGACAAGAAGTGTCTTAAAAGAAGAGGTCAGCATGGCCACAATATCCATGGCACGAGTACTTCCAGTAGGTGTATATTCCATTTTAATAGTAGTAACATTGAAAGTTCCATAAAAATATATTGTGTCGACCATAGATCTATCAAATATTGCTGTTTATCACTAGTCTATATTGCTGGTTGTAGTACAATATGGTTTATTATTAATGGAATTAAAAAACTAACTTTAAAAGTTTATTCCTCGTCGCACTCAGATAGCTAGAACGTTTTGGAATCATTACGAAAATAAGGATTATGGATACACTTAGCGAAACGGGCAACATCGATAATCTGCCATGCAACTTTTCACTAACTCAACTCCCTGAGGACTGTTGGCCAATGGCAGGCTTCACAATAGGCCGGTCGAATCTCAATCGACTGATACTATTTCGACCAAAGACAGAGCTCTGTTTAGAAATGTACCGGATCTACTTTCAATGTCATTAGCTGGCGTCAGGTTCTGTATTCTTCCGCATTGCGTGATTCTATTAGCTTTAGTCACCTGGAGAAGACAGGCCATACAGAGGATATGCCCCCCCCCCCCACACACACACAAACAGGCTATTGCCATATTGGATAATGCTGACCAGATGCTCGCTATAGCCTCCCCCCTCTAGCTTTCCTTTTAGATTATACGCCAATATCATCTGAGTGGCGGTCATGTTTTGGTAGTACCGGAAGTAGCAATGTCAAGGTAGCGACATCTATTATCGCTCTAGTTGTTCTTATTGTTGACCTGTGATCAGTTGTATGTGTTGTCGTGGGAAATGATCAATAAGCTCAACGATGATATAACACAAGATATGCAATGTCGCGTGACTAAGATAGAGCTAGCCAATAGAGCGAATAAATATATGAATAGGTTTTTGTACGAAAATAAAGATTAGTCGCTCAAGCCTCAAATGAGAACTTTGACGTGGCACAGCTAATAAAGCCTTGCGTGAGATATTCCAAAGGAGAAATATATACTTCTTAATTATAGCATTGACTTGTTATGCCTCAGCGATTGACCTAGCTATGTCTAAAAGATGTTTCATCTTTCATTTCTTCTAATTACCTCTGGAAGTCGCTTGATCCATTTAATCTACCATGTACATACAAGTAACTGTAAAAGAACAACTTTTTCACATTTTAAATTTTGTCTTGGCAGTAGTCTCACTCGGAGCATCTGACTCAATAACTAGTCGCTAGCTAACTTTGTCAAAGCCTTTTTGTTTCTGATGGATAAAAGATCGCGCAGATGCACTAAACAATATAATTTGATGCCACAACCTAAAGATATGTTGTTTAGTGCCCTATCGCCTACACCTGGGCAGTGCCCATCTTTTGATTTAACATGATAGGATAATAAACATATAACGATTTTTCTGTTGCCGGAATTTTTGTTTGGGCATTCCGAATCCTTTATAATCCGATATATCACCGCTTTAGCAACATGGTCGGATTAACCAGGCGTGACTGCATTATAAGGAACTACACCCTGTTGGAGTACGTATATCGATCGATGTCACGTCAAAATACTACTAATGTATGTTTGTTATAACACATTGTAGTTTATATACAATCGAGAAAGCTCTGATCTTATTGTAATCTGTCTTAGCTTTATGACCCTAGAAGCTCCCTAACAACAAATAGTTTCAGGCGCCATGTAGTCTCTTCATAGACTATTCTAGCAACAGTGCTTTGATGACATCCTTCTGTTGAGATGAAGTCAATACACGAGAAGTGTCATGGAATATAGTGTATATATATATATATATATATATATATATATATATATATATATATGAATGAATAAAAAAGGGATATTAGAAGAGAGAGAGAGAGAGAGAGATGAAAGAAAGAGAATTCAGCGTTTAGCTACAAGCCTATCAAAAACTCGTCCCCCTCCTCCTCTCTCTCTCTCTCTCTCTCTCTCTCTCTCTATATATATATATATATATATATATATATATATATATATATATATATAGTCTTTTCAAATACAAACAAAGCAGAGTACTCTGATTTATAAATATAATCCACCTGAAATCTCAAACAAAGATTAGAAGAGTAGCAGTAGATCTTGGCCAACAACCAGTAACCATCTACAAATATTGATTTGTGTAATATAATGTTGTGTGCTGATAATGACATTGTGGTATACAATCAATGGGATACCAAGATGCTGACCAATTGAATGACAAAACGTTTCTGTGTCAAGTGAGATTTATAAAAAAAACAAAAAAAAAACAGGAGAAATATAAATATAACCATATAATTTTTGCGATGTCCGAAGGCGAAATACAGTTTTCGTTATATTTGAAATTTATTAAATTAATCTACAAACGAACATAAACACAAAAAATTCACTTTTCAACAAAGTGACATTCTAACACCTAGTTGGCGTAGCAGCACCATCTAGCGAATTGTTTTAACCCCGATACCGCTTTGTTATCGCTATCGTTGAGATTATTGTTTTGGTGACATCTAAACAACACGGTCATTCACGTACTGATATATGTACTCTAGCCACCACCTGCGAGTGTATTGATTGTCTCCTGACCAAAGGAACAGACATTCCCGGGTCCTATCATTCCTATCCGGACAGGTGAATGACGTTGGATGGCACGTGACATAGGGACGGATTATCGAGGTTACGCAGCACACTAGCCTCGGATTGGTCACATGGTGATGTGAAATACCCGGATAAATGGCGATATTTGGGGGATATCTTCATCGATAATTATGTGCAATGTGAGAGAGATAATATGAGATGACAAACAAAATGTGGGAATATATATAACTAATGTGTTATTGTGTTTTGTTGTGTTATAACAACCCTAATACTGATAGTAATAGACTGACAACTAGTAGTAGTAATAGTAGTAGTAGTAATAGTAGTAGTAATAGTAATAGTAGTAGTAGTAATAGTAGTAGTAGTAGTAGTGTAGTAGCAGTAATAGTAAGTAGTAGTAGTAATAGTAGTAGTAGTAGTAATTGTTGTTTTTGTTATTATTGTTGTTGTGGTGGTAATAGTAATAATAGAAGATGATGTAGATATAGTAGTAGTAGTAGTTGTAATAATAATAATAATAATAGCAAAGTAGTATTTGTAGTAGTAGTAGAAGGAGAAGAAATAGTTATAGTCGTTGTTGTTGTTATAGTAGTGGTGGTAGTAGTAGTAGTAGTAGTAAAAATATATAATACTAATATATATATATATATATATATTCTCGTTGTTTTTGTTGTTATTGTCGTTATCGTTATTGTTGTTATTACGTCTACAAATCTTAACTCTAGATATAAACATCGAATGTCTGTTAATTAAAACTGACTACTACTATTATTATCACTACTACTTCTACTACTACTACTACTACTACTGGAGGTGCTGCTGGTACTATTAGTACTACTTGTTGTCATTGTTGTTGTTGCTGATGCTGACGAAGTACAGTCTAGTTATCTATTTTCACTCGGAGACAAACAGATCCAACCGCAAGATGAATGACGACAACCCTAAACCTGACGTGAGTGGCTGGAATACGTCACGTGATTGAAATTACGCCTTCTTTCTGCCACCTTCCATCACTCGGCCTCGGAGAAGGGAGGCTTTAAATAGTCACCAGTACACCTTCGGAGTTAGATCGATCGTTGTCTAACGTCATCAATCGATTGATAAATCCCCGGGAGCTATCGATCAACACTGGGAGGAGCTCGCTTACTTAGCTATGGCAATTATTTACCTTGACATCCAGGCATCCGGCCACCTCCAAACAAATGGTGCACAAAGAATGATTGTCCCTGCTCTTGTGTGCCTCTATTTTTCTACTACTTTTGTTGTAGTATTAATACTACTAGTAGTAGTAGTGGCAGTAGTAATAATTGTAATTATTATTATTATTATCTTTATTATTATTATCTTTATTATTATTATCTTTATTATTATTATTATTAGTAGTAGTAGTAGTATTAGTAATAGTAGTAATAGTAATTATTATTATTAGTAGTAGTAGTAGTAGTAGTAGTATTAGTAGTAGTAGTAGGAGTAGTAGTAAATATTAAGTATTATTATTATTATTATTATTATTATTATTTTTATTATTATTTTTATTATTATTATTATTATTAGTGGTAATATTTCTGTTATTCAAACATACAGGGCACAACATTTGTTTAACAATAGAATGTTTGTTTATTTATATATTTTTATGAGTATTTATTCTAAAGACAAATATGGCTTCAGTATACTTTATCTACAGACACGTCTTTCTAACAATCACGCAATCTCTTCAGAATAAAAAGGAAACAACAGTCTACGATCTTGTTGTTCTCACTCACTCACTCACTCACTCACTCACTCACTCACTCACTCACTCACTACTACTGAAATAGTTGGTAAATTCGTAACAAACAAATTTTTTGTCTGTCCAATATATCACGTGTGTTTGGGCGATAAACGAGGACTGGGCAGCCAAATACAGCCCACGCTCTCTTTCTCTCTCTCTCTCTCTCTCTCTCTCTCTCTCTCTAGTCAAATATTAGTCGCACAGTGGCCGACTGGAGACCGGAAACCGTACTCCGGAAGTCGGGCGTGCCTCGCCTCATTTAGCAGCACGACGAGGATGGAATGTGCATTACAGGCACCGAGCGCGGTGCATTGTCCGCCAAGATGGCGGCTGGCAATTTATGAATGTCGCCGATCGCAGATTGGGCGATAATAAATGTCCTTTATCCGACCGGAAGCTATTCATCTTTCAATAGGACGAGCGTCGCCGCGGTCGGATAATGCCATCACGTGATCAGTTTTGTCGTTCCCCGATAGAGTGTATCGTAGTCTAGGTGTTAGTGTACTTAACTACGAAATGGCACACATTCGGCTCTTCTCGTAACCGTGCCGCTGTGAAAAATGGACATTTTTGGACAGCTCTAAGCACTTTAAACGACGATTGGAATCCAGACAATTAGATGTCAAGTTTTTTTTGTAGTTGTTGTTATAGGTAACACCTGGAGATTTGTATATTACTAAGATTCCGAGTTTCTATATTATCACTATCGCCACAAGATTAAAAGACATTTATTTATCCCTATTTATGTTTACTGTATATACTCGTGTATAAGTCGATCTCGTATATAATAAAAGACGGGATCAATAAACCAGTCAATATCGCTGGAAACCGCGTAAGTTGAATATGAGACGAGGTTGAACTTTAAACTTTGAAGATGTTATTTTCGGGAAAATGGCGTTTTCTTTTTGACCTGGCGTGTTGATGTTTTACGGCCACTTTTGTGCAAATGGCAGGCTAAATGGGCTAAATGATATGTGTGTATGTAGAATTGATTTTACAGCCAAATACATCGGCGATATTTATACATCAAACTAACTACTAAGACAGCTAATCAAATCAAGCTGAAATTGTTAATTATTGCCGATAGTCGTTGCTTTATGTTTTTAAGACATGAAATGAAATACATTGAAATACAAACCTGTCGCTGATAAATGTGAATTAAATTGAAATATTTAGTAGAAACACGAGTAGCTCTAACTGAAAAATAAACCAATTTTACCTATTACCACTCACCAGACCCGACGTTTTTTCCCCGTCTGACTCGTGTATAAGACGAGTGTGGCAAACGTTGATTATTTCAAGGATTAAAATCTCGTCTTATACACGAGTATATACGGCACTTACGCCGACATCCTATCAGTCGTTTCTCATTCTAGGTATCTTGTTCAGGTTTTGTATCCCGGTAAATTATGGGTCCAGTAAATGTTGGTTATGAAAAACTCGAATATAACGAAATAGCGGCCTAATTCGAAATAGCTTGCCCATCCGACCAAGCTCGGCTATAACGAAATTATTATAGCTGAAACTCGTTTAATACGAAGTGATTTTTCGCTCCCAGCAACATAAGATAAATCAACTGTGCGCTGGTTATAATGATTTTAGAAGTTTGAAATGTTTTTGTTGCATTTTCAAATGTCAATCCTGTAAGATTTATGTGATCGTTGTGATCGTTGTAATCGTTGTGATCGTTGCAATCATTAATGCACTAACCATTTGAAGCCGACACTCAACTTTAACGGAAGTGAGACTGTGAAAACAGTCTCTGGTAACATCGAACTGTTAAGATCAGATTTCCTTACAAAAACAGTGATCTAATTGGTAGCAGGTTGGCACACATACCACTACCACCTGGGTTCGAATCTCGGCGTGGGCATATCTAAAGGTTGTTTCATCTTTGACTTCACTTCATTACCTTTGGAGGTCGCTCGGCCCATTTAGCCTACCATGTGCACAAAAGCGGCCGTAAAACATCAATAATCATCGTTACAAAAATGTTTATATAGAGGCGTTTCCAGGAATCACTTACTAGCAAACGTTTACTAGTGATATACTGACAAAAAGTTTGATGTAGTGGACGAAAAAGTGAAATCGCGAAATCAAATTTTTGAAACAATATGGCTGATCTTCCTCCCCCCAAATATAACAAGTCGCTCTCGGCCATTGATTCTGGATATTATTGTAAATATAAAGTACCAATACCGTTCAACCTTCGTGACACACTTAATATCGGCAATAGACAGGTACGAGTCGCATGTTGTCACTGTACTTGATGGATACAAGTCATCGAACGTGGGACTTAATCGACCAATCGACGATCGGCCAATCTTGTGAGCGTTGTTAATTTAAAGCGTTCAAACCGTATAAACCAAAGCCTATCCCGGATGATCCGGAAGACGACATCCCATCGGCTGATCTCGACTCTCACTTACAGTCTGCTAGCGTGGTCAGTCAGAGACTAGCGAGCTGATCGTTTAGGAAATGATCATCAACACTGCTAAAAATACAGCCATGATGGTGATGATGATGTTGTTGTTGATGATGTTGTTGTTGTTGATGATGATGATGACGTTGATGATGTTGATGATGGTGGTGGTGGTGGTGGTGATGATGGTGATGATAATGGTGATGTTGATGATGTTGATTGTAATGATAATGTTGATGGTGTTGTTGATGATGATGATGATGATGATAATGTTGATGATGATAATATTAATGATGATGATAATGATGATTATTATGTTTCTGATGATTATGTTGATGATGGTTATATTGCTCTAATGAAGCCATCATCCACGCCGAAGCAGTTGACAAGTACACAAAGTTCACCCGATATCTGGAGATTGGGACGCGTTAGTATTTAAAACTTATCCGATCAAAAACAAGTTATAAACAAACAAACAAACATCATACGTTCAAACCATTTTATTTTTGTTTGTCATAATTAAGAAACTATTTTGAAATAAAGGATAAAAGTAATTGTTGTGTTTCTTCCAGTTAGAACATAGGAAGGCATGACTTCGTTGTCTACTGAGTTATCGTTGACATTTTCTCAATCCGTCACACATTCGTCAGTTGACGGCATTAGACATTTCGTCGCGACTTGACAAATCGGATAATTCGAAAAACCGTTATAACGAAATGATTTCTATTTCCTGTTGAAATTCGCTATAACCAGCTACTTTTACTGCGAAAGCATATCTCTCGTACACGAAGCCATCTTCGCCAATTAGGTGAACGAAAACCACGAGTTTAAGGTTCACAGTATTACATCACAGACCGGACCCCCCACCATTTTATATGTAGCTAATGAGGTGTGGGTAAGACCTAATACGTTTTATAATAAAGTGAGCGGAAAAAAACATAATAATATACACAGGAGACTGGTAACAGAGTAAATAGATGGAACATGTAAGGAGGGTGGGCTTATCTCATGATGTCGTGTTTGGCAAAATTAATCCGCGTTTGCAGGAACTCATGAATATGCAAATCGAGCTAGAGACCGGGCGCATCCCGAGACGTAAACATTGCTCGACCGAAAATCCATCTATTTCAATGGTTTAGTGACAAATATGATCCGGAATAACGCCGATTGGTTTAAATATATCACATATAAAAACCAAAACGTTCTGATGTTGTAAGCCAAAAGTTGCTAAATATTATGTCCCAGAATACAGACCTTTAGGGTCTAGCTTCCAATAAAACGATAGCACGCTGTATGCCTCTGTTCAAGCCGAGGAGAACCTGCCAAGTGCCTTAAGAGTTCCAACAACAAACATGTAAGGTTTACGGTCTAAAGATTGTGAAATCGATTGTGGAGGAGATTCCCTGTCGCGTAATTCGTTTTTGTCTGCCGTGGCACGTAAACAGAGTTAACAAACACATGGTCACGCCGATGCCAGGTCATGACCTTGATGCACCAATCCCACTAAAAGAGCGGTTCCAGAATAAAAACATCAGATACGAGTTATATTTAGAGCGGCACAATTACGATGTGCGGTCGCTATGTCGTAATAACTCCGGGATTCACTACCCGAGCTGACTGCGATAACGACCTCTGGTGTACCTCTCGGTAGATCCCATAGCGCCGAGATCCAGATATGATCTACACAGATGAGCCAAACAAGGATCTGCTTTAACTACTCTCCGGGATCAGCGACCTTTGTCCTCCATCAGTAATATCGCCGTTGGACACCGGATCAAGATAACTATCCAGAACAAATCCGTTTCTTTTGTTCATCTTGTTTGTTTATTAAACTTTTATCGCGTGCCCTTCGCCGACGAAGGAGAATGGCTAATACCTTAGCAACCGCCGTCGACGTAAATAACACGGCGGCAATCACGTGACACCTTACGTTATAACGAGGCGATCGGGGCGAGCCGAGTTCCGAGGTCTGGGATTGGGCAATTTTCAAAAGATTACTGCTTTAAGCGTCGTCGATGTGACACCGTCACTTCGCTAATGTGACCGCTTCAGATCCAGAAGCGTGTGAGCGCCTGCGCAAACCACTCCGTCCGCCCCGCTGACGTCTTGACCCCATTATGTGCCATTATGCGGCGGTGTTCCTCCGCGTACTTCGACACGGCGGCATGAATATAGAGCCAAGTGGACTCTTATACTGCCCGATTATGGTCATTAATTCTCGGACCAATCATTCTTCAGGATCTAACAAGGTAAGGCGGCGTCTTCTGGATTGTCGAAGAGAGATTCTGGAGACGATATGATGATGTAGGAGGTCGGCGGTCAAACTATAGCCCGCAATGATACTTACATCTCTTGGATGAGACAGCTGTCAGCCATTAGACAGGACAACTGTCAGCCACTAGACGGCAATTAGAGCAACCAGCTATAAACCATTAGAAGAAATAACTATCACCGATTAGAGGAAACGACGGTCAGCTATTAGAGGAGGCAGCTGTCAGTCATTAGAGGAAATAACTTTTAGCCATTAGAAAAAACAGCTGTTAGCCACTTGAGGAAATAGGTGTCAGCCATTAGATGAAATAACATCCAGTTATTAGAAAAGATGGCCATTAACGATTAGAGAAGCAAATTGTCAACATTTAAAACAGCCAGCTGTCAACCATTGCGATGAACAGCTAGCTGGATATTATTACAGCAAACAGCTGTCAGCCATTGGAGAAGGCAGCTTTCACTAGACAGAGATAGATAGAAAGATAGATAAATAGATAGATAGATAGATAGATAGATAGATAGATAGATATAGAGCTCGCGCGCCCGCACGAGAGAGAGAGAGAGAGAGAGAGAGAGAGAGAGAGAGAGAGAGAGAAAAGACAGACAGACAGACAGACAGACAGACACCTAGACATAAAGAAAACCTTGTTTAAGCATCAATTACATGGTAGCGCGGCCAACATCAAAAGGAGATGATAAAGATACAACCAGACAAAGATGACACCGCAAAATGCTAATTTTATTCCCATCTTCTAAGTTCAAAGAAATCTTAAAATACCTGACAATCTTCCATCACATCATAGTAACACTGGAACGGCTGACTCAGTCAGCACGTGACTGAAACTCTATTCTGATTGGCCAATCAGGTTCTGATAATAAATGACAGGAGTATGTCTATGGATCGTGTGTAACATTTGGCGTGTTATATAAATTTTTCGACAAATCAAGCTTCATTTCCTCAAACGTCGGCTATGATACTAAATACCAGCACGCCACCTAACGGAAGACGGAAAAACATAATTCTGAGGCTAGAGCATAACCTGGTCATGACCCGATCATAACCTATTTATGGCATAAGATATGCAAGATGGAGAAGTAGAAGAAACTTTCCGGCGAGAAATATACGATGCACGAAAAGACACAGTCCCGAGATCAACAAGAGTACCACCGGTTCCGGTTTTCGGTTGAGGTTTGGATCAGGTCTTATATCCCGAATGCGGTCACCATTGTCTGGATTGGACATAATAACCAGATCACGTGCTCAGTTGTGTTTACTGATGTCGGATAGACTGACCCAAATAATTCTGCTTTCAATATGGCGTCTAAAATGTTGGTCGTCGGAAACAGTAGGCCCAATGGAGACAAATATCATGTGACGTCATATCCTGTAAGTCAGGTCATGTGATGCGGAGTTCTTATTGGTCAATCTAAATTCTTCAGACGCCATATGATCACGTGGTCAGCTTGCATTAGGCTGACATGTCTTAGAATGCGTCTGCTGTTCGATGAAACTGTTTACTCGGTTTTGAAAACGATAAGAGACAAATCTTTTATCCGGACGTTCATCTGGAATGATATTTATCACGGAGTATAGCCGCCATATTGTTTCCTCGGGATTATGCTGTTGGTGACGTCAGAACTTATATGGCCAATCGTTAAGGCCCATCAGTAATATTTAGATGCATTGATGGTTGATGTCTTGAGGCCACTTTTGTGCACATGATAGGCTAAATGGGCCGAGCGACCTCCAAAGGTAATGGAGCGAAATCAGATATGAAACAACCTTCAGATATGCCCACGCCGAGATTCGAACTCAGGTGGTAGTGATCTGTGATCCAACGCGCTACCAGTTATACCACGAAGGCGCCACCGTACTCTTTAGGGGTTAATGTTAATGGTCAAGAAACTTAGCATCAGTTGGAAGTCAGTTATTTGTTTATTAAAGTTTAACCTATAAAGACAATTCTGGCTTTCCTGTTGCTTTATGGTGTCGAATAAAACACGAATTCCGTAAAGATGAAATACTGATAGCTCATTGAACCGCCCCCCCCCCCGATGAATAAAATGTAAGATGTTCGAAAACAAAGTATGTATGGCTGTACCAATTTAGATCTTCAAAGTGTACAACAACACACAAGTTTCCTTATATATATATTTCTGTCGACAGATAAATAATTGGCTTCCCAAACAATAAATTTGTACATTATTTGACTGTCATAGACGTTGTACAGAGACTGTACACGACGAAACATACTGTTTATTGTGTTTATTAGTTGTATCTATAATTATACAGATACAGCGCCCTCTACCCACATTATTTACTATCATTCGTAATTGTTTAATTACGTTAGACAAATGTTGTTTGTTTTCTTTGGGAGAGTGATATCTGATATCAGAACGTCTCAGCTGACCTTTCCCGTCCTTGACCTATCATAAAGTGGTATTAGTATGGTGGAGTCAGAATACATGGGTTTTTAAAAGTAAATGTTTTATTATTAAAATATATAAGATTTTGGTGATAATTTCAGTGTTTCCCCCCATGAATAGTCACATACACATACGCGCGTACGCACGCGCGCGCGCACACACACACACACACTTAAACTGAATTTGTTTAAATAGCTGCGTGTTTAGATGGTGAAATGTTATTGTAGAACATCGATGATGATGATGATGATTGATGTTTTACGGCCACTTTTGTGGACACGGTAGGCTAAATGGGCCGAGCGACCTCCAAAGGTAATGAAGTCAAAGATGAAACAACCTTCAGCTATGCCCACGCCGGGATTGGAACACAGGTGATAGTGATCTGTGGTCCAACACACTACCGCTAGACCACGGAGGCGCCCCTTGTAGAACATAGAACGGTAGTTTATATAATATAGATACTGGTGGTGGTAGTGGTAGTATTAGTAAGAGTAGTAGTAATAGTTATTGTTAATATCCTAATAACAGTAATTGTAATTCTAGTGCCATTAAAATATTTACTACCAGACAGAAGACTTCCTCATTAGGAGGTGTAAAGACTTACGTCACAAAGTAGGAAGTTCTGATTAGCACAGTGTCTGATAACAAGACAATAAAAGGACTGGCACATTGTCTGATAACAGGACAATGAAAGGACTGGCACATTGTCTGATAACAGGACAATGAAAGGACTGGCACATTGTCTGATAACAGGACAATGAAAGGACTGGCACATCGTCTGATAACAGGGCAATGAAAGGACAGTCATTTGACATTCTTTGACAACAGGACAATAAGAGGACAATTAGCTGATAGCCTCTGAAAGTGGGACAATAACAGGACAATTAGCTGATAGTATCTGAGAATGGCACAATCATAGGACAATGGACTAAACATAGAACAATCAGATGACAGTGTCCGAAAACCGGAACAAACTTAAGACAAACAGAAGTTAGAAAACTACCCGGAAACACCCTTGAATGACATAATACCACGCCACCTAGCGTCAGGTTTAATATAGCAAATTAGATATTATCACTGACTAAATGCGCGCGTGTTTGTGTGTGTTTAGGCGGATCCTATATTTCCGCTTTATATTTAGGGATAGACTTGCCCGTTAGGCACGAATTGATGAATAAAACACCATCTACCGTCAGACCCCGAATATCAAGCGCGATCTATAATATACGCAGAAGCGTTACTATGGACAACAATCTCTAACAGTAGAATGGTGAGGAGGGGTAGGATCGTTATATGGGAGTGTCCTATTATCGCCCAGATCACGAGAATGTCTCGACGTCAACAGATCCAGTACGGTGACAGATATCCAGAAGAATAGGTCATCAGTCGGATGTTAGACGCGATGAACCGATAGTGCGAAAGATTGGTCTGACGGATACGCCCCCTAGCGGTGGACAGTGGAAAATGGTAATTGTGATAACTAGATCATATGTTGTCATTTTATCAGAGAACGATCGGACAATGGAGATTACAGATTGGAGACGATGACAAAACCCCAGAGATACCACGTGACGTATGAGATAGGAAAAACTTTAGATTATGACCAGACACACACACTCTCTCTCCCTCTCTCTTTTTGGACACACACACACACACACACACACACACACACACACACACACACACACACACACACACACACACACACACACACACACACACACACATACATACATACATACACACACACACACACACACTAATATATATATATATATATATATATATATATATATAAGAGAGAGAGAGAGAGAGAGAGAGTAGGGGGGTAGATAGATAGATAGATAGGTATGTCTACACGCACGATTATTAAAATCTATATTACTGTGTCTTTTATCATACTATTGAGGCTTGCCCACAAAACAGTCTTTATAACGTTCTGTTGTCTTCTCTCTAAATATAAACACAATCCACTGACAACTAGACTCGGACTGTCTGAGTCTATATGGGGAGTTCGTCTAATATCATGTGATACAAGAGGCTTTAGTGTACATAGACTTTGTATAGGGAACATATTGGGAACAGAAGTCAACAAGACAAGAACACGGAAAATAAAGAGAATACAATACATAGACAGGAGGAGA
>JAODUP010000169.1:315000-360000 GCA_025642065.1 Paralvinella palmiformis
TTTCAATGTACTAATGTGCGACGTTAAACACTCACTGAGGACGTCAAATACTCAGACAATGACCACCCTGAGAAATCACGCTCCATCATATATATATATATATATATATATATATATATATATATATATATATATATAGAGAGAGAGAGAGAGAGAGAGAGAGAGAGAGAGATGATGGAGTGCGATAATGTCTCAGGGTGAGGTCGTGCACTTAAAGTAGAAAACAGAAGATATGTTTTTTTACATTGTATCGTGTAGCTAGACGCAGCCAGAGGTCAGCACTGTAGTTCGGTAATACTACCGCTCCTAGCTGACTTACCTGTTTAAAATACAGATATCTCACGGCACTTTGATTGATTGATTTATTGATTGATTGATTGATTGACTGACTGATTGATTGACTGATTCATTCATTCATTTTACGACATTAAAAAAAGAAAGAGAATTTGTAGCGATTTTCTCGAACAGAACTGTTTCGGATAATTTTTTAATGGCCGCCATCTTTGATCATAACTGGCAAGTGACTAGCCAGTGTCAGATGACTATAAAGTTAAGTTACTGTATAGCACACGATATATCGTGCTTTACCGCAAACAAAGAATATAGAAAACTTACTAAACGAATTTACCTGTCTGGCATCCTCAAAACTGAATTATATTATAACACTGAAAAAATAATTGATAATTGATAATCTAAAACCTTTATATATGATTACATTAACTATTTTGTCGATAATGCCGGCCTGAGCTATACATCTTGCCCGTACAGCATTGTTTCGCTGTCACCGCATTTCACCGCACAAAACAAACCTTGCGAGGTCGCGCAACTGCCCTGGAAAGTAATTACCAGGCCCTCCACCGCCCCGCAACGCAAATAAAATATTTTATTTAGGTCTGCCCCGCGGGCTGTCCCCCCCTCGCAACCCGATGGGGGGGGGTTTCTGACTACCTCTACAGACAGAACAACATCCGGCACGACGAACTATGTCAACAGGTGTGACGTGTACCACGAAAACGAGGCTTGTCTGAGAGAACAGACACCGAAGTACAAAGTGATCTCAGAAATCGTACAGTCGAAATTAATGGCGCTCGGAAACATGTTGAACAAGTCTGCTGGTTGTGACCCTAGAATCACCGACTCCAGACGTTACGAGTCATACTCGTGGTCTCTCCGTAAACAGACAATCGTTTATGACAAACTTTAAGATCTTCAAGAGGTAAACGTCAAGAGGTAAATTCGACCCACCTAATTTACAACACCTCAGATATATGCTATCTTTCTGAGATCCACAAAACGATATTACGTTTCCTTTTCACTTTTATCAGTGAACCAAGTTTTGCCAAATATCTCCTTTTATGTGTCCTCTCCTTACCCGGCAAGTGTTATTATGGCAGGGAATGGTATTTGCAACAAATACCGCCATCTTTTTCTACGAAGGAAAAATTACACGTAGCAGTTTTCTGATTAAAGTTTTACTGGATATGAAATAAATTATACCTGTTTACCGTTTACACGGCCGTCATACGCTCAGAGACTAGACAAATAGTAGTGTTGATCTTCTAAAGTTAAATGGCAGCACCATCTTATCACGGGCAACGTCCAAGCTGACCTAGTACGAGTACTCCAGGTTTCCTCCAATCATATTTCGCCTTTCCATTGCAGCCCGGTCCACAAACATGGCGGCGCCAACAAACCCAACGCGCCGAAAGTATTGGGCCGGAGAATGTTCAGCTATTTCGTCCACCAAATATTGGCCACTAGTCAGTCAACTCATCAAACCGTCTCTCTGCCTATAATCGGTTAATCTTCACGCATCAGTGATCACCCCCCTTTAGAGGTACGTGTTCTATTTCTGAGCTGGGTTCAGTCGGTGCTCGGGTCTAAGTTGAGCGGCGTACAAACTGATCCCGATCGATTTCCGAATTCATGTCCTGTCTCTGATCCTTCTGACCAACAACTTAAAAGTCAACGAAACAAAAGCCATCTTTTATACTGTATTGTAATTTCTTTCTTGAACAATGGCGCAAATATGTTCCCCATTTGGAGCCTGTATGGATTATTGGTTTAGATGTTTTTTAAACACATTAAGAAAGCAAACCACCAGCCTTAATATGTTTACCCCCCCCCACACACACACACACACACACTCGCCTCTCGCTATATATATATATATATATATATATATATATATATATATATATATATATATATATATATATTATTATTATATTATTATTATTATTAACTGACACACCTCATAAACCTATAATTTTGGATTTGGAAACTAGCTTTTCTCACATCGTCCAATAATGGTTTTCACACAAACGGGTCAGTCGTCTTCCCAGAAATAGAGCCATATACCACGTGACTTGATGACTAAAACCTAGAACAGAACATTATTCGATAATAATCACAATGAAGTTTATCATAATATTTAAATGACGGTAACATTGACCGATTATCGGACTACTAAAGTCTTACTTTACTCGTACGTTAGTATATGTTAGTGTTAAATGTAAGTGGGCGATAATAGAGGTTGTAGCCATTTATGCATTACGTAACATTACAAAGAGATGGCAACGTTGTCTGTGAATCATCGAATGACGTCGATTATTTTCTGTTTCCAGTAATTTACTTTTCATTGTCAGCTGACTAGATGCTTAATCTCGAACTGACACGTGGGCGCCTCCGTGGTCTAACAGGTAACGCGCTGGCCCACAAATGTTAACCATCTGAGTTCAAATCTAGGCGGCGTGGACATGTCTAATCTAGGCATGTTCTTCGCGCCATTTAGCACACTTTGTGATAGAAAGTGGCCGTAACACATCCAACATCCGAATATCGAAATGACGTTGGGGCATAGAGCTGAGATCAAATGTCATCCTAGTTACTATAAGGATAGAATGAAGATTCGAACCCAAGTACTCCGCTAAAACGTTAGGCACACACAAAGCTCTGTTAATGGAAGCTGTCAGTAATGAATCAAGCACACACACACACACATACACATACGCACACACACACGCAGCCAGTTAGACAGCTACATATTTTCATATTATATATATATATATATATATATATAGAGAGAGAGAGAGAGAGAGAGAGAGAGAGAGAGAGAGACAGACAGACAGACGGACGGACAGATGTATACACAGACAGACAGACAGACGGACGGAAGGACGCATAAACATACGAGCACAACCAAACAGAATAACAGAAAATATTAGGACACAGATTCCAACGTCTACCACATAACCTATAAATATGGCCGGTCTACTTTTACAGACTGGTTTGGTATGGAAATAGTGCCATTCAAGTCGAAATTATACTCATCAAGCAAACACAAAAGACACCGTAATAACATATACACCAGAGAGTGTGTCAATGGTAATAGCATGACATTTTCCGAAGACTACTTAACCCTCTACAGAGGACTAATACACCGAGTCGAAGTTATTTGTCAAGCTTGCTAGATGCAACTTTCACAATTCTACGCCACTCAAAGTAGTTCGTCTTTGTGACGAGGTTTATCACATGAGCCGCCACACCAACGACTACGGTATGTACATTTTGAGATATTCTCATCAATAGTAATAAAAAATTGTCATAGAACTGAACTAATATCGTTATTTGTAGTTGAGTGGATAAATAAAAATGGCTGCCGCCTGTCACACCATTGTCTGACTTATCGGGAAGAAGAATCCCCGAAAAGGGCAGGGATTGACGCGTTTTGACTTATCTTGGTCCCTCGCCAAAAGGGGGAGCTATAATTCAATTTCACTTTCCATTACAGTTCTGTGACGCCAAGAAATGTCAACGCAAACAAAATGGCGGCCTCCACGTGTGTTGGGTCACGTGGACAAACATGGCGGCTGAGATGTTTGGTACTAGATTAGTTCTATGTCGCTAAATAATGGAGTGTAGTCATGATATGGAGGAAATAGCTGTACCACGTGATAGGAAGTGGTATATGATTGGTTCGGTGATATGGGGAATATGGAAGTTAATTAGATTGACGACTCTTATTATGCTTGTGTGTACGTGTGGGTGTGCGTACGTGCGTGCGTATATATATATATATATATATATATATATATATATATATATGCCTGCGTGCGTGCGTGCGTGTGTGTATGTATGTGCATGCGTGTGTGTGTACGTGTATGTATGTGTGCGTGCGTGTGCGTGCATGTATGTGTATATGGGGCAATGGCTCAACTAATTAGAAGAGTTGATTACAATAGCTGGACGATTCATCGGGAGTACATTTAATAAATAACACCATATTCCTGTTCAGATATATAATCTCTCACGATGGTCTAATATATGAGAGTGTTGTATATATAGTTATGTTGTTGCTATAACAATTATTCCTAGAAGTCAGTTCTCTAAGGTTATAGGTTAGGCTTGCCCTTCGTTGACCTTTTAGTCCCCCTTTGACCACGAATACAACGTTCTACATTTAGTGTACAAAAATTGGGTGGCTCCCCAAAACCACGATGTTCTGTCTGACCTGGTTCTGCTAAGGTTACACGACCTGGCCATGTTATAGTGAGGCAGAACAAACTGGTCATGTTATACTGAGGTACCACTAACCTAGCCGTGTTATAGTGAGGTAAAACAAACTGGTCATGTTATACACAGGTACCACTGACTTAGCCGTGTTATAGTGAGGTAGAACAAACTGATCATGTTACACTGAGGTACCACTAACCTGGCCATGTCATAGTGAGGCAGAACAAACTCGTCATCTTATACTCAGGTACCACTAACCTGGCCACGTCATAGTGAGGTAAAACAAACTGGCCATGTTATACTGAGGTACCACTAACCTAGCCGTGTTATAGTGAGGTAGAACAACCTAACCATGTTATCTTGAGTTGCTATAACCTCGTCATAGTATAGTTACGTACTGCGAAATGAACCCGTTCTACTCACTCACTCACTCACTCGTTGGTCACTCACTCACTCACTCACTCAATAACTCACTCATCTACCCAACCACTCACTCTCTTACTGAATCACTCACGCACTCACTCTTTGAATCATAGGAAATTGCCGTTTTTGGCAATCCGTGATATGTGCGTTTGTGTGTGTGTATGCGTGTGGGTGTACGTGCATGCGTGCGCGAGTTTGTGTAAAACCGATTCCCTACTTATTCAACATAACCTATTTCTCATTATTACAGAATGATGTTTGTTATAAAGCTAGTTTCAGTTGTCTCGTGTATAATACATAATTTTTTATGGCTGCCTCTTTTTACGATCATATAAACGATATTGTGTTTTATTTATACAACATTGTGTACTAGAATTATACTCCAGAAGACAATTATTATGTTATCTTTATCCTACACTGACACATAATTCTTTATTCAAACTGTAGTTTTAAGTTATTCACCAGCCATTCGCTATGTACATTTTATTAGAACAGGATATATATATATATATATATATATATATATATATATATATATATATATATACATATTCGGTACTTTCCGTTTTACTCGGTAATTTTCTTGATGTCTACAGTTACTGGAATCTGTGTACTGACGTCATCGTTGTGTGTATAGTTTGAGGAGCCAGCATGTCAATATGTCTGAGATGGTTTGTTGGAAGCCGGCGAAGTTTTCAACAAACATCGATGCCCAATAGCTTCACAAAAATATAATTTTTGTATCGCAATTAGCTCCTTTATTAACATAAATTATGATAATTGAAGGTGGCGGCCAGCAGACAATAACTTGACGATAAACTAATCGTATTCTTGTGGTCTTGCGCCAATCTGACAATCTAACCAGATGCTGACATTTCGCATTGTTCTGGGTTGCCTGTGACGTCACCGCTCTTTGTGCGCTTGTACTGAGCACGCGCCCGTATTCTAATGCGCAAATGCTACGCCATGTGGCAGAGTCAGCTCGAGGTCCAAATGGAAACTACGGCCACGTTTCGACCAAAGAACAATTAATTCATCCACAACATCCAAGATGCAACTGACAATCCCATTAACCATCCGTGACATCATCTGACAGAAAAAAGAATTTATTAACCAACCTAGAATTCGTTTACACTGTGTCCAAAGCCCTTTCATCGAACGTCAACAATTACGTCACAATAATTCAGGATACGTTGCAGACTATAGCGCGGTTAAAGTCCGTATGTGTCTTTAGGGTCTGGATCCGAGAATTACTTGATATCCTTTGTTCTGGATTATAGGTTAATACAGGTAATGCCAAAAAAGTAGGAGATTTTTATAGGGCATCGGATAGCATTCAATCAGTAACAAACGTAAACATACGAGGTTTAGTCGTTTAACTTTACATAAATCATACCATTTAATGAGGATCCACGAGAATATCATATTATACTCTTACGGCTATTTCACCATTTATATGCCATCTGGATCTCTCTCCAGAGGTGCCAAGTACATAAGAGTGCGAGTAGAGAGATCTCCCTACTACACAAAGTGTATTAAAGTGATACGAAATGTTGCATTCTGGTTAATTTTGACATAAAAATATAATAGTTTGGCAGTAATAACATAAAACAAACTAAAAGGCGATTATTTTGCTATGTTCTAGGGATATCTCCCTCTAAATTGGGAGACTGGCATCCATCTCAGTCTTTCAATGGAGTTACCAGTTTACACTCAGGTCATTTGGCTCGTCTGAGTCCATTCCGTCACAGGGTAGCACCATAAATGTAGTGAGTCTCCGTGGGAAGCACAACACGATATATAATGTACCAAGGTCGATAGTCTAAATAGATAGTTTTATTGTTTTATGAGTCCGGTATGTTATGCTATCGGAACGTTCAAATGCAGGTAACTTGATCTCTGATTGGATACAGGTAAATGTCTCTTTTAAATCAGAGGAAATTGATGTTTGCTGCGACTTGTGGTCTCAAATTAAAGCTATTGTATACGACACTGGTACAGTCTCGTGTCTGGGTTTATTCGGTGCATATTGGTGTATTCGCTGTGCTGGCTTAATGATTATTTCTCCATACCTGTGTGCTGATTACGCATGCGCGTGCGCGTACGCACACATACACAGACACATTATCCATCATATATACATATGACTATCCTCATCACAAGAAGGCCATATTTTCAATAGTGTAATGACGAAACGTGACATACACGACCTTAGAGACAACTAGCCGCCATCTTGATGACAATTTAGTTCCCTTTTTATACCCCTAGACCCCCTCCCCTTCTGTTATAACCAACCCATCGTATTAACAAAACTGGCAGTTTTTAATGTATTTGATAAAGTCAATATTTACAGTAAAATAGTCTGCCGAGACTGTTCTACACACTGAACTCTGCGTTTACATGCGTAGTAATACAATGTCGGGACGTCAGGAAAATAATCCCGGCGGATATGACGTAAGCCCTTCTGAGAGGTCAACGCGTAATGGAAAGTAGCCATTTTGTCGACAGTAAGGATTATAGGCGGAAACCTGACGAGAGAACTCTGCTGGATTTAAAGTGCCAGATAAGGGGAGATGTTTGGATATCCGATAGGTGTCGCTCGAAACCGGAAGTTAAGTGGTCACCGAACCACCCAACCATCCAACCATCCATCCAAATGGTCAGAGCTGAAGACAAACAGACAGACAGACACACAAACAGATTGACTGACAGGCAGGCAGCACACATACACATAATTATACATTATCTCTCTCTCTCTCCCTCTCTCTCTCACACACACACACACACAGCACAGGTCTACAGGATATACCTAAATGGGTCAAATATATAGAATCTGTATAATCTCCTTACTTTATGCAGCATAGTACAGTACAGTACAGTACCGTACAGTACAGTACAGTACCAGGTTATTAACGAACTAAGTCACGTGATATCGGAGACTCGACACCAATTTAGAGCCTCATCAATAACAATATTAACGTCACGGATAGACAGGGGGGGGGGGGGCGTCGAGTAGGGAGCAGGGGTGCGATGCGATACTTGCTCTAAGGACACATCAGTATCTAAGGACACATCAGGATCTAAGGTCAGTTCAAGATATACGGACACATCGTACAACGTCCTACCGACCACGCCACGGGAACGCCATCACACCCAATAACACGAAAATAAAAACGAACAACAAGCTAATAGAAGTGCTGGATTATCGCCCAGCTTTATATTCTATGAGCCTAGACCAGTTTAGCCATTGTGTATTTTATGTCGTGTTGATGGAGCGCAAATCCCGACCGTGGCTGTTTTATGATTCCGGATATGCGCACAGGAAGCGACGTGTTAGGGAAGCAGACGACAAACGAAGTCGCCTTCTGGTACACGACGTCGTCTGCCGTCGTTTAAGCGGTACAGAGGGCGCTGGACGGCATTCTTGGCGCTGCCGGGCGAACCGGCACATCCCGTAGACGAAACGGCTGTCCGATGGAGCCACGAAACAGCGGCAACGCCACGTCAATGGCGAGCCGGCCTCGCTAACCGGATGTGGCCATCGCGCATGCCCAGTAGGCCACTGCGGCGTGTACGGGGTTGGCGGTGGTACGGGGAATTGCTGCTGGTAGTAATTCCATTAAAAAAGAAACAAGCTTTATAGGAGAAGCTTCATCATAAACAGAGGGAAGCCGGCATTCTGTGGACGGAAGCTACTCGTCGAGACTAAAATAGACCACAATCGACCGCCATTGTGTTAGAAATGACATTTGGTCTCCGATTATTTTAAAATGGCGTCGTGAATACTTTTTATGTCGTTGTCGTCGACTCTAATATTATAACATTACTACGACAACAATGGCGGCTATTGTTTTCCGGTTATAGACTGTCTGAGGTTTGAGCGGTCCGCGGAAATGTCTTTATTCGTCAATGTCAAATCTTTTCTTTACCACCAGTAAACCTATGTCCGCCTGAAGGGTGTTTCGTCTTTCGCTTCGCCTCGCTCTCACCTTTCGACGTCGCTTGACCCATTTGGCATCCATTTTACATTTTTTACAGGTACCAGTACCTTTCTGTAAAACCATCCATTTTGATTGTTGGGTGCTCTTCATAAGGGACATCCCATTCCGCCCGATTATAACACAATACCATTGTCAATTAGACAGTTAATTAGATAGAATAATAACGTATTGTTAACCCTTTTCCTTTGTGGCTTTCTGTCTTAAAAGATTAAATACATATTCACCGTATTTTATAGATAACGAATAGATAACAAATTAAATATGGCGCTTATATTTGTCTATTATTATTATCATCATCATCATCATCATCATCAGCATCATCAATATAATCAACGTAATCATCGTCATCATTATCATCATCATCAGTAGTAGTAGTAGCAGTAGTAGCAGTATTAATAAGAACACGATCAGAATATTGTTCCTGATTTGCTTAACCGATGATGTTATTTATAGATCCAGAATCTGGGTTAATGAAGTATTCAGTAGGACAAATCGAGACGATATTTACACATTATGGATCCAGATTAACACTAATTATAAATATAGTATGTGGAAATGAGATACCGTATACAAATTGGACAAATTTGAACGATCATCTCGTTCGAAGACACGAATCCAAGAAAAGTGTCAAGTGTCTAGCACCGAACCAAGTGTTTGGCACTCCGTTAACTGAGTCATTCTGTCCCTGTTTAACAAAAGGTAGGTGAGATATTTCTGGTCGAGAGTTTACCAGAATTTTCTTGTGACTTATTTTGATTATAAATAACACTAGATGATTGATAAAAACCCGGAGTTTTCATTACGATATTACTCATGACAAAAATCAGTAATCATTCACTCATTGATGTTACTATACCTAAAATACGTCTTTAGTATATTTACACGTGCTTGCATATTCCTTAAATGCCTTGTCTAGAGTAATTATGCATATGAAATGGTGGTTTTTTTTCTCAGCCAGCTTTTAAAAGTTTACAAATTCATAAATGTTCTACAGTACAATAGCGCGGCTGATTCTTGCATCTCGGCTAAAATAGGTGGGCGATTCTAGTTCAGATATTATTCATTTAGAAACTCCAAGACAAGATACACACAAAGGGCTTTCACAGAAACGATCCATTCTCGGGTGCCATCTTGTGCTAATAGGCACGTCAACGCCGGCTTTTCCGATATAAATGGCTTCTGTCGCTAAGCTGCCCCTCTATCAACGTCATTCTTCTTAAATAAGAGGAATTTCCTTCCAGAAATATCGGCTAAGGTGAATGCTCGCCACAGATTATCTCGGCGTCTGTTATCGTAAAGAACAAAGATAGTTCGTTGTCTTTTCATCTCTCTGAACCAATATAGGTTTTCGTACTTGACGTTATTTCGTCCCAGACTGAGAGTCGTCCCTGTTTCTGGTCTTGTGCCAATCATCATTCTGTTTCTGTTAGCATTTCAGTGTTTGTTACGTTTCTCGGATGTTTTCTCCTAATGTCTAATAGTACTTTCTGTCGACATTCATATTCAGCCTTTATTTCTCTCTCGTCTTCGCTATATTACAGTCTTCCTTTTGAGTGAATCATCGTTTTCTACTCGAACAAATTCCCTCCCCCCCTCAGTTCTCGTCAGTTTATTTTTTATTTTTCGGGGGGGGGGGGGTATTTCATTGTTTGTACAATTTTGATATTTATTTATTATATTCTGTCATATAATTTCCTGGTCTTAATAGGGGAAATCGTTTATTGCCCACATGGCCAAATGGTAGCGTGGATTGCCTCAAATCTATAGCAATTGGGTTAAAATCCCGGTCTGGCTATGTCAGGAGGGTGTTTCATCATTCACTTCGCCTCCGTCGCCTTTCAATGTGGTTCGGCCAATTTAACTTACCGTGTAAACAAAACGGGCTGTAAAGCAACAATGTTTACATTTTTCTTTTGCTCAGTATTCATTTCATGACTGTCTTTATTTAGCCAAATGTTCATGTCATATCTGTCTACATTATCTCAGCCTTCCATTCACTCCTGATCTTTTTAACATATCTTTCCTCTTTTTCCATATCTTCATTCGTGTTCAACCATCTAATGGTATCCATGTCTGTCAATTACTTGAGTTACACTTAAAGAAAGAAAAAAAAGTCTGTGAGGCTTAGGGTTCGGACTCGCCAACAGACTGTGAATATTTCACGTAATCATTGATTGATATAGTCACTAACTTACTGTCTGATATAGGAAGGTGGTCCATTATTGTGGCTGATATGCCTATAATTAAATGATGACTTTAAAATGTATACTTCCAAGGCAGCTAAGGTGAGGACAGATTGCATAGATCCCCATCAGAGTGCAAGTGTAAACAAAAATGAAGACCATTAGCATTAATCAGTACACGATGTCCTTAGAATAGCGAAGATAGAAACAAATCCTATAATCCTGACTGGATAGCGATGTGGCGGTCTCTGGATCGCGGGATTCTATGTCACATAACGCCAGTAAGTCGCTGACGTATCGACCTCCGTATGACCTTGCTATTATAGATGACATCATAAATTACCTCCCAATACTGAGCTCAGTTCAGCCGATGAACAATAAGTACACGTTTGCTGTACTACCAGCACGTATACCCAGCTAGTGAACATTTGGTGTACTACCAACACGTATACCAAGCTAGTGAACATTTGGTGTACTACCAGCACGTATACCCAGTCAGTGAACATGTGGTGTACTACCAGCATGTATACCCAGTTAGTGAACATTTGGTGTACTACCACCACGTTTCGTTTTCTCCGTGTTCTATGAGGTAGTAGATACTCTACCGGAAGTATTTAACAATTAAATCTGTATTTAACGTGTATACGATTTTGGTTGTCTACCAGCTAATCACACATATAGTGCTTTGACTGTGTCCAGTACTATGTCAAAATATGATTAGCATACTAAGCGACCTCACCCCAGTCAATATATATATATATATATATATATATATATATATATATATATATATATATATATATAAATAAACCAAATATATATTTTATATACGCAGTTATAAACTTATATTTTATACTCGGTCTAGAAAAGAAATACATAAACAGTTTCTGACTTTATTTAAAAAATCACAACCTTTATTTATATTATAGTCACATATAGTGTTATTATATATTTTTGGTTATTTGTAAATGCGTTCCCCATTTGTACTCTTGCTATTTGCTTGTATGTTGCTAGCAGTAGGCTCGGACAATAGCTCGTTCTGTGTTAATGGTGTTACGTTACTCTTTATTTTAGCACATATTAAGTGTTATTAAAATTATGATACACCTGTCACGTACTATATGACAATGTCAAGGACATTGGCTGGCTATTGGCTGTATTCCTCTATTATGGCTCAGATTGTTACGGTCACATGACGTCAGCCATCATCTATCGGCGCCATATTAATGACGTATGGGGAAGGATGGCCGTGAATGGCGGAGAGAAGCCATTGTGTGATAGTAGAGCGAGTAACAACAACAACAGCAGCAACAAGAACAAGGGGGAGATATAATATGGTGGAGCAGCACTTAGTCGGCTCTGTAAAATATGACACCTGGAACTAAATCTGTCATACCATGTGTGTGTGGGTGTGTGTGTGTGTGTGTGTCTGTGTGTGTGTACGTTACCAGTTGGCTCTCTGGATATATATATATATATATATATATACACGCTGCAATCCGTATTTCGCACAATAATGCTTGAATAGAGGGTTTTTTAAATATATTAACATGGAAAACCGCTTGTCAAATGCCTGTAAAACGCCAATAAAATATAATTATTTCAATAAAAAAAACGTTCCATTAATTATGTGAGGTGACTGTACTCAACCATAAATGTCGAATAGGCTCAACATATTTGGTGTTCCCGATGGCGAAAAGACCTCGATGTTGAACACCCTCAGAACCTAACTACAAACATCATATGAACACATCCAATGAGAAGAGTATATATATATATATATATATATATATATATATATATACACGCACACGCCACAAACTTCTAAGTTATGGGTTCGAATCCTATTCATGACCTATATTTGTTTGATGTTTCCATGCTGTGTAGTCACATATATACCAGGTGTGATTAACACCAAAGCTAAACAAAGAACTAACTCACTGACTCCACAATGTTCAAAAAGTCGCTGATCCTAATGTACTCGCCCTGTAGATGTTGTGTCATACGTTAACCGACAACATTCGACCAAAGAGCAATGTTTAGTTGCTCTTTGGTGGCTTTCTTTGTCACACAATGAACCAATGTTACGCTTCCCTTTGTATCCCGTAAAGTCAAACTCATACAATATCGTGGTAGCCGTTACATTATAATATTATCGATATTACTTATTTACAATTAGTATTAAAGGTCATATGAAACGATTTTGAAATTGGCAGATACTGATGTTATGTTGATATCAACTTAAATTTATGCTATTTCTTGTATGGTTTCCTTATATATATATATCAGCAGACCGGTCAAAGATTACATAGAAAACCATTGTGACAATGGTTTTCATTAAGTGATACCATCTTCGGCAAATGTCGTGTGTGTTCGTGGGGGTTCATGAATATGGAAATCGATATACGACTACGCGATTATTAGAACATAATTATTGATCGACGAAAAGATCCCATCTATTTTGATGTTTTGGTGGCGAATTTGATGTAGGGGAAGGTTGAGTTACTGTAAATATGTTTCTTTCTCCCTCCCTGTCCCCCTCTCTCATATATATATATATATATATATATATATATATATATATATATAGAGAGAGAGAGAGAGAGAGAGAGAGAGAGAGAGAGAGAGGGGGGGGATATATATATATATATATATATATATATATATATAAAGAGAGAGAGAGAGAGAGAGAGAGAGAGAGAGAGATGTCGCAGAATTACCGACCTCGTACACCTGAGTTCAAATATAGGCGTGGGTATGTCTGAATGGTTTTTCATCGTTCACTCCGCCTGGTCCCCTTTGGAGGTCGTTCGGTCCATTATGTTCACGCATTAATTGGCCGTCAAACAACGACATTTCATATTTTAATTAACAGCTGATAGATTCTGATAGACGTCAGTGATACGGGTAACCTTTGATTAAAGTGACGCTAACATGTTTCAGCCATCAGCACGATCACGGGGGACGGAGTCATTTCTAAATGATGCGCTAAATGACGACTTTAGATTGGTAGCTTCGCCGTGATGATAAAATAAAAACTCCGCTAGTATCTATCTATATACCATAAGATTGCTAGCGCGCGCTTCGAGTCGTCTGCTTATCGTAACCGTGGCAATGTTACCTCATAAGGGCAACCACTAGCTCGATTAAGAGGCCCCATAAGGCCAATGGAAAATTCTGATTGGCTGTCAGCAACACACGTCACCGATGACAAACGCGTTACGTCATTACACTAATGCCATCGGTAATGGCATAAGTTGTTGGATGAATTCTTCTCTTGTTCTCGACAAGTTAGGTCATCTATTTCGAAGATGTTTATGGTTCCGGTTTGTAAATATAACAACCAATGTACGAAATTATATTAGCTTTAGTCGGATATTACAGAAGAAAGACGGCAAAATTGGGGTCAATATGGCGGAGGTCAGACCAAACAATAAGGTCAAGGGTATGATTTACCTTCGACCGTTTTGTTGACTTGGATACATTAACTATTAAGGAATCACAGTGTGCGAAAGTTTATAATATAAAACGTAAATCAATGAAAGCTTGTCACTTTTCAATACCCTTATTATGCTTTAAATAGTATTATATCTATAATAGATATATTCTGGTATGTCCATTCTAGCCATTGGCTCCGGTATATTTACTTTTTTAAATATAATTATTTCTCCCATATCCAGGTGTAAACATGTTCAGGAAAAGTCGTCACTGTAATCGTGCAAAACGCGTGGAAACTAACCGTCACCACCAGGTTGATAATTCATGTTTTACGGCCACTTTTGTACACATGGTAGGCTAAATGGGCCGAGCGACCTCTAACGGTAATGAAGCGAAGTCAAAGATGAAACACCCTTCAGATATGCCCAATGAGATGGTGGTGACATACCAAACTATTAGACAATAGTGTGTGATAAATGTATTTTGAGGCCACTGCTCTAACCAATGCGCTGCCGGAATGCCCGCAGATACGATACAGGCTGGATAAATCATCGGGGTACAGGTGAAAATGCAAATTAATACCATCCTTCGTATAGAAACTTTTAGACTTGAGCCACAGCATTCAACAATCGATCAAAAAAGTCTTAATTTATGTCTCGCTAACTAGGACCACCGACCGACATACTACACCCGAACAGACGATAAATCTAAACCTTCTAGAAAACTGAAAAATTTATAGCTCACCATCTCTCCTATTATCGCCCACATTTCTCTACCCCGCTCGGTGCTCTCCGAACAGACGACGGACGCCTCGCGCGCATGCGAACGCCGAATAGAACATCCAGCGATCGTGACGTAACACTTCCGCGACACGCCTTACGTTCTTCCATTATCGTCCAACCGTTTTTCGTTGAGCGATAATGGAGAGGGGCGGCGCGCCGTCATGACGGATGGAAAGTCGACGGAGCACGTGCCGCAACGCGTCGAACGAAGCAAGCACGTGACGTGCCATACTTCCGGTGATCCGGAACGTTCTCGAGATCGAATGCAAAATGTCCGGATCAATTCTGCGGTAATTGGCCTCCGGTTAACGTTACGCGCGTGGCGCCATCCATAATCCGGTGTTCGACGGAGATGTAGGACCTAAATGTCTGGAAAAGCATAAAGTCTCCGACGAGAAGGCATTTGTGGGACTTTTATTAGAATTGTTATCTCTCGTGAAACGGATAGTATCCGGTTGGAAGTATTCCACTCACCGAGCACCAAACTACCATCAACCAAAACCCACTATAAGTACTCACCACTACTCATGTCTTCCCTGACTCTTGCCAGTTTACCCGACTCACTGGATTTTCAGCTCCGGTCCGGATGCCTAGCCACTCATACATTCCCCGAATGCTTACATCATGTCCAAGTTTTCATACCACGGGTCGCTTTGCGTACTTTTCAGTCACTCATACATGTCTCACGTCGTTTTTGACTACTCGGAGATATCAACCCGTCCAAGCATTCCGATCCATCAATCGCAGTATCACCAAGGATTTGGTGCCCAATACCCAATTCCAAGTAATACCCACTAACATATCCAACACTTCAAAACTTGTCGGCTCCTCAAAGTATTCATCGTTGTAAAACCTATCAAACTCCGCAGAGCTTGCCAAATTCGCTAAAACATGACTAAGTCAATAAAATTTGTCGAACTAAACAAAGTACACCAAACTCAACAAGGTGCACCAAACTCAACAAAGTACATCAAACTCAACAAAGTACACCAAACTCAAACAAGTCCACCAAACTCAACAAAGTCCACCAAACTCAACAAAGTCCACCAGACTCAACAAAGTCCACCAGACTCAACAAAGTACACCGAATTCAACAAAGTACACTAAAGTCGACAAAGTTTGCCAAACCCTTCAAAGCGTATTAGTGTCCACAAAACTTGACCAAAAGCTTCCAAAAGTCATTGAAATATTCATAAGTTCAGTGCTCATTTTAAGTTGGCGAGCATCGGTAAAATTCGAACTCCGCGTGATCCAAGATTCTACTTCCGGTCACGTGACCAGGTGGGAAACCTATCATATCCGGTAAGGAGACATACCCTAACAAGAATTGCACCCAAGAGATAAACAATTCTCTTTCTAAACCTCCAAATCTTACCTCATAAATCGGTCTCTTTATGATCAATTCGTGATTATATCACGTGACCCTTCTAATTTAGATGTTAACTGATAATTATTAATGAATCGTTAATTATAATTAACAACCCATGTATCATATGTTCTTGAATGACAATCGACAGGAAAATCCAAGTTGGCTGGATGTTTTGTTTGTGAAAGAATTATTGGGAATTCTGGATTGAACCTTCTGATCCTCGATTTCAGCAAACCACTAATAAAAGATTGGATGGAAAATCCAATTTCTGGATATAGCCTAGTTCATGGAACTGACTCAGTACACTCACAACTGTAGGTTCAGTATTCAACTCAGTACACTCACAGCTGTAGTTAAGTATTTGACTCTGTACACTCAAAGCTGCAGTTCAGTATTTGACTGCGTACACTCATAGCTGTAATTTAGTATTTCATTCTGTACACTCATAGCGGTAGTTCAGTATTTACCTCAGTATGCTCACAACTGTATGTTCAGTATTCGACTCAGTACACTCACAGGTGTAGTTAAGTATCTGACTCAGAACACTCACAGCTGTAGTTCAGTGTTTGACCCAGTACACTCACAGCTATACGTTCAGTATTTGACGCAGTACATTCACAGCTGTACATTCAGTATTTAACTCAGTACACTCACAGCTGTACGTTCAGTATTTCATTCAGTACACTCACAGCTGTAGGTTCAATATTTCACTCAGTACACTCACAGCTGTAGTTCAGTATTTAACTCAGTACACTCACAACTGTATGTTCAGTATTCGACTCAGTACACTCACATGTGTAGTTAAGTATCTGACTTAGAACACTCATAGCTGTAGTTCAGTATTTGACCCAGTATACTCACAGCTATATGTTCAGTATTTAACTTAGTACACTCACAGCTGTACGTTCAGTATTTCACTCAGTACACTCACAGCTGTAGGTTCAATACTTCACTCAGTACACTCACAGCTGTAGTTCAGTATTTTTCTCAGATCATCGAGTAGACTCGATGATCCATCAATAAGTTCAAAGATACTTTAACATAGTAATAGTTAGATTATGTAACATTTTATTCGATGAAAAGATAATATATGAGTAATGCATAGTCGTGATGGTAAAGGTGATCGAATTTAAACTGAGAGTTCCTCGGTTTGAAACCACTAACTGGCTACTGGCTTTTCATATACCAGGTAGTTGACTTGGCGATAAATAAGTAAGCTAACGGGACAGGGCCTAGTGATTAGACCAGTTTTCTACCCATAATTGCCAAACGTCAACAATATACTCTCTGGGGAGTGGAAGATGCCATCGTATTGTATGCTGGTAAATAAATTGGATAAAAGTCAGCAAGACAATATAAATTTAAACGGCTAAAGATTACTAGTTAGAGAGGAGATAATAGCCCGGCATTGTTATCACAATAAGGATGGCACGAGATAACGCTGATCCATATCGCCATCATATTACATCCGGGACAGTCGATAAACAGTCGTTAATTGCCCGTATGTAATCCGGGCAACCAGCTCGAAGTGCCCCCTATCGGCGAGGTTTACACACTCTATTGACCCGAACACAATGGGGTCCTCCACGTGACGATCGGCAGCCCATGTTATAGCCCTCGATCACCGAAGCGAATACATCACGTGATTGAAGACAGCCAGTTCCGTTTGTTAGACGAAATCCACGTTTGGTGGCGCCACCATACGACGCGCCTGCGCGCCGATGCCCATACATTGTAGGTCACGAATTCTTATAGACATATCACAGGTGGTTATATAGAAACATTAATGATATAAAAATAATGTGTGTGTGTGTGGGGGGGGACACTCGTGTGTGTTTGATAATATATATATATATAGCTATACACTGATCGTAACACGGTGTCTGATTAGTGGAATATCTACGTGGTCACGTGTCAGTGGGAAAGGTAGGGTGTTAAAAACAGAGGTCCTCTGTTCGAATCCAACAACCCGTTAGTGGATTTACTTACTCACTAGCTTCTAATTGAAAACGAGTAACATCTGTTCAACATCTGTTCAACATCTGTTCAACATCCGTTCAACATCCGTTCAACATCCGTTCAACATCCGTTCAACATCCGTTCAACATATGTTCAACATCTGTTCAACATCTGAAAGTGTCTGTATTGAAAGTATTGTAACTCGGTATTGAAAGTATTGTAACTTAGTACTAACAATAACGCCATTATTATATCACTATATTGTAACTTAGGACTAACATTAAGATATTAAAAATAACTGTTTGGATATTTATCGGACAACATTATTGTTAGTTATTTTTCCAAACATTATATTAGCCCAGGCGCTGTTTATTCTGTTGAGAAAATAAATTCGTTTTCAGATAAGCACTCCTAGTAGTCAAATTGTGACCCTTCCTCCTCCTCCTCCAACAACAACAACAACAGCTGGGCCGCCTACTTCAATCTCACTCTTTACAACGACAACAACAATTACTCCTCTAACCACCATCCAATTATATCCTCTCGTTGACGATAGACAGCGCCACTAATGGCCACTCATTGAAGCGACTTAATTCCTTTATTTAATGACTTCGTTGTCATTCGGTCCACCAGGTGGCATTCCGCCGGGTCTGCGCACGGTTGCCAATCTAAGTGTTGTCCTCGCGCAGAGCACGTGTCGCGCATGCGGAAAACGGCATCGTAGCCGGTTGGTATGGTAACGGGAAGCTATCATTCCTGTCTGCGTACGTAGATTAATCAAGCTGTCGATATGAACTGGGCAGAATATATTTATTGATATGTTTAATGATGATGTTACATTCCGTCCTCTCACCTGGTCACTAGTAAAATAAATGACTGATGAAAAAAGGTAGCGTAGAGCGTCACACTTCAAAACGCACAGGTTCCCCTTTCGGAATCTCTCCACTCACCCTCGTGGCCATTTTAATGTGTTCATTTGTTGTTGTTTTTTTTAAATTTTAGTTGTGTTCTTGTGTTGGATGCGAAATAATTTGAAATAAAATGGAAATGTCGTTTTACGCCATCATTTGTGTACTCGGTAGGCAAATGAGTCGATCCACCTTCAAAGTACCGAGACAAAGTGAAAGATAAAATCATCCTTTAAACATAGCTGAGTCGAAATTTAAACCCATTTGTTAGAGGTCATTGGCTATTTGTTAGAGGTCAGTGGCTATTTGTTAGAGGTCAGCGGCTATTGGTGGCTATAAGGTAACCGATGAAGACGCTCTCATGGCCAAGATCTTTGTTGATTGTAACGTCTAAACTTAATCGATAGCAAAAGGTCAAGGTCAAGCCATTATAATATTATTCACCTATTAGTCGCAAATGAAAACATAGCTTTCTGTACATCTGAACCTTTTATAATTAATTCACTATTCAGGGTAACACAGACAGGAAGCAGTGTGATAACAGTTACTGTATATCACAAACGTTTGATATTTAACATTCCACGATCACAGACGCAACTAATTATTGTACGTTAATCCGTGAATGAGCTGATTGCGTTTAATAAATATCAGATTATCTGGTTGTGGCACATCAACGCCATTAGTGAGATTATCGGCCACTTGTTAAAATCGCTACTTTCAAAAAGCCGATCTGCATTGACTAGCTGTTTCATCTAGGCACACACAATGATCCTATTTAAATTTCAGGAAAAATAACGTATGTATGTTTTTATAGATAGCACTCTTATTAGTAAGCATGACATGATGATCATTTAGATATTTTTATTCGGTCACAGCTCCGGCCATTATACCAACTAAATCTTCATTTATTTGTAATCATGACACACGTGAGATGTATGTTTGCTATCTCTCTCTCTCTCTCTCTCTCTCTCTCTATGTGTGTGTGTGGGGGGGGTGCGTGCGCGCACACACACACATTACACACATTTGCCAGTAAGATTTTTTTTAAAGATAGTACCTCTTAAAATGTTTTCCAAAACACTTCGTGTCTCACTAAATCACTTCACACACAAGCTACGTGTGTAAAAATTCAATCCCGAGCTCAGTAATATGTCTAATTAATTAAATAATGGAAAACCTATGGTAGAACATCAAAAAAAATGTTCAACTGAATATTTGTCATCCAGGACTTTCGATGTGGAAGCGGATTTTAGTGCCAGAAAATTGTCTTTTCATGAATCCCAATATCGGTAGACAATTTCAAGGTAAATACGTTGATAATATTATTGCCAAGTGATGTCCATATCAGGCATAAGAGATGTAAACACTGAAGGAATTTGCATAAACAACATAAACAGCTTGTATCTACTACGCTATCATCTCCAAGCACACAATGTCCAACACGCACACACACACACACACACACACACACACACACACACACACACACACACACACACACACACACACACATACACACATCTATTACGATATCATCTCCAAGCACACAATGTCCAACACGCATACGTGCACACATGCACACGCACACACGCACACACGCACGCACATACACACACACATACACACACACATATATATATATATATATATATATATATCCACTCACACTTCATTATGCAATTGACGTGGCATAATACCATATTACCATTAATACCAATCATTAATTACTATCCAATGATTATTTCATATTGTTACAGACGGACATATTACTACAATAAGGACCATGAAACATCCATTAATCAGACGCCGAGTCGACCAATCCAAGTACATACACGGTACATTATCCTAGTCCGTCACTCGGTCTTGAACATGTCGTAGTAGTCGAATTTAATTGCCAGCCAAGTATCAATGTGTGCGCGCGCGTGCGTGTGTTCTACAATATTACATCGTATATAATCATAAATAATCCACAATCACAGATCATCTACAAATATGGATGATCTCCAATAACAGATAATTTATAATTATAGACAATCTATAAATTTAGACAATATAAAATCTTAGATATTCTAAAAACGTCAATTATCTACAATACATGTTGATCTACGATCATAGTTAGCTTGCAAAGATGAATACTACTCTAGATACGACGATAAGATACACAACCATAACTAAAACACAGAAAAAATATGAACATAGATTATCAGTAAACGAATACAAACATAGATCATATATAAAGATTATTATATATTTTTAAATGCACCCAGAATTCCTAAACTAGGAGAAGGTTTATGCACGCAGTCGTCGCCATTGAATAGACTCTTCCAACCAGTTTCGAACTCGCAATCGGTCAATAAATGCCGTGCTCTCGACTAACACAGCCACCACGTCGGCTGCAATATATCGACGACGGTAACAAATGACCTTTGTTCTGGGCAGGTGGGCCCCGATGGGCTGACAGACTATCTGGTCTTGGGCCCTATGTCAGGCACCTGATTATCGCGACGTGGACACAATGATCACATGACCCTATGCCCCGGGTCACGGTGACGTAGATTAAAGGGCATATAGGTCTGTCTAGAAAGATTGTTTCTAAAAATGGCCGACAATCATTCGGAAACAAAGCAAGATTATACGGAAGCATCACCTACATGAGGGACATGGTGATGGATAAGCAGAGGTCAAGGTCATAAACTTTGCGATGTCGAGAACGTTTACCCGAGTTGGTTTGGTTGGCACTCAGACAATCTAATGTTTATGTATATATGTATACCTGGTGAATATTCATGAGTTTGGATGTTGTCCTCTGATTCATTGTTCGGCTGGTGTCGTGTATAATTGGATCAAGAGTAAAAGGAGAGACAGACAGACAGACAGACATACAGACAGACACACGCGTACACACACACAGATGGGATGTCATACCACGATCAGATAAACAAAATGCCAGGTATATTTCTCTCTGCTCGTCCGTCCTCGTGTATTCCAGATGATCGTTAAGTACAGTTCCGGACTAGAGAGTCTATACTGCAACTATAATATATCCACAATAATAATGACCTCAGTATAGGAAGCAGACTGTCATGAACCTAAAGTGACATCTGGTGGAGGTATGGCTCATTAACTATAGTATCTGACAGCTGATTGGCCAGTTTATTGTTATTACATGCAAGATTGTAGCCACATAGTCACAAATGCTGCCGGTGTATGTATATAACCCTCCCTCCCCCCTCTCTATCTGCCTCTGCCTCTGTGTGTGTGTGTGCGCGCGCGCGCGCGCGTGTGTTAGTAATGTGTAAAAGACAATGGTGCAAATGACGCTAAACTATGATTACGTCATCCGGTTAATGTCTTTATTTGTATTTAGGTGCAATTGTCTATTTCTGCGCGCTTGCTCTCTCTCTCTCTCTCTCTCTCTCTCTCTCTGTATATATATATATATATATATATATAATATATATATTCGGTTATGGATTAATGAATATCCATCCTTTGTTACTTCGTAAATATTAGTATAACTAGTTTTGTTGACTAATTTTCGTTATATAACAATTACAGTTAGTTATAATAATAACTAGGGCATATTCTATAACATAAACAACGAAATAGGTCAATAAAACAGATTATTCGTCAACCCAGTTTCTGTAACTGTCGATATATGTTTGTTATTGTTGTCGTTGTTCCTGTTATTTGTTATTGTTATATAACAGGTTATGTATGACATGAATCTGTTTTGACCCCGAAGTTTGACCCCCAAACACCTCGCCCCCCCCCCAAATCTCATCTGATATCTGTAGGTCGTAGCTCGAGATCGAGAAATTTATCAGAACATTGACTTGGTCCATGAATGACCTTAACACTGTCTAGGAATGACTCCATTAACTATCTCAGATCACTGTGTGTGTGTGTGTGTGTGTGTGTGTGCTTGTGCGTGCTTGCTAGCATGCGTTTCATCTCAATACCCTAAGTCTGATCCTATTATCTATCGCCATATATTACCAGGTTATTTGACAGCATCTTCTCATATATTATTACATATATCTGTGTCTCTCGGGGGCTCGGGTTATATAACATTAGTATAGTTTATTATAGCAACCTGCACTCTGTGGGACAGGTTTATCAAGTTGCGAAGCGGACCATCTCTTGAGGAATAACACTAATCTGATTCAAGTAAATAAAATCAATTGTTATTTATTATGTATTAACCAATCAGCTCATGTTCCATCAGATGTGGAATCTCTCGATAAAACTATTTACATATGTTCTTGCTGAAACGGACTTGTCTTTGCGCAATGACATATACATTCATGTCATATATTCATTAATGGTAACATTCACCGAAACAAGAAAAACATTTACTATGTCAAACTATTGTCCTATTAAATACGACTTTGTCACGACAAACTACGAACAAAATTGGATAAACCGACATTCTCTGTTTTCCGACATCTGGTCACGCGAACAAAGTTGCTCTATCCAAATTTGACGGTATTATTATTATTATTATTAAATTATTATTATTAATACTTTTTATATGGCTCCTTTTCTGAAAATATACAATGGGTGGGTGACTTGATCTATAAAATGAAACATTTGTACAAAAAAAGGTTTTCTGGCCAAGATATCTCTACCACCCGAGTTCGAATCTCATCGTGGACATATCTGAAGGGTGTTTCGTCTTTGACTTCGTTTCATTACCTTTGGAGGTCACTCGGCTATTTTTGGCCTAACGCGTGAACAAAATGAGCCGTAAAACAGCAATCATCATCATCTTGTCCAAAAAGGTGAATTTTAGTGCCGCCACCTATGAGTCGCCTATGACGTCATACATGAGGACCCAGTGATCCAGTATTAAACCTCAAACCCGCGGGCCAGCGTCACCCGTAGACAAAGGATGTCAATTATCTAACACCTTATAATAACAAAGGTACATCGGTTAGTGGCTAGTAATAAGGCAGGCGCCGATAGCGGAAGTAGATTAGACGCCATGAAGCCGACCACTGGCCATGTGACGTGTCACTCTTATAGTGAGTAGCTGGCTTCACGTGACGTGAGGTAGTAAACTCGTTTTGGGGCCCCGGCTAACCGAATCCGTCGCGCTGTTTGACAGACGCCAGTCGAAGGATGTGCTAAGAAGCTAGACTTTGTCACGGAACCCCATTATCGCTAGCGTCCGCGGTCCCTCGTGGCAACGAGTGGCCGCGACAAAATGGCGGCGATCTGGCTTCCGGTGAAAAGGCTTCTGCAGGGGACTAACTCCTAGCTAACGGGATAAGTAATCGTATATCTGGTCAGCAAAATGGCTTCCTAAATCTGGAATGATTGGCTTTGTTCACTGGATACAAGATGTCCATCAATGGACAGCGCACACGAATGCACACAAACACATACACCCATATGTCCAAAAATAAATACACACCCACTCATAAATCCACCCATGCATGCATGCATATGCGCTGTTTTCCTTAGCTAGCCAATCTTACTTATTGAAACTGCGATGCCGTCATAGATGCAGCTTCTTCGAAATCGTAAGCCTGCGATAATTGATCCTATTCATCGGTAAAACAATAACCAGCCACCAGCTCGTCGTGGGGGACTTCATCGCACAATATCCAACAGCCCGGCAGTGGGCCAAATATAATTAATTCACGAGCCACGCCACATCATCCATATTAAGCACTGACCCTTTGTCAAAGCAGCCTCTCACATTCGCATATTTGCCAGCCTTTGTTCAGCACACGAAGCAGAAGGCCAATTTATTTCCAATTGTCAATAACAATTTTTGGTGACTAAGAGTGTTCAATGAAAGCGACAACATTACAAGAACAATTCGTCACCCGACATTGACGCCATTCCGATCCGCCATGTTTGTTTTTATGACGTGTTTCTTTCCCGGTTTATATAGAAGTCATAATGGCCATTTTCTGTCACGTTTTATCACGTTTTAAAACGTTCGGGAACGTTTTATGGCATTTAATAATACTCAACGATATTCAATTATGTGTTTTTCTCCGATTTGTCCGCAGATCGCAATCTGGGCCAGGTTACCGAGATGAACCCGTCCTTCTAGAGGGGTGACGGCTAGGTTGATTTCCTCTCCGGTGGAGGTGCGCAATCTCAGTACACCAAACGCAACCCATCCGTCCTATTGCGCTAACCCGACTCTGTCGCCGGCTCCCATGCATCCGGTACGCCGCACCGACGAGATCTGCCTCAACTTCCGTTCCATATAGGGTCCGCAAAAAAGTCAACCCGCCCCCCTTCGCCGGTCCCACCACCCTCAGACATTTGACCCCTGCGATATCGGCTCTGTCAACAAAGCCACCATTACTGTGTTGCTGTTATCACTCGTCAAACATGAAGCAGATTTGCTTTTCTGGCCAAATTCAGCCAATCGATAGCTAAAATTGAGTACATGACTGTTATAAGGCGACACACAGAATCGGCCATAAATAGTAGTGTTATTATCTGGAGTACTGCCATATATAACTCAGCTGGTGTTTTAAGCTGGGAATATTACGATATATATATATATATATATATATATATATATATATAGAGAGAGAGAGAGAGAGAGAGTTGTCTTAATTATACATAGTGCAATCTTTTGCAACTAAATCTTATTTTACGGTTGTTATTCCATTATTGGCGTTCCATAATATGACTTCCACATTTGAACACTGTCACGTGATCTGTAACAATGTCAGTCACTGCCATCACAACTATATCGTCCGTGTCAGAAATATGGCACCTGTCACTCGCCCACACCAGGTAGTCTTTTCCCGTCAAGTATTATCTGACAACTATACTAATCCATCTGGACGACCCCCCCCCCCATCACACACTATATGACATAATATATTTTCCGTTTTAAGCAATACTATTCCTGGGCAGAATTTGATATTTTATTGCACCCTATACTACAGCTGTTGCCTTAAACTCCGCCTCTTATAGCTGTGTGTGTGTGTGTGTGTGCGCGCGTGAGCGCGCGTGCGTATGTGTGTGTGTGCGCGCGTGCGCGTGTGTGTAGTTAACGCAGCTGTCTCGTAAATTTCCACCCCCACATACACCGCTCGCCATAAACGAGGCAACCATTGGAGGCTTAATTCATTTAGTTCAATTATGTCACTTGGTGGATGTTTCATGCGTTAAAGATGTAGTTGTGGAGCCCGTCCAGTAACCGGATTATCCTACAACTCGACCAGGTTCGCGGGTAATAGATGGCGCTTCGTTCGCATTAATTATGCACGCAAATTGTCATCGACGATAACGCGGTCACGTGGCCGCTGGCGGAATCGGCTGAAATATGAAACAGGCTCGCCATTACAGCTGTTTTCCTCCTCCGTGCGAAGATAATCTATTATTAAAAAGGCCATCAATTGCTCTCAGTTTTCCATAAGCGTTCAATATAACACAACTACTATTTACATCGTTTGAAAATCGCCGCCCCGTTAACAACAACCCCACCTCACCCATCATCCCAGCAGCTACACCGTCGACATAAAGCCCTACACCAGATCTAAATAGAACGAGCCATTTGCCGTAAATGGCAAGTGCCGTGTAAACAATACCATTCATCTCGGAGCGCGACATGACGGACATGAATGCTATCACCTAATTGGGACGGTATATATTTATCATCACGCCACATCATGCTCGGATACGGGACAAGAACAATGGAGTCGTACCAGCGGAGAAGGACACTGTTCTCGATATATTACTTTATGGCAGCGTCAGAGATTCGGCTAATTTCTACCATTAACACACACACACACACACACACACACACACACACACACACACACACACACACACACACACACACACACACACATATATATATATATATATCTTATCTTAATACGTCATTGTAACGTCATTGTGACGCCATTGTGACGTCATTGTGACGTCACTGTGATTAAGCCAATACGTAGTGTGGTGTTCGTCAAGAGTCGGGTCAAATCCGGATTTTATGGTTGCAAAAAGATGAACTAGGATAAGGAACTTGGAACTGACCACAAAATGTTGTTTTGATTGGAAAACGAAGGAAAGAATCAGTTGACAATGTTTAGCCGGTTATAACATCTAGGAAAGGGTTTATTAAAATATACCACAAAAATTAATATCATAAACTTCAGTTAACTTACTGGCAGAATTTCTTGTAATATGGGATCGCTATGTATGTATGTATGTATGTATGTATTATTATATGTGTCAATGCGCATGCGCATAGTTATATATCACTTACTACAAATAGTAATGTGACCATAAAAGTGAAATAAACAGTTATTACAATATAATAGTAGTAGTAATAGTAGTAATAGTAGTAGTAGGAGTAGTAGTGGTAGTAGTAGTAGTAGTAACAGCAGCAATGTGGTAGCAACAATGACACCAATAATAACAATCATGACAATAACAGTAGTTATATGGCGTATTAAGTGTTTATCTACCGTATATTCAATTGTCCTATACAACATTATTATTAGACACGTGATCAATGGCTGTTCGATTTATCTAACAAACACTTTGTAGTCCAGTAAACCGAACGAGTTTTACTTATTCTCAACACAATCATACCCAAAACCTGGCTAATATTGACGGTCGAGAAATAAACCGGCAATAAAACAACAACTAATTGATTAACTAGTCTGGCCTGAAAATACTTAATGTCAGAGGTATACAGCAGAACCTGGCGAAGCCGACGTCGCGTTTATCCGTAAAACGTCGCACGTAGAAGAAGACTACTTATCCAATGGGCAGCACACGCCTTACCAGACCATCCGTCATAGGATAATGGTCTCCCAACAAAGGAAGGTTCAGTTATTACCCTATTTAAGGGGAAGATAATCGACAATTAAGTGTGTGAGGTAAGGGAAGCCACGTTAGAAATGTTTACCTCGGCTCCTGTCATTCTCCTGTCCTATTTGTATTACAACTGTTGACAATATTTGCGCTACGGCAGCTGGAGCCTGGGTAATTAAAATGGAAATCGGCTCGTTTCCTGTTTGGTTGTTATTGTCGTAAAGTTTGTGCATCTATCTCCTACAATGCCAGTAAACATCTTTATCTCCTCGCCCATATATATATATATATATATATATATATATATATATATATATATATATATATATATATATATATATATATATAGAGAGAGAGAGAGAGAGAAGAGGGTGTGTGTGTGTGTGTGTGTGTGTGTGTGTGTGTGTGTGTGTGTGTGTGTGTGTGTTTTAGCTGTGTATAATAAGGCACAGGCACAGAGAATCTCGAACCGCGAATTCAAACTCTGGACGTTTCTTCAGGGGACTGAATCCAGAGTGGCGACTTTTCTTGCTGAGCCATGTGTATGTCTCACCAGTCCCGGTGAGTGTGTGCGTGCGTGTGCGTGTGAGCGCGCATACACACGCATACATTGAGTCATTATATAGAATAGTAAGATTATTAATCCTGATGAACTGTCCAGGATTTGTAATTACGCTTCGTAAATCTCTGCTCCAGTGCCCATTCAAACCCAACAAAACATTATGCATGTATATGTTCCAGTGCACACACACCCCCCCCACACACACACACAGGGTGACCTTGAACTTTCCGTAATAGTGCACCCAATCAACTCAAAACAATCAAAACGAATTTGAAATAAAGCTATATAAATATTCAAAATTTACAAACAGGAAGTGATACTAACATACAAATTGACCCTTCTGGCGGCCATAATGGGACATACAGACGGACGGACAGACACTGTCTGACACCAGAGTAATAACTGTAAGAACAGTCGCCATTTTAAGAGTTTCGTAACCGACATTATTGAGAATGTATGGAGCCTCGTTTTCGTCTAGATTCCATTAATCACAATGAATATGTCTTAGAGTGTGTTAGTGTGTGTGTTAAGGTGTGTGTGTGTGTTTGTGTGTGTGTGCGCGCGCGCGCGTGTGTGTGTGTATGTGTAACACGTTACAACAGACGACCAGCCTGCCTGGTTCTGATATTAGCCTCTAAATGTCATGCCACCATAAATAACCACGTGATCGAGCAGACGATCTCTAGTGACGATGGCGGAATGAAGGTGTCGGGTAGCGATAGCGCCAGAATTCCAATGCTTTCCATTTCACCCAACATCATCATCATCATCATCATCGGCGTCATCATCATCATTATCAGCAGCAGCAGCAGCAGCATCAACGACAACATCAGCAACAGCAACAACAATAGCAACAACATGATGAAAACTATCTCCATAGCCTTCGTGACCATAGCAACTATCCAGGAAAAGCTTAATTTATTCGCTTTAATTAAACGTATTACGAGATGATTCCATGTTTTCCATAATATGAATATCCCAGCCCATTCCAGGACGGGATGGGATGTTTTCTAATCGAAATTCATCATCCGGACACTAATCTAATCATTTTTATAGAAACAAGACCGACATTTCCATTTTCAATCCAGTCGCTCATTAGATGATCCAAAAATAAGAACAAAATTGGTAGGTGTCACGGGAAAATTGCTATTACCCTCATGCGAGAGAGCTCCAAGCTTCTGCAACTTTCACTCAAACCATCCAGGGAATAGCTTCACCAACTGAGTAGTTAATTAATTATAATTTATCTTCTTTTATTGTGGGGGGGGGGGATTTTCACGGACATGGCGCAGATTTCTTCCTTAACCAACCACATAATCTAACTAACATACTTCTAAATAAAACAATATCCTTTCTGATATTTCGTCTTATTTCGACGCTGATAAATGATTTTCGGCCGCGATGCAATTTCCGATAATCAAACCTAAACGAACCGGTGTGTTCGGGTACATAGAGTGAAGCCATTTTCACTAACGATCGGTAATATCTCTCACTGGTCGGGCTGTCGTCTGCTGCCCGCCGGGAGAGCGCGCACCACCAAGACGAAGCCAGCAATGGCTGCCAGGTGCAAACTATCGCGAAATAGATTACAACAAACAATATAGTTGTCGGCGACAAGCTTTAGCATGCTAACAATAACCATCAGCGCCATATTGGCTCGATTAATCAATGCATTCTCGATGTCTGGCACCGAAGATTGCCGAAGACGGCGGAGGGGGCGACTTTAACCGGAAGTGGAGACTTGGTTAAATAATGTTCGCGGAGAATTACCTTTCTGGCGAGAGGTTTCAATTATTTTCGGCGATTTGAAAAACTTAGACGCGTCCTGGTATGATATGTCGTCGTTTCATGTTGTTGGGTCGCCGATGAATCGTCCACATGTTGTGATCACAATTTGAGATTATCTTTGCCAATGCCATTTCAGGCATTTAAAAGAGGAACTAGTGCTATATTGCACGTTCTAGCATAAACAGTCGCTTCTCTGGATTCAGTACTCTTATGAATCGTTCAGAAGTTGTATTCACCATTCGAAATTCTTTGGGCCAGTGCCTTATCCCGCAGTACTGACATACACACACGCGAACGCACGCACGCACGAACGCACGCACGCACGCACGCACGCACCTTGACCCATACATACACACACAACACCAAAACTTTAAACGCCAACAATGACGAGGCCTAGAACGACCTCAGGTGACATCTATAAGCTAACCTCTTAACCCGATCTTATTCGCAAAAAAAGGAAGGCCGGAAGGACTCATCTGCAGGACACGGTATGCCTATCTTCTCGTCGCCATATCATTTCCGGTATGGAACATTTCGTCGCGCCATCTACAGTCGACCCTGCCTTTTTGTGGACTGCTAACGTCATCAAACAGCTCCTCTGTTCTCCAGATGGCACCCACAGTGAGATAATATCTCGTTATTTAGGGATTAGATCGGTGTTGAGGCATGGCGAACAGGGGTTAAAACGTGATCGGAGAAAATGGCCGACACACCGGCGTCCTTGAATAGGTTCCGCCATGTTGGATTCCGAAGCAGTGGTTTACCATAAACCAATTCGAGGCTCTAGGGAATACTGTAAAATCCATTTCACAGAAAATCCAGGTTTCTAGTTTATTCCCAGGAAACGGTTTGCTTTACATTCCGACAGGTCGCTAATGTGGTTTTGTCATTTCCGGTCATGACAATGGGGTTCGCTCCACGCCGTATTATGTCTGATGTACGTTGTTATGCTAATCTCACTCTCTCACTCACTTTCTATTTATATGTTTGTGGTTGTCTGTACATATATATATTTGTGTGTGTGTGTGCGCGCGCGCGCGTGTGTGTGCGTGTGTGTATGTGTGCGTGTGTGTGTGCGTGTGCGTGCGTGCGTGTGTTCTTCATAGACTAATATAACATTCTGGCCAATCGTTAACGTTCCACTTTACTACATCAGTGCTATTTAACGTGGTCAACCACCCACAGCTTTGTAAGCCGAGAAATCTATCTCCAAATTGATCTATAAAGGTCATTGCCCTTTTTGGTGGAATTTGAATTTGTGATCCTTGATCCAAATACCATATATTTAACCTCTGGACTCTCTCTCTCTCTCTCTCTCTCTCTCTCTCTCATATATATATATATATATATATATATATATATATATATATATATATATGTATATATATATATATATATATATACTCCATACCTACTTCACAAATCAATTAATCAATAAATCTATACATTATTATTACCTTTGGGTGACTCGTCAGTCAATAGGTTGGAGATTATCACTTTTAACTTGCGATATATATGTACTGATATATATATATATATATATATATATATTATATATATATAACGATAGTGTGTGTGTCCGTGTGTGTTGTGTGTGTGTGTGTATGTGTGTGCGTTTTTCTGGTGCGTGTGCGTGCGTGTGTGTGTGTGCGTATGTATGTGTGTGTGTGTGATAAAGCAGCTATGTTGTGTATATCTCAGTTATGCATTTACCACATATATATATATATATATATATATATATATATATATATATATATATATAAATCATGAAAAGTGGCCATTTCGGAAAAAAAGTGACAACTTCCGGAAGCCAATATCACGACCTCTTAGTACTGGCATGCATGCCACCCGTTATAAAACCACGTGACTAACGTCGTAAAATGCCAGTGCTTTCGTTATCGGGCATAAATCAACAAATATGAGCCGACAGTATAGTAAGACATATTTCCGCCAGCTCCGCCATTATTCGGGTTAGTGTTGGGGCGCATGCGTATATCTAAACAAATCGTCTGTTGGAATGGGAGTCGTAAACAATTGGTCGAAAAACAGAAATTGATACGTATTTGGGGTAAACGGAAGATTATAGCTGTTACTGTAGCAAGAATATTTCCATATTTTCTGTATTCGTCATAAATGGTACGTCATTATGACGTGTAGGTAGATTTTGATGAACTACTTCCTGTATGACATATGATCAACAACTGACAGTCTGGTAACCGAAACTTAACGACTAAGAAGACAACAGCTGGAATGTGCCGAGTTTGTTGCATGTACATATGTGTGTGTGTATATATATATATATATATATATATATATATATATATATATATATATATATATATATATTATATATAAGAAGTTATTCTCTTACTTATATCTGAGGGGCGCCATCGTGATTAGATCACTCCCCTCTGACTTCCAATCACGGCGTGGGCATACCTGAAGGGTGTTTCATCTTTGACTTCGTGTCCGTTTAGCCTACCATGTGCACCAAAGTTGCCGTAAAACATCAATTATCATCATCATCATCATCTCATTTATATCTTGCATATTATCAGTAATTGAAATTTATCTATCAAATTTTCATAATAAGTTTAATTTTAAACGGATCACTTAAAGTTATCTTATCAAGTAGCCAATTAATTATATAAGTAGAATATGTACGCATGCTCAGTGTAGACCCACTCAGAGTGGTAATGTTACCACTGAACAAAACTTCAGGCTCCCAGTTCAGACTTGAGCTGGGCTATTCAAAGGCACACATGCGCACGCGCGTGCGCACATACCCGTTAATGACGTCAGTAGAGAAATTTGACCGATCACGATCACGACGAAAATTGCCGAGTGAACCGAACAATACCGAATATTCATTAGCGATCTGATTGCTGCACTGAAGGGCATGAAATACCGCATGCGCGCGGGTTAAAACATCCTCCCGGTATTATAATGGCATTAACGTTCAATTATATTCCCGTTCTGATGAACTAATTCTAGTCAAATAGCTAGAATTAGTTTTAATTGTTTGTGTCAGAGTATCGGGATAACATTCAACCAAACATTTTAATGGTTCAGCGGATCGACGAATTCAACGACACATTTGGCACAAATTGAACAATTCGGTGTCGTAAAAGTGGAACTAATGTTTGAATAGAGAACATTTATGGGCGATGTCTATTTTATGTGTGTATTGTCTCTCTGGTTGTCAGTCCGTCTTTCGGTCCATCCATCTCCTAATTGATCTATAAAGGTTATTGCCCTTTTGGTGGAATTTGAATCTGTGATCCTTGATCCTTGATCCAAATGCCACATATTTAACCTCTGCATATTCGTTTGTCCGGCTGTCCGTCCGTCCGTATGCCTGTCTACCTGGCTGTTTGTCTGTCTTACCCATTCTAGCTCCATAATATCCAGAAACATGCCCCTTCGTTCACATTTCACACACACACACACCCACACGTTTGTAAAATGCCGGGATCTGATTGGCTGTGTTAAGACAACCCTCAGACGGAAAAGTGTGTGTGTGTGTGCGTGTGTGTGCGTGTGTGTGTGTGTGTGGTGATCCACTGTTCTAAAAAAAAAACTATAACATTAAAAGAAACCTTTGACACTCCATTCTCCTAATCCCCCCCACGTGATGCATAATGACAATAATTCAGTGATGAGTTATCCTTATTGCCGTTAAATTGATCACTTGACGGCGTTAGTCCAAGGGTCAACATTACCCGATCAAGATCATTGATTATCAAACAGACAACAATGACGTCATTCCGGATACTTCAGATTTTGCGTTGATTTCGGTTACATAAGACCAAGTCCAGTTTTTTTTAAATCTCCTCGCTCTCTTTATATATATATATATATATATATATATATATATATATATATAAAACTCTCACTTGGAGGTCGCTCGGCCCATTTAGCCTACCATGTGCACAAAAGTGGCCGTAAAACATCAATCATCATCAATCATCACATATCGATGCCAAGTGTATATCGTATTGTTTTATCGCCCAGGTCTCTTACATAACGAACGCTCCCTGACCTATTTACAAACATTCCCCAAGCCGCTGTTACATTTACATATATCTCTCCGGATACATGAATTATCGCCAATAAAAGCCGCCAAGTGTCCGCCAGCTACACGCTCCCGAACATGAAACGTATAAATAATTAAAGCTCCCCCTTCACCAAGTACCATGACAAATAACGATCTGTCCTATGGCTCATCTCACTAACAAGGAAATGGCAGCGGCTAAAAGAGGTCCAACCTCTCGCTTAACAAACCTTTCATTATAAATCGTGCAGCGAAATAAAATTTATAGTTAAAAAGAGAATACTACAAGTGTTCTTCATCAGGGGACTAGCGGTGTGATAAATTGTGTCCTACTGTTTAAAACTTTGTTCATACCGGTTGGGGATCGTCTGTTTGGACTGAGGCGATGACCTGACCTAATTATTTCTCGGCGAAACGGGCGGAGCCACCATCGTGACAGACCCTACTTGCTGATGGAAGTAGGCATGGTATGTGAGAGTTGTCCGTTTCTAATATGCATCCACTGGTGTATCGTTTTGTGTGTGGTGCGTGCGTGTATGCATGCGCGCGTGTATGTGTGTGTCTGTGTGCGCGCGCGTGTGTCCCCCCCAATCTCACACGACAATATACAGCCAACTTAAATAATTTATACTCAATTCGCATTCAAATAACCTAATTACCACCCAGTCGTTATCGGTGTCTTGTGTGTACAATGTACAGTAAATACTGTACACCATACTGTGGAAAGTATACTGGGTGGAATATACTGTGTACAGTTTATAGTATACAATATACCGTGTACAGTATACAGCGTGTACTTTACTTCGGATACTACACATTATTATTATTATGAGTGCAATAAACTGTATACAGTACACAGTATGCAATCTACAAACATAGTATCCAGTGTCCAATATGCCGTGTACAGTATATAGTGTACCATTGTTTCAGTATTGTGTACAACGGAGAGGTTTGGCGTGCCTGGATTCCCCTTTGATACTGCTCCAATGGTGTATAGAACGTCAAAAATATAGTAATATGTCAATTAAAAAAGACACGTGATTTACACGTGATCACGAGATGCAGTACATACCCCCACCCCCCGGGAAAAAGACACGACGAAGAGATTGGCGACCGGATATAGGTAAAATAACTCTAAATCGCCAAAACGCAACATGTCCCGCATCAGTGCGCCTATGCTACGCCATAGTGAAGAATCGACAAATAAAACACTTCCGGTTGCGCTTACCTTGGAAATCCCGTCTCGCCGAACTGATGCCGGTCACGATGTTAGCCACGTGACCCAAGATGGTGGAGAACAGCAGCAGGCCGAAGACGAACTCGATGATGACGAAGACGTACTCTCCTTTAGTCCTTGGCATCGGCAAATCGCCGATCATCGTCAGTGTGAGCGTACTCCAATAGAGGGCGTGCAGGTACTTCTCCAGGATGTCGGCGTTGTCGTTCGGCACCACCCAGTTGTTGTTGTCCAATCGTTTCATCACCATGTACATCAGGCAGGCGTTCCAATGGTATATGGCGAAGAGGTAGTGCAGCAGGGTGATGGTACGTACCATATTTGGGTAGTTGGTATGACGCTCGGTACGGTCGAGGAATGCCCAGAATCGGTAGATCTTCACCAACCGGAAACAGCGCAACATCGACTTGTAGCCAATCGACAGATACAGCATGTCTAACGGCAGCAGGCAGAGGCAGTCGATGTAGAACATCGTCGAGTTCAAGTAGTGGATCCGGAGTTTGGTGGCGTCCGTCTGGAGCACGCCGCCCTCCAGATAGCCGGTCCGGAAGTGGAAGGCGACGTCCAGGACGTAGAGGAAGTCGGCGAGGTAGTCCAAGGTGAACCAGATCACCTTTGTCGAGGCATTGATCTCCTCCAAGGCGAACCTGTAGATGATGACCCAAAAGTTGTACAAGAAAGCGATACTCACCACCATTGACCACCAATAGGCGAACCTTCCCGACGGGTCAAAGACGAACGTCCACTTACAACCTTCTTTATCACTGACGTCCGTAAACCTGTCACCGCAGTCGGCGCTCCTCTTGCCAAATCTCTCCTCGATCTCCTTTTTTCTCGCCTTCCGGATCTCCTTCGGCGTCGGCGGCTCCGGCACGTGGGCCTTGTTGATGTAACCCATCGTGCTGACATCATCGGCACTCGATTGGCCCTTACTGCGGCCGCCATTTTTCACCGACTCGATCTTGTTGGAGACCATTTCGAAGATGCTTTGCTTCGATGACGTCCGCTGTACACTCGAGCTCCGATTGGACGAGACGAAGATCGGAGACTCGGATCGGTTGATCAGTCGCTCGGCGATCAGCTTCGTCCTATCCGAGGCCGTCGTCCCGTAGCCGACCGAGCCCGGCAGGGCACGTGGTCCGTTCGCCGTCACGCCCTCTTCCGGCCGGTCGGGCGTGTGCGGCGACCTCTGGCCGCTGTCGCGAGGCGACCGTGAACGGACAGAGGGCGTCGTAATCGCTATCTCGTCCAGTTCCTCCTCATCGGTCTGTTCACCCTTCGAGCACGGCGTGTACTTGACCGACTTGCTGCCGGGATCTGCCGCGTGGTGTCGCCTGTTGAGCACGCTTGTCATCGCCCGCTGATTACCACGTGGTCGCAGGCACGTGTGGACATAGATGAACCAATAGGCGAGGTCTAGTCGGTCGCGTAGCGTGCGACGGCGATCTCTGTTCGGCGTCGGCGGCCGAATCACGTGGTCGGCTGGTTCCGTCGATGTGACGTCAGACGGTCCGGTGTCGGATGTGGGACGTACGTTACTATGTCTGTATGACCAGGGATCCTCCGTGCATAGAACATCCACTTCCGCTCTCGTTCCTGATGTCCCGGATGGTGGCGGTGTACCGTGAGAAGCCAGGATTAGTCGTGGACGGGCTGCACATGCCCGTGCTTCTCCCGTGCCTTGGTGCGTGCTTGCTTGCTTGCATGCGGGTGTAGGCGAATATCGCTCCCGGGTAATCACTTCAAGTTATTACCACTTCCGGTGATTGTGGATCCATATCAAGAGATGGTTAGTTGTTGTTGACCCAATCGGAAGTATATCGAAGCTCTGACGTAAGTTGATCCCGATCGAGGCTGTCACCAGGTGGAGGCAGCTGTCGATGATCGGAAATAAAAAGTACGAGCCATCATTCTGCAGCGTATGCACTAATACTAGGGCTGAGTAGTTGACTGGATCTACTGGGTAGGAGTCTCTCTCTCTCTCTCTCTCTCTCTCTCTCTCTCTCTCATCTATGTATCTATCTATCTATCTATCTATCTATCTATCTATCTATCCAGTACCGTACAGATGTTGATCAGATTGAGAGACCCGACTACTGCCAGACTTTAGCTTGTCCCACGATAAGGTCGTCTCTTCCCGGCGAGCATGCCAAAGGCGTGCTGCCCAGCCATAGACGATGTTATGTAGAAGGAGTTCTCTCTGACTGGGATACTAGGCCGGCTGTGGCCTGGTGCAGGTCTCCCCGAACTGCCCGTCCGTTCGTCCGTCCGTCTGTCTGTCTGTCTGTCTGTCTGTCTGTCTCTAGGTAAGCACTGCTCGAATAGATGGTCGTAGAGGCCGCTCTACGCGGTCTCGATATATTCCCCGTTATCGTTCAACACTAACACGTGCTTCAATAGGCGGCCGATTGGTGGCGGTCTACCTGCGTCTCTCTCTCTCTTTCTCTCTCTCTCTCTCTCTCTCTCTCTCTCTCTCTCTTTCTCTCTCCTTCTATCTCCCCACACGTACGGATATAGGGCAGGTGGCGGTGCAAGTGAGTCACTTCCGGAAGATGATTGTTCGCTGTTAAGTGCCATTCACGGTCATTTCGCGCAGTAGACTTAGAGCCGATTGTCAGTTATCGGAAACGATGAACTAAGACGATCGGCGATTGATCTGTTATCGATAATGACGATACACCTCTGTCGTCAAACATCGCTCTTCTTCTTCTTGATGACATTTCCTGTTCCCTGTTCCCAGTCTTGGTGATTCCCAATCCCGAGAGCTCTAAGTCCTTGTGGGTCCCGTTTCCGATAGTTTCAAGTACTGGTTGTTCCTAGTCGTGGTGGTTCCGATGGTTCTAGATTGTTCGCTGGCATTTCTCTGGATATGTAGGGGGAGCACTGGCGGATGGATAGATCCGTCCAAAGCCGCTGGTTGTCATCGCGTGTGTGCCGGAGGGGGGAGGGGAGGGATACAGGTCGGGAGAGAGCTTTTAGAGGATCTTCTTCCTGTCGTCTCCGGATCTTTGACGAAGGATGTCCGCCAACAGACAGACAGTTCTAACTTATATCACTTAGTCTAGGTACGGGATGATGACATTAACTAACCCATCTCCCATATCTCGACACAGCATCTCTCACTCTCTCTCGGTCTCTCTCTCCATCATAACGTCCCCGTCACCTGGAAAACGGAAGAATGGATTAGTGGATGTAGCCAGCAATAGAGGAAGGACGGCGACCTTCTCGCCGCCGTTTGACATTCCACATTACTAATGGATATTTTTCATTACACGTCAGTTAGAGAATGGACGAGTTATAGTTGAGGACTAGATGTCTGACAGATAATGTTATAATGTGTTTGTTTTTAGAGCGTTTGTCGGTCTGGGCACGTGAAGAGCCACAAGGTACAACTGTCGTACACACATTCTGCGATCATTGAATCGAATGCAGCATCAAATGAAGCCCACGAAGCTTTCAATAATAATAATAATAATAATAATAATAATAATAATAATATATTATTATTATTATTATTATTATTATACAATATTAATGATTACTATCGACATTTATTGTTCAGAATCCTGTTAAAACACACATGCACGCATGTACGCACGCACGCACACACACACACACACACACAAATGAGTTAGTCCGTCAATCATTCAGTCAATCAGTTTGTAAACACAACGTTTATTACGACGTTTCTACACACAAAAAATACATATTGTTTTGTATAATTTGTAATAATGCCAATAAAAGTCATTGCTATTAGCATCAAAGATTCTATTCTCTATATTAATTGATTGGAAAAAAATACGTGATTTGGTCGTATTCGAGGACTGTGACTCGACTACATCTGTCTATCATGACGGTAGCCATCTTGTTAGTTAGACGTCTAGTTATTAATTCACTAACTGTTATGTCGAATAGCTAACAAACTATCTAAGGGATGGTGGAATACAAAAACTAACTGGACTGACTGACTGACTGACTGACTGACTGACCTGACTGACTTACTGGTTGACTGGTTGACTGATTGATTGATTGACTGACTGACTAGTTGATTGACTGAGTGGATGACTGACTAACAAACAGATTGACTGAGTGGTTAGAATTACTGATTGACTGAGTGGTTGATTGACTGATTGACTGACTGACTGACTAATCGACTGACTGGCTGACTGGTTGATTGGCTGATTGACTAACTGGTAGACTGACTAGTTGACTGACTGGTTCACTGACTAACTGACTGATTGACTGACTGGTTGATTGACTGACTGACTGACTGACTGGTTGACTGACTGACGAAGTGACTAAATAACTGATTACATCACTGACTGACTGACTGATTGACTGACCGACTGCCTCACTAACTCACTCACCCACTCCTTGTTGCATGTATCCATGTAAATGTACACCACTGCGTTACACATCGCAATATTTATCTGTCCAAATCCGCCATATACTCCGTGTAATGTTAATTTTCAGTGATCTATTTTGGCCTATAAGTTGTCAAGGTGTGTCCAGTTAATTAGAGGTTAGGTCACCTCTACAATAGCCCAATATCCCGAACGGAGCTTAACAATAAAGAGCTTGATTCGGAATATAGATTGCCTGTTGCCATGGAGACGCTTCTGGGATGGGAATTTTCTCGGGTGGGTTATAGCTCCGGCTAGCACCGAGTGGCATATGTCGCCGTCCGAGGTACGTGCACGTAGACATCGGCACATACGCAAATGCGCACTCACGCACGGTCATGTGCAAGCATTCGCCTAGAAGCACGGATACATATTACGGTTGCGATCCAACCGAACCACGTGATTATCACACAAACAAACAAACGTGAACACGCATACATAACAGTAGCAAAACATGCCGAAATTAGAGGGGGGGGAAGTCACAGTCAGAATAACAGACAGACAGACATATAGACAGACAGAGAGACAACCAGACAGACATACAGATAAAGACGTGACACTCATTAACAAACACAGACACATAAATATTAAGTACATTCAGTTGCTACCAGACGTATACATGTGTCTTGGCGTATGATATACTACTTGCAAAAACCTCGATAAGGCACACACTGTCCGCCAATGCACAATGCACGCCCAACCAATGCACGCCAACATATGGAATATTAGACTTTCATTGCTTTATCCAGCAAGAACTAATGAGAATATATGATCAATACCCGCTAGGAACCGATCATCAATATGACCGACCTTGACCGAGTTAACCTATTTGTGGAGCTCTACTGACCTAGTTAGTGGCTCGTCACTAAAGCGAGTGTGCTTATACAAGGTCATAGGTTAGGACAGACGCTACATGACCTATCCAGGATTGGCTAATATTTGGGTTGTTTACATGATGTTCAGATAGTACGTACGGAATAAAGCGGGATTATTGTTATTCTGGTCATTTAGGAATGCGTTATGTTAGTTACTATTTATGGATCTAGATAACACGTACGCACGCAGACACGCGACACACCGGTAATAATCCATTGTGCGGTATTGCTACTTTGTTTTTATTTTATTTTAATCGCTTTAGTGAGTCCATACTGTGTTAGTGTACATTCTCTTTGTTGTGAACAAACTGTAATGTTTGTTAACACGCTGAGGCTATATATAGAGCTTGAATTTTCACTTAGATTAAAGAAGAACTTCGACGCCAGACCAGTCGGACGTGTATTGATACATGGTTCATATAGGTAGGATTTATTCAGTTATTCGAACCCAGAATAAAGCTGAGGTCAGCATCTGAGGTGTCGAAATGCTTTATATACAGGTTTCTTTTGGACCACAGAAAATTACTGTTGAATGTAAACTGTGGTGTCAAAATAGTTTATGATATGTATGTAGCAAGTCACCATTGAACCACACGCACGTGTTGTTTGTTGCGAGCTGTGGTATCAAATGGTATGTTTTTTACGTGCTTCCGCTTTTTGTACGTAGCCTGCATGTAGCCGCTTTCCTGTGGGCGTGACATATTTGTCGCGTACGAAAAGCGAATTAGCTGGTTCCCACAGGCTGATGAGTAGACCAGACACATGCTTAGGTATACGCACACATTTATCAATATGTGGAGGTATGGAACATTTTATTTTTAGATTAATGTATGTATAGTTGTATTTAGATTTATGGAGGTAGGTTTCGAAGGATGTTTAGATATGTTGATGCTCTGTGCCTGTTGGCTCATACTATGTATCCTAAAACACACACACACACACACACACACACACACAGAATCAAACAGAGAGATACACACACACGCACACATGCACACACACAAACAAACAAACACGCGGGCACACACATACACACACGCACGCACGCACGACACACACACACACACATATATATATATATATATATATATATATATAGAGAGAGAGAGAGAGAGAGAGAGAGTATGTGCATGATATTTAAGGATGTCAAAAGACAACAAGACTCAACCACTAACCTAGACAGACGGAAAGAATGATAGACAGATATATGAACCGGGAGACAGACAGACAGACAGACAGACAGACAGATGGATGGATTGGTCTAAATGTAGTCAGGCAGTTAGTGACACTATTAGTGTAACAGCTGCTAGGCTAGCTGAAGATAACATGGAGATCTTGACAGAGATGGCCAATCTACACACACACACACGGACACACACACACAAACACACACACAAACACGCACACACACAAACACACACCATCCAATAACCGTCCGAGAGCTGTCTTAACAGAGCCAATCAGATCCCGGCATTTTACAAACAAAGGAAGTGCCAAGGAGAACACATGGAATTCTGGGAGTAAGGACAACAGTGGACAACATGTTGTCCTCTATTATCGGTTGTCACTAATCATCAGTAGGGGGGCTGGCTTCGTCTTCACCAATAATAATATCTGCTTCGTCCATTATGGGAACACCATGACGGCAAAAGTCCCCACAAACAATGCTTTATTGACAAACCTACAAAATGTTGGATGTTGATGGCCGACAGATCACCGGAAGTTGACTGTTGTATGTCACGTGACAGCTGTTATTGGTTATTGGTGTAACTGTGCCCGTGATGTCGGAGAAGGATGATCCTGGTGGTGATGTGATTGACTTTTCGCAGACAAAAATTAGCCTATCTCTCTGCCTGTCTAGTTGTCTGTCTGTTTATCCTGTCTGTATATTTATCTGTGCGTCTGTTTATCTGTGTGTCTGATCATTTGTTTATGTGTTTATATTTATTTCGGACATGAAACACTTTTCAAGCACAGTACTTAGGCTATGAAAACGCCCTACATATATGTGAATACATATTTGAGTATGTATGTATGTATGTATGTATGTATGTATGTATATATTTATACATGGGTGATATATTATTATATATATATATATATATATATATATATATATATATATATGTTGGAATGGATGGATGGATGAATGGATGGAAGCATTCAAGTATGCATGCATGTATTCATGTATGTCCATACATACACACGCACGCACGCACGCACGCACGGACACGCACATCTGTCAACACTAAACCATCTGCCAGCACACACCCATCTGTCAATTCATACCAGTGCCATCGCCTTCCCTCACATATAACTGACCATTCCATTCCAATGTCATTCTGCGTTCCAGAAATCGCATTACCAGATCCATACATAATCCAGATGGATTTGCTCAGCTCTGGATTAATTTCATCACGTCCAATATGGTGTCTTTTACCAGCGCAGCCTCGCCACTCCAAGAGACACAAAAGAGACCCTAAATGAATTATTTCTATGCATTACACAGAAGTAAATACATGTATTCACTGTCAAGTTGTCGAAGTAATAACAGGTTATATGAATCCCGGACACCACGTGAAGTAGGCAGCCGATTGGTCGTAATACACAAAGTCAAGGTTACCGACGGCAGCGCCCTCTTCACGCGGCCGAGTGATGCGTCATAGCAATTTTTTGACGCTCTACCGACGGAGTGTTCCAAAACACTAGTCGGACATACTGAGTCAAATTTGCTACGAAAATCTCGATACGAATCATGGATACGAACTTGAATCAAACCGAACTTTTTTCTACCTTGGAAGAACCTTGGAAGAACCTCCCGACACCGTTCAACCTTATCATCACATCCATTTTCCTTAGAAATGTAAAACAATAACAACAACAAAATACAACAACAGTGATGTCTAAAACAATAGTAACAACTGCAACAGCTTCAAGAACAACAACAACAGCTCCAACAACAATAACAGCAGCAACAGCAACAACGCGAGACCCATTTGGATATGGTTAGAGTGAACGTCTCGGATAATAAGGACCTCTCTGTCTGAAGCAGACGATATCAGATTGGCGTCCGGTTTTAAGGCCACTGATAAGGAAGGAAAAATCGAACAAGTTTATATAAACTGTGAAGAGATATAAAGGCCTCTAGTTGGGATGAAACAGAGTGCATCTTTGTGTAAACACTTGAAAAGCTGTTTTGACCGTTATTGAAGCGTTTTAATTGAATTGGCCATTACGGCCAGTCCTGGTCTATGTTACGTGATACGTCTACCGATCTGACACTTCTGATAATTTTGGTGTTTTGTTTATTAATCCAAAAACGAAAGCGCTAAAATGACAAAATTACAGCATCAAACTACTAAAACAATAATATTAGCATTGAAACACTAAAACAACACTACAGCAGACAACACTAAAACCCTAAAAGAACACGGTAACATTAATACACTAAAATGCTAAGACAATATTATAAAGCTGAAACACGAAAACACCAACAAAAACACGACAATGATAGAACTAAAGCACCGACATGATCAAGCACCGAGACACTAAATCAAAAAACTAAAATAATGATATATATAATCAATGTGCATTATTAGATTCGTCTTAACCGATAAAGTAGATAAGATTGGTTTCCTCCTTTATCGCTCACCCAACATTCCAATATCCGGTATATAGAGAAAATGTTGGCCTAGAAC
>JAODUP010000169.1:365000-410000 GCA_025642065.1 Paralvinella palmiformis
CAGATGGTAGAGCGCGAAATACTTTAAGTTTTCAAATGCATCAAGGCTTCACATCCAGTTTCAAAAGTGTGTATCATGTTCCACCTATTGACTAATTCGAACAAATTCATTTCTCGGCTCACAACTGTGATACACACAATCATAATATATATATATATATATATATATATATATATATAAGCATAAAATACACACAAACACAAAATAGAGCCATATAATACACACAGACACGTGATGCACACTGATCCTTCACCGAGTAGGGAATAGTGATGTGTAATAATAATAATAATAATAATAATAATAATAATATAATAATTGTATCGTCATTTAACTACCACCACCCCCACAACCAATACTACTAATACAACAACTGCTACAACAACTACTACAACTCTACAACTGTTAATATTACTACCACCACAAACCTTAAACAAATGTGGGGCGCTACTATTGTGCAGTGACCAGAACAGTGTGCTGCAAACCTCCCTCCATGTAGTGGGTTCGTACCCTACTCATGGCTGTATTTGTGGGGACATATTTCCCTTGGCAGCTGCTGCTATACGTCAGTCTTGTGTTCTAGTTGTGACCAGCGCCGTACCTAAACAACTCCGATCAACCGAACCCTCTAACATCTGAAGGATGTTTCATCTATCACCTCAACTCAACACCTCTGGAGGCCGTTCGGCTCTTGATACAGTACATTATTATTATTATTATTATTATTATTATTATTATTATTATTATTATTATTATTATATATCATCGTCATCATCATCACCACCATTTTAAGTGGCTCCATAGTTTAGAGTAACATTTAAGATAACGCGTCCCTTATATCAAGTATATAGCCAGTTTAAGATCTTCCTATCAACTAACAGGTCTATTTAATGTTGATAGATAGAGATGTGATTTGTTTACGGATCTGGTTTATCGTGTTAGCAGATAGTGACCATATCACCTGCAACATAATGGATCTGGATCAGAGAAGGTCGAATGGACTTTGTTATAAATAATGAAGACAGCAGCGGGATCAATCCAGGATAACTTCGCTAAATTTGTATACGAATTTAGTTCATTTTATTTCGTTATTTATTTGTTTGTTTTCACATTAAAATTGAGAGAACTGAACCACGACAATAATAATAACTGTTGAGAAACCTAATATTGTATGATACATAATACTGTATGATACCTGACATTGTATGATACCTAACACTGTATGATACCTAACACTGTATGATACATAACACTCTATGATACCTAACACTGTATGATACCTAACACTGTATGATACCTAACACTGTATGATACCTAACACAATGATACCTAACATTGTATGATACCTAACATTATGTAATACCTAACATTGTACAATACATAATATTGTATGATATCTGATATTGTATGATACCTAACACTGTATGATACCTAACACAATGATACCTAACACTGTATGATACCTAAGATTGTATGATACCTAACATTGTATGATACCTAACATTGTATGTTACCTAACACTGTATGATACCTAACAATGTATGAGACCTAACACTGTATGATACCTAGCATTACGTAATACCTAACACTGTATGATACCTAACCCTGTATGATACTTAGCATTGTATGATACCTAACACAACGTCTCTCACGTGTTAGATGTTTCAGATAGACAGCTAACATAACTAGTTAATATATATATTCAAAAATTAAAAGTACCAACATCTCCCGAAACGTAAACTAAAATGTTTACATTTGAAACATGTTTCAAATGTAAGATTGATGACTGGTCGTTCTTATGTAAGTTTTAATTAGTGTCTGGATATGAAACAAAAATAAAATCTTATTTTTACATAAACCTCATTCACTTTGTGGTTCACTGTATGTTGTCGGTATTTCGTATTCTGGATCTAAGGATTAGGATGATGATGGTGATGATGATAATGATGATGATGATGATTGATTGATGTTTTACGGCCAGTTTTGCGCACACGGTAGGCTAAATGGGCCGAGCGACCTCCAAGGGTAATGAAGCGAAGTAAAAAATGAAATACCCTTCAGATATTTCCACGCCGAGATTCGAACTCAGGTGGTAGTGATCTGTGAATCAACGCGCTATCAGTTAGGCCACGGGGGCGCCCTAACTATGGACTAGGACAGATCAGAGATCAGATATGAAACTATCTACGGTTTCAGCCTTACTCACTCACTCACTCACTCACTCCCTCACTCATTCACTCACACACATAAACGAAAACTCGCTGCCTATGGCTAGTTAATGGGTGGTAATTGGAGGTAGCATATAATCAACCCTATTTCCTTGTTTGTTTTTGATGACAAAGCTTGTCAAATAAAACTGTCGCGCGAGATGTCTGATTCGAGAACGTTAATAAGACGACGCTAACACGGAAGCCTGGACGTTAGCAGTATAATACTTTGTTTAAATGAGCCGCTTTAGAGTTGAATAAATCCATGAATTTTTAGTGTGTTTGTGTATATCCACCAAAAGGGAAAACATCAAAGCTATACGACCAGAATACAAGTTGTATAGTTATGGCCCATCAAAAACCATCAAATGACGCCACACACACACACACACACATTCAAACACGCGCGCATATAAAACAACAACATATATATATATATATATATATATATATAATATATATATATATATATATATATATATATATATATATAGAACACAGCAGAGAGAGAGAGAGACACACACACACACACAAACACACACAGATATATATATATATATATATATATATATATATGAGAGAGAGAGAGAGAGAGAGAGAGAGAGATTATCGAAATTTCGAAATCAGACGTATTTTGTCGTGATTTTTTTGTAACCGATTATGTAATTGTTTAGATAATCGCAAAAGTAATCGTAAATAAGATTACGTTATGCAAATATTCCAAGTAAGATTACTATTATTAACAAAATTACAAGTATTCGCCTCATCCGCACCCTTGGCTATAAGTTCGACAAGTACTTATTCGTTCTGGCATCATGTCCGCTATAAGTACCCTAACACGGAAGGGACTATTGGAATAGGAATATGCTCACTCTCCCTCCTTCGCTCCCCCTCTCTATCCCCTTTCCTCTCTCCCTACCTCTCTCTCTCTCTCTCCTATCATTAATGTACCGTGTACTCATGTACTTCTACAGCCACCATGTTAATTTAATGTGTCCACTTACACTGCCATAACAAGCCCACAACCAGCCGATGACGACACGCCCAGGGGACGATATGTACCAGGTGTAGATAGTTCCTCATCACCGACCAGGTGTGGTCTCTATGGCCGGTCATCCCTTCTCAAGTCCCTCATTATCGTCCAGGGTCTGGTGTCTAACATTAGTCACTAGGCGTATAATTAACTTTTGTTGTTCGATTTTTGAGTATTAAGAGAATTGCTGATATAACAGGAGGACTAGAGAAGACGGTCATTGTCAACATAGCACGGTAGACATTGCTCACGTGACCGGAAGCCAAGTGAACCGTATTCATCGGAGCGTGACGGATACATCCGGTAACGAGGTCAGTGTGTTTCAGTGTGTCTGTGTGTGTGTGTGTGTGTGTATTTTAGGACCAGGACCAATTTGTGTGTTCATTTTGAATTGTTCAAGGTCAGTAAAATTCTTGTTAAAAATACCCTTGCCTCTGCTAAATCTGAGTATTATAATATAAATATCAAAGTATCCAAGAGAAACGATAGGACTGTTTTCAGTGTTGTGAATAAAGTATTACATAAAAGTCCAACTATCCTCCCAAATAATATCAACTCGGGTAAAGATATGGCCCATTGTTTTAATAACTTCTTCTGTCAAAATTTTTTAAATATACATAGTGGGTTCCAGCCCAGCACCTTAGCACAGGGTAAGCCATTGGTGGAAGAGTCCTGCATATCCATGATGGATACATTTGAGCCTTTTACAGAGACTGATATCAGACAGTTGCTGAAAAAGTCATCTAATGCTTTCTGTGCAGTTGAGCCTATGCCTAAATGGCTTGTGAAAGATTGTCTGGATGTTCTGATAAACCCAATTACAAATATAGTTAATAAATCATTATCTCTGGGTGTTTTCCCAAGATCCATGAAAGCTGCCCTTGTAAAACCATTAATAAAAAAAACACTATTGTAATATTCTAAACAATTACAGACCTGTTTCAAATCTTACATTTTTATCTAAAGTTATAGAAAGGGCAGTTGCTTTCCATCTAAACAAATATTTAATCAATAATAACCTTAATGAATCACTACAGTCTGCCTATAAAAGTGGTCACAGCACTGAAACAGCCTTGGTTCGAGTGAAAAATGATATTATGATGTCAATTGATCAAGGTAAGCCAGTAATACTTGTTCTTATGGACCTGTCTGCTGCATTTGATACAGTTGACCATAATGTACTTTTCTCTAGATTAAAAGACATGTTTGGTCTGTCAGGTAGAGTACTTGAATGGTTTAGATCCTATCTGGAACAACGCTCCCAGAGAGTGTCTGTTCATGGTATTTTATCTGACATTCAGTTTTTGTTATCTGGTGTACCACAGGGTTCAGTTCTTGGTCCTCTGGTTTTCACAATGTATACCCGTCCTCTTGGGATCATTGTGCAGCGATATGGGGTTAAATATCATTTGTATGCTGATGACACACAGCTGTATATATCACTGGATCCTGACAATGAGTTAAATTTCTCCTCTTCCTTGAAGAATTTAGAACATTGTATTGCCGATATTCGGCTATGGATGACTCAAAATCTTCTAATACTAAATGATAATAAAACAATATTTTATATTTGGCATCACCACATTGTGTTAAATCCCTAAAGACACCAGCATTACAGATGTGTACATCTTCGATTACCCCTAATGGGTCAGTAAAAAATCTAGGGGTTATTTTTGACCAATGTATTAACATGCATGAACATGTCACATCAGTATGCCGAGCTGCCTACTACCATCTTAAGAACATTCACTGTTTAAAAGCATTCTTGACACAAGAATCACTTGTAACTGTAGTTCATGTCTTTGTTACAGCTCGTATAGACTATTTTAACTCCCTGTTATATGGCATATCTGATTATAACATTAATCGCCTTCAGCGAATTCAGAATAGTGCAGCTTGCATTGTAACAAATACTAGAAAATATGATCATATCACCCCAATTCTTCAAAAACTACATTGGCTACCTGTTAGACAGCGTATCCATTTTAAGATTCTGTTAATAACTTATAAATCTATTAATGATATGGCGCCAGAATACCTGTGTGAACTGGTTTCCATTAGAACTACAAACGACAATTGTTCGGACTATAAGTAACAACAAAAACAACAAAACAACGCTGACTCATTGGTAACATGGATAACAAACTTTCTATTCCATGTGGCCTTTCTCGAACTCTTATTGATGGTTGGATAGAAACAAAATAAAGATACACTCACTGAATAACTATTACTATTACAAATGAGCTCAACTAATGTTTTCATATTTATTTATTAACCCCCCCGCACTCCCATATATATATATATATATATATATATATATATATAGAGAGAGAGAGAGAGAGAGAGAGAGAGAGGGGGGGGGGGTAATGTTCCCGGCGAGTCTAAATCAGACATCGCAGCACAACCTTGGTGGCTACTAAATCATATTTAATTCTAAATATGTGTGTTTTGGAATTAAGAACAACACAGTAGATGATAAATTATATTAATCTATAATATAGTAACCGAGTAGAATCCTGTAATATACATATCTAAGAGTAAATAATTCTAGGCCGAAATACGACACTCATTGAGTATCACATTTTTCTGTCTAGAAATAGATACAACGATTCAGAGACAAACAAAGCATATTTAAATTACTTCTACTATCTGTCTAGTTAAAGAAATTATATATTATCACGTGACATGTATTAAATAACATTTTGTTAATACTCATGGTCTTATTAAGGTAAGAGATCCCCTGATATGAAATAGACTGATACAAATATTACATATAAGTATAATAACATGTTGCTATTGTTTATCTGAGTACTATGTCTGTGAGTATAGTACCTCTGGGTAAGTTGGCTCTATGTAAATCCTGTGTATGGGTATATTCACCATGTGCGTGCGTGCGTGCGTGTGTGTGTGCTCACTCTGTGTATATTCTGATTTTATTTATATCGTTTGCGTGTACTCTGACTGCGAGTAATATGTCTGAGTGAATAGTGAGTACCGTCTGAATAATAGTTTTATGAGGACAGTGTCTATTTATGAGAGAAAGGGATGATACAACTTAAACGCGCGAGCGCTTACACACACGCGCAGGAATATATATATATTGATTGGCATATATGATGACGATATTAGATATGAATTTATATATATTATATATATATATATATATATATATATATATATATATATATATATATATAATAGTTAGATAGATAGATAGATAGATAGATAGATGTGGTGAAATCCATGTTGTTATGTGAACCACCCTCATGAGTCTGATGATTCTACCAGTTGTTTTAATCTCAAAATCTATGATTCTTTCTGGCAGACTCTGGTGAGACATCACATATGTCTCAGCATCAAAAGTCGCCACTCTAAATTCAGTCCCCATGAAGAATCGTCCAGAGTTTCAATTGACGGTTCAAGATTATATGTGCCTGTGACTTTATATACACGGCTAAAATAATAATAATATATATTTAATAAAGCGCCCTTACTAGCAGGAGCCATTCAAAGGCGCTGTACAAATAATATGTAATATAATAATACCCCAAATAATGTCTGTAAAACCCTGTAATTATTTAAAAGATAATAATTATCTTCCGGACAATGCTCACATCCGGGTTATATGGCCGAGGAGGGGTGAGGGGGCGAATGGTAATGGAAATGAGATGATCCCATGAAACACTCAACAGAGACAGCTAACACCGGGATTGGAAGCCAGATCAGGAAGTTCGCAGCTCATTACTAGCTGCGCTGCCGAAGGCTTTTGGCTATGTTACGAACCGAAATAAAATGGCGAATGTAAAGAAATATCTCCGATTGGCAAACCCATTCCCAAATTAAATATGTGAAGGATTGTGGTTTGTGTTTTAACGACAGATCTTTAAGTGGATAGCCGCTATCTGTAGATAGCATTCTCTTTCTGATTTTGTCCTTTTTACAACAGAGTCGTATAATGCGTCCCTTTTATGCGGAAAGGTTTAGACATAAACATCAAGATGTGATGAGATATTTTAGGGGTCATCCACAGATATACGTCCAGCCCAAACCAGTCCAACCTAGTCTAGCCTAGCCCAGTACAAATCAGTCCCTGCCCACTTCTATTTTTATAACGAAACCGATATGATAGATATGGAATTGTTTCGGGAGCGACACAGATATATCTCCAGACTTGCCACGGCAATCCAGGTTTCGTCTTTCAGGCTCGCCCTGGGCTGGATGGTCTGGTGACCACTGAGATATCTCCATCGCGCATGAGAAACAAAGTTATATATGCGTACATTTTACTGTATGACACCTGGAGATTGTAGACCATATTTGTAGGAGACTTCACTGAATATTTTAGATTCCGCCAAATTAATAAAATGGTATCATGTTATAATACCTTGATATAATATGGGCAGTAAAGGTTCTGACCGATATAAACATGTCCACACGATTGTGTGATGATAAGAATAATATATGGACTCTTCTGGGTCAGGACCATAAAATGATTTAAAAAAAGCTCCTGTAGCATTAAATGTTGTCATATAATTTAACCAGAAATGTTGTTATGTATTATAACAACAATATTAAAGTAAATGTTTTTGTATACTCTCAAAGTAAAATTTGTTGTCGAAATTATAATGAAATGCGACATTTTTTCACCGGATGTCATTATTACGAGCAGCTCTGATCTTTGCGGAAAAAAGGTGATCAGGTTCGACGCCTTTTTATAGTAAAATAAACATCCCACAGACACAAGTAACAGGGGTATTCGATCTCACGACCTCTATATTTTTAATATATTCCTATACTAACCTGCACTACGGTGGAGGTCGTTTATGTGAGTACCGTGTACTGATTGTTATGATTTGTGGTAATACGACCTTTCCAATGTACGCCAGCCTAGGAGAGTAGACATATTGTGCGGTGAGTACCCCGCAGTGTACACGAATAAAATGGTGTATACGAGTGAACCAACCTACAATTTTTTTTATTAAAGTCTATCACTTCGCTAGATTAAGGTCGATACCCAGATTTCAGAATCTATAATCATCGCTTTATATTGGAGTGTACACGACAGTATATATCTATGTATGTGTACAGTAATGTACACAACAATATAGATCACGGTATGTGTACACTTATGTACTCCAGCCTTGTACATCCGGAGATCTTTTACTAGCATTATCATCGTAAACGCGCCCTCCACATGTGATACGAGACCATTAACATGACGCTAAATCTCACCCACTCACTCACCTAGGCACTCACTCACTCACTCACTCATATAAACAGGGCGATAAGACTCTAAGCTCTTTCCTTTTTTACACTGTCCCAAATTATTCTGATGTCCAGTGACGTATACGCAGAATACATATCTCAGCACCGAACCCGCCCAAGCCAGCCACAAATACCAATACGTTATCACCTGAGCCGCATTATCCTGTTTAAGGCCATCGTCAATTCATCAAGAAGCAGACTTCTTACACGAAGATAAGATGATGTTTTATCGCCCATCATGCCCCTATTATCGCTCCATAGATGGCGCCAGTAATTGTGTTCTGGTGTACGTCCGGGAACTGACGACAGCAGCGACGACTGGCAATTATTTGTGAGGTTTTTGCTCGCCGCTTTTACGCCACCTGGCGTTCCTAATGTTAACATGGCCAACGAAGTTACGGTTGAAAGAGTAACATTCTCCTGATACAATACTAGACGTGATGTTGTAGTATGACGTCATAACAAGCTTATATCAGCTTTACAGATAGAATAGTTGCTTTGTTCGATTGTTTCTTTGATATTATTTATTTATATATTATTATTATCATCATCATCATCATCATTATCATAATCATCATCATCATCATTTGATGTTTTTGTGTGGATTATTTACATGGGAAAACATTCAACTTCATTCATCTATTTTACTGGAAACAATGCCCATCTCTCTCTCTCTCTCTCTCTCTCTCTCATTATATATATATATATATATATATATATATATATATATATATATATATACGCCTATCTACCCCCCCACATCTCTACCCATTCTCTGTCCGGGACACACATGTATAATAACTATTCTTCAGTAGCATCTTAATTATCGTTTGATTAAAAGAATAACGAGTTAATTATACGCCACCAATAAAGTAGGGAGAGGGAGGGGGGGTTTCGGTTTATAATCAGCACCGCTCCTTCCCCGTATTTTTCTCTCCAGCTAACATGATCTATTTCACGACATAACACCAGAGAAGAGAAAGTGATGCGGAGCGGAAACGAAATCATTCGTCGTTCGCCACAACAGGGCTACCAGACGATAGCATTCATCGCGAAAACTCTACCGCCAGAGGGCTGCACGGAAGCGGGGTAATTAATTATGCCAAGGTGCTGACATCTGGTGACTAAACGTAATACTAGTCGGAACCGCGGCGCACCGAGACAACCCTGGCTCCCCCCCCCCAAAAAAAAAAACCCGAGTCGTAACCAATTTGGTAATCCGCTGTCTAAGTAAACCACCTAGTAAGACAATTGATCTGCCGAATACTGATCTACCAAGAAGCAGATTATATTCAAATTATTCCTGAGCCGTTTCGGAACAAATTCTAAATTTGCTTTTAATATTTCAGTAGCACGTCCTCAGCTGGAAATAAAACTTTACGAGTCATTCCATAATACATAATAAATAGTATAGAGGATATAATTATTCATATGAATAGCAACAACCGTATTCACTTTGTTAGAGACAAAAGTCTCTTTGTACGTTGTACAGTGGGTATTACTACGCCTACAATGTATTCACAGTTACAAGGGATTTCCCTGATCATCTACTCGACACTGAGTAGAGTAGACTCTCTACTCCATTAAATGGCCGCGTATGTTATATTCGACACGGAGTACAAATTAATTTATGCAACGCCGTATTCACTGTACTCAATCCGCAAGAGAGTACCCTAACTGGTTCCCGTACGCTGTGTAAGTCCACGCTTTCTACTCAAAATACACTAGTCACTGTATTTATATGACTAGAGCGGCTTTGGGGCTGAGAAGGAAACTGCAGTACTCTGTTTTAATCAAATTCTTTTTAAAGTATCCAGAGATGAATACATGTTTCAAAAACTTTTAAATGGTCACTATAACCCAAAACAGTTCGGGATGTCACACATTTATCTGCCGAATGTTATAAATCTCCAGAAAATAGGGAAGAAGTCGCTGGACTCTAGGCAGGCATGAGCGATGTCCCCACACCCAACCAGGATCCTAAGTAACTCTGATACGCGCTGGTTTGTTCGGGATGTCTTTGTTTTGTCATCTCTCAAGTCAAATTTCGGATACAATTCCGGACAATATCTATATTTGGCGAGTATCTGAGTACCTAGGACGTTATGTATTACCTTTGACCGTAGGTACTCAGATGATGGCTGGAGCAGATTTATTGTGAGCGAGGTCCTTTTATTATGTGGAAGTAGATCATATTTAAAATACATTTTAAGCTCTTCCGTAATTAAGTAATAAATATATTAATCAATTAGTTCTCATAGATATTATTCGATGACCTTGTTATTGGTCCCTTACTGTTAGATGTCAACTGACAGATATACCTCTATAACTGTACTGAACACACACACACACACATATAGTGTGATGTCACGTTGACATAATATATTATTATATTCTTATGTAGGTGCGGGTATATGACAATTGCCGTCTCATTCACGTACGCTCTGGGTGCCTGAAGCGAATCTGTGAGGGACTGATGCGGCTATGGTGTAACAGGTGCGGGGCTAGCGTACATAGGTGATCCGTATAATGCACACCATAATCAGTACATAATACACCAGAGTAGACCGCCGCCGAGTACTAACACCGCCGAGTACTAACATCAATGAATAAAGTCTGATAACTGAACACCAAAATAACATCGAACTATGATAAATGACGTCATTGTGACCTCATCGACGTTATCTCGACTCGAGGGTGGCCGCGGTGTTACGGTTAAAGCTGACGCCATTTTTGTGTCCAACATATGTCTGTACTGAGAAATGGCTAAATAAATAAATAATTATTTCTCTGGTTTTAGCCAATACTTAACCTATTACACCCCATCGTCATGGTGTTTTAGCTCCATCAACTCGGCGCCTGTATTAACCGAGCTCTTTAGGTATGCTAATGGTTTACATAGGTAGGGAGAACACGTGAAACGTGGCCGTCTGTACTTGTCCGTACTTCTATCAACTTGTCTGTACTTATACGTACTTGTTTGTACTTGTCTGTACTCGTTTGTACTTGCCTGTACTAGTTCGCACTCGTTAACGCAGAGCCTTATGGTACAATAGGGTCTCGGCTTCATTTAGTGCCCTAGCGTCTGAGAATTTCTCTTCTCTCGCAATCGATAACTGTTTCCTAATGGCATGGAATGGTGCTAGACCGTCGAGCTAGACGGTGGTGCTAGAACGTGATGCTAAACTGTGGTGCCATCGAGTGGTGCTAGACCGTGCTGCCATCGCCTGGTGTTAAACTGAACTACCACCGATTTGAGCTGTACCGCGGCACCAACAAGTGAGGATATGCTGCCACCATCTCGTTCCGTATAGAAATACCACCCACCGCCGTGTCACAAACCAGGGTACCACCATTTGGAACCCATGCCACAGTACTACCATCACGTTCTATCCCGTGTTCCCATCCCTTGTTCTTAAGCTATGAGACCATCAGTAAGCCACAAACCGTAATGAGCTCATTCCATCCTACACCACGGTGCCACCAAATTATACTATGTGTGCGATGCAAGTTTTTCTTTAAAAAACACCTATTCATAAAATTCAGACAAAACAGTCCCCGGTTCGATAATAACTGGGTACACTCTCACTAATTCTACCATCTCATTACTGTAATGGCATTCTTATGTCTCATGTCTGAGGTAGACGTATAAAATGGTGAACACTCCGCATAAGATAATCCAGAAAGACGGTGACTAGATCATGGAAAATCAGATCCCATCGCCCCATCCACCTCCACCTCCACCGCTGCCCCCCCCCCCCTCCCCCGAGTGTTCAAAACTTACATCAGTTGGCGGTGGGATGGGGGGGGGGGGGTTTGATGTCGACATTTTACTAGCGACGAATACATGTGACGTCAGCATCAGGACATCCTCCTGTCAGTTAATATCTTGGTCTGGATTCAAGTCATAACTTGGTTGCTCATTTAGCGTAAGCGGCACTAACTCCGTCGGATCGGCTGATGTTCAAGGTTGCCGTTCAAGGTCGAGGTTCGGGGTTGCCGTTCAAAGCGGCCGTTCAAGGCTGCCTATCCGGGAATGCCGTTCAAGGAAATAAAATCCACCGTTCAACATTTTTAATTGCGAATGATTCCTGTTAAAGCGTATAGACGATTCGTTAAAATGATGATTATGATGATGATGATAGTGATGATAATGATGATGATAATGACATTGAAGAAGAAAATGATGATGACGCTGATAATGATGATGATGATGATAATGATGTTGTTGTTGTTGCTCTTATTGTTATTATCGTTGTTGTTTTCGTCATCATCATCATCAACTTCTAACCAATATCCCCTAACATGTACCAGATGGCCACACTCCGAGGTAACCCTAATCTGTTGTTTACATGGTCAGGTAACTCTAGGCCGAAAACGGGAAATGATAAATATCGGGTGTTACTCGGCGACAGAAATCAGATACCTGGAGCAATTAGTTTTTTTCTCGCTCCAGAAGAATCATGTTTGAGGATGGCACATGCATGATGTGCGCCTATCTGCGGCATACCAATAGAACTACGCGCGCCCCTACCCCCCAAACCATCCCCGGTCTTGGGGTTCTTGTTAGGCGTCGCCGACGACGAGTTGAAGCTGGAGCCATTGTATCGGGTTACGAGAGTGGATCGGCGTTTTATCAAGGATCCGTTTCGGCCCATCGCAATTCGGCCCACATCTTATCGTACGGTGGTGGTTCGGCTGGAAATTAAATTTAGGGTACAGCGCGAGTACAATGGATTTGATAACATAACTGGGGTGGGAATGGTTCTGGAGACGACTGTTAAAAGAGGTATGGGGAAGTTCGTGTTTTATATATACCCTTTATTCGTTTATATGTCCAAATTAAGAACGAATACTCTCTATGAATTTGGAGACTGTGACTGTAACTAAGAACTTTGTTTCATTAATAGAATATGAAATTTACCATGCCTGTTAGAGACATATTATGAAGTAACCTAACTCGTCTATATATATATATATATATATATATATATATATATATATATTTTTATATTATAATATACCCACTTATGGCATTTATAGTTCACTAAATACATAAAGGATCAGTACTCCATGATTACCCGATCTATCACGTGGGAAATATACATGAGTCATTGGACAGAAGATAAATTGGTTAATGGTATGGATGGACAGTGTGTAACACACACACACACACACACACACACACACACACACACATATATATATATATATATATATATATATATATATATATATACACGTACGCACGCACATACACATATACGCACACATGCGCGCGAACGCATAAATAAACAAGTAAACAAACAATTTGCCTCGGACGGAAACAATTTAGACAGATGAGATCCCCAGAAAAGAGATACCGGGATAAATTTGAGAGATAGGATATGACACATTTGTCATAACTTGCCTGTAATATCTGTCTAGTTATCAAATTCATCAGGGAAAAGAGGATTACCCCAGTCCCATATTATCGCCCTGTTAGCATGGCGATAGCCCCCTTCCGGTACTGCGGTGACGTAAAATCGATCAGCACTGAGCACTGATTAGTACCGATCTCAATCTTCATTCCTCTTAAAAGGGGCGTCTAAATCACTAGAGGGAGCTCTTAGCCCATCGGCCGGAAGTGGCGTCATGTCTGACGAGATAACGTCGTTTACGACATTGGCAAAATGTCGTACGTCGGCCTGTCGCCATCTCGTGGCACTGATCTGATGAAGAAGATAAACCCATCCCTTAGGGGAGGTAAGAAGGTTCTATCAACATGATCAAAGTAAGGTGATACAGCAAGGTGCCCGGTATTCTATAGGTACGACTTGATAGTATGAGAAATGTTATGTTGTGCGGCACAATTTGTCCTGGTGTCGGGCATCAATGCCAGTGTGAGGGACCTTTTTTGGCTGCTACAGCGGACACTATGGGGGTAATAAAAGATCGAAAGATCTGTCATTTTGGTACGATATTTGTCAGTTATCACTTTACATTGCATGGTATAGATCAAATGTCATACGGTGGGTACGAATTTTTGTTAGACACGAATGAATATTAGTAGTTACGAGCTGACATTTCATGGGATGATATTTGGAAGAAAAGAAATGTCTCATTGTATACATCCTATATCAATAGGCATGTCTCGTAATAATATTCCATTCACGAGCTAATATCTGATGAACCCAGACTTGGTAGACATGAAAAGAGGGGGGGGTCCCTCGACTCGGTAGACAGGAAGAGGATAGGTGTGTCCCTCGACCTGGCAGACACGAAAAGGGTGGGTGTGTCCCTTGACTTGGCAGACAGGAAGAGAGTTGGTATGTCCCTCGACTTGCCAGACAGGAAGAGGCTGGGTGTGCTCCTCGACCTGCCAGACAGGAAAAGGCTGGGTGTGTCCTTCGACTTGCCAGACAGGAAAAGGCTGGATGTGTCCCTCGACTTGCCAGACAGGAAGAGAGTCGGTATGTCCCTCGACTTGCCAGACAGGAAGAGGCTGGGTGTGTCCATCGACCAGGCAGACAGCAAGAGGGTGGATGTGTCTCTTGATCTGGCTGAGGCCCAAGGTACCTGTTGAAGTGTACGGCTAAAGACCCTCTGTAGGACAATAAACAATTCTAGTTTGTGTGTGATAAAATATGTCTATTCTCCAGACATCCTGTAAGTAATCCATCTTAGTTTTATTCTAAGATACAGTTATTAAAAGACAGCATGGCTTAGAAAAGGAAATGGGGATGACCTTGTATTAGATAATAATCAATTTAATCGGGAAATAGATAAATATCGCTAAGTGGCGGATCCAAACAAAATAAAAACCGAAGGCAACCCCCTCGGCTCCGATTATTAACTGTATATAACTGATGACTGTTAATGAAGGGGGTGCCAGACGGGTACGATATTGAAGGGCACGATATTGACGGGGACGATAGAGCAAAGACCAACGTGTTAAATAGATGCTTGTGTAAATCGTTACGACACTGAATTGGGTCACAAATCACGTGATCAATGCCTTATTAGGAACATTAAACATTGCCGATTGCTGTATCGCGTATGCTAAGATCAAACCATTGAAGTGTAAGGTGGTCGAACCTCCCCACTTCTCCCCTAAGTTGTCAATATGCAGACTGTAAGCTATTTACTAAACTAACCCTACCCGCCTTTGAGAGAAATATGTAATTTTTACGTCCATTAAAAACCAAATCTTTCCAGAAATGGGATAGTTGCGCCAGAAAAAGCCAGATTTTATCGCACAAGAAAGACGCCATTTTCGCAACAGAACTCCCAACGACGCGTGCGCTAATTCGAAATATGCCGCAGCCATCCAAAATGGCGACGTTAACCTCGGGTTAAGTCTGATCCTGGCGAGATTACGTCCGTTTCCTCTATTTCATCTCTATTCCGACTTTATGATTCGATGAAACTAATTATATTAATATGACGTCAATATTAATAGACATGCCCGAATATTACCTGGCTTTGATTAGTTTCGACCAAAAACCAAACTAGATTAGTTCAGTCGCGTAATTATATTGCCATCCGTTTGGTACTGGTCGGTCAACATCTCGATGTGATACGATAGATGGACAATTGGGACATCGGGTTTGGTTTTAAGACATCCACTCTACGTACCTAACTATCGTACCGAGCGTAACAAAACCGATACAGCCTCTAGCATCCGTCGATTCGACGTCGTACAGTAAGGACTCGTGACGTTGAATAGCTGGCCGGTAATTCGAGTATCGGTCCCTGACATATCATGACTGTTTTAGTTTGGCGAGTTTCTGGCTGCCCGAGGAGAGCGAGAGTTAGATGTCACGTCTTAGACGAGATCTGATTACAGTTAAACTGATGACTAAAATAAAGTGGAGTGTGTATGTCGGCGTGTTTGTGGGGGGGGGGGTTCTTTTGGGAGTGTGGGAAAAGGTACTGGCACAGAGTAGTACGTATTGTGAATGCAATCTCTGAACGATTATGGGGACTTAATCCAGAAAGGTACTTTTCGTGTATCCCTTATGTGTGTGTGTATGTGAATGTGTGTGCGCTTTATAGAGAAGCTCTAAGAACCAAAACGAGGCAGATTCATCGAGTATGAAAACCCTGAAATGATCAATTAGTCAGAACCAGTAAACCAGAGTGCCAGCAACTAGCATCTAACATTATGGCCTGACACTGAGTACCCAGTGAGCACCCAGTGACCACACAATGACCACCCATTGACCACCCACTGACCATCCAGCGTTGAAACGACATCGGTAAAATAATGGGAGGTTATGGACAGCGGAGGGGGATATTCTGAGAAAGAAATCTGAGGAATGAGACGTCTGTCGTGGTGCAGCCAGTTGCGCTGCAAGCTACAGCTTCTCCAGGACGAGGTTCCGAACCTACGATGTTACGTATTGTTGTTATATTATTTTCCCAGTGGTATAGCACCGCTGCTCTATGTCGGATGTGTGACACCAGCGCCAAGGCTGAACAAATATAAGAAAATGTGGTTTTATGGTCACGACAATAGGTCAAAAGGACCGAGTGGCCTCGAAAAGTGACAAGGCGAAGAGAAAGATAAACACCCTTCGTACATAGCTAAGACGGGCTTCGAACCTCGGTGCCAGGAGTATGTTACCTACCTCGCTACCCGAGGAAAGATATCCAAGGGAACGACCAGACAACCAAAGACGCCAAAGATGGGACAAGAAGAAGAGTCGGAGAATAGAACTTTAACAAACCACAGATATACGGACTAAAAGCCTTAATCTACGAGTCTCGACTCAGACCGGAGTCTGGATTAACTCAAATCCGGACAAGGTCATAGCCAACGAGCCGAACGGAAAACGGGAGACGACCAAAACATCGGCGTCGCGTTCTGGACAGCACCAATCCCAGAACACATTATCACGCTCATTACACCGGAAACCACTTCAGCGGTGAAAAACACCACCGCCACCACCACCGAGACCAACAACAACAACAACAATAACAACAACGTCACGTACGGGCCAACATGGCGGCTCCGGACGGATTACAGATTTGTGTGTTTTTGGATGTCTGTTGACATTAATGCAGCTAGTTAATGAGGAGAGTGTGGAGCGAGATTGAGGGGGGGGGTGTCATAGGGGAGAGGAAGGAAAGGGGGAGGACGGGAAAGAGCTATGTCAACAAGTGAGATGTCTAGATAAGGTCTCACAAAAGGATGTCAAAGGAAGAGGGCATCGAGCCACTTGATGATGATTCAATAATCAATAAGTATTCAACTCCCCTAAGCGATGTTTTTGTCATATCTTAATCGTGTGTGTGTGTGTGTGTGTGTGTGTGTGTGTGTGTGTGTGTGTGTGTGTGTGTGTGTGTGTGTGTGTGTGTGTGTGTGTGTGTGTGTGTGTGTGAGGGGTTGACGCTACCTCTGGAGGTACTCTCACGGTATTTATTTTACCTGGAGAAGTTCAGGTAAAAAAATCCGCGTACCTCAGTCGACTCACAGGATGTCAACACTTTACTAGGTCTAGTCACACCTATAGTCTGTGTCTGGCTTAATCCACTCACAGCTGTTGATCAGTGTCACGGTTGGGTCACTCACAGCTGTAGATCGGTTTCTGGCTCAGTCCACTCACAGTTGTAGATCAGTGTCTGGCCCAGTCCACTCACAGCTGTAGATCGGTAACTGACTCAGTCCACTCACACCTGTAGATCAATGTGTGGCTCGGTCCGCTCACAGCTGTAGATCGGTATCTGGCTCGGTCCAGTCACAGCTTTAGATCGGTATCTAGCTCAGTCCGCTCACGGCTGTAGATCGGTAACTGACTCAGTCCACTCACAGATGTAGATCAATGTGTGGCTCAGTCCGCTCACAGCTGTAGATCGGTATCTGGCTCGGTCCAGTCACAGCTTTAGATCGGTATCTAGCTCAGTCCGCTCACAGCTGTAGATCGGTAACTGACTCAGTCCACTCACAGCTGTAGATCAATGTGTGGCTCAGTCCGCTCACAGCTGTAGATCGGTATCTGGCTCGGTCCAGTCACAGCTTTAGATCGGTATCTAGCTCAGTCCACTCACAGCTGTAGATCGGTATCTGGCTCGGTCCGGTCACAGCTGTAGATCAGTGTCTGGCTCAGTCCACTCACAGCTGTATATCGGTATCTGGATCAGTCCACTCACAGCTGTAGATCAATGTGTGGCTCATTCTACTAACAGCTGTAGATCAGTGTCTGGCTCAGAAGATCCGTATTTCTTCACCCCGCCATTATCTGGATTTGTAAGCCAGAATCTGATTGAAGTACAAGATATCCCGTCACAAAATCCATATTCGTGCCAACCCTCCCTTATCAATGCTCCTATGACTGTTGAGGTTTTTCATGCGTGAAGATATCTGACAAGAAATTTTGGAAAGATAGACAGATGGATGGATGGATGGATGGACAGATGGATGGACAGATCATAGACAATAGACGGCCAGATCTGAAGCTCTGACAACAAATATCTCGTTGTCTAATCTGACAATAGTCTCTCTGATAAGATGGTCTCTTTGAGAAGATGTCCTGTAAATTAATTATCTCCTGATAGAACAGAACAGTATCTAAGATGGTGAAATAAGAGCGCATCTTCGGGTATCAGCTAAATGACGGTCAGGAGAACAGCCTAACAATTCTGTTTATTATTATCAGCGGCGGTAGTGACCCGGATGTCTCGGTGGTGGGACATACGACATAGGGTCGTCTGTCTAAACAAACAACCCCACTAAACACAGGTATGAACTGGATTCGAACTCACAACCTAGAGCTTTGCAGCGCAGTGCTCTAACTACTGCGCCATCGGAACGCCGTGACCCGGATGTAATAAACTGGCAACTTCCCCCCTCCCCACTCACCCATCGTCTCTAATAACGGCGCAGGCTGTGGAGATAGGGACACCATAAAAATGGCTAATATAGGAACAGGAAATACGACATGCAATGAAAGCTATTCGGCGCTTCGCTCACGCATGCGCATTAACAATTTATCCCAATATCGCTCATCGGTTGTGCAATGGCCATCGTATACATGTTTAATTATCTGCGGATTTCTCATTTACAGTGTTAGGATCCTAAAAACAATATATTTTTGCTTGTCATTCAGTATACATGTACCCCATCTCAGTTTGTCATTAATATTTTGAGAGGTCTGCTAATCCAGTTGTGTTAGAAATACACAGAACTGTTATTTACACACAGATCACTAATAAAAGGGATTTCGTTTTTGTTAAAATAAACACTGATGTGTGTATTTACCAGCAGAAGGTATTTAGTATTTACCTGACTATTCATCAGTATGGACTATAAGAACATTTCTAACGCTCTAATTTCTATGTTATTCGATCAAAATACACATTTCACCTTTCTATTGTAGATTTTTTCCAGGAAGTGTTATAAACATTCACGATAATCGGCTAAGACAGAGTAGATGAGTCATTAGAGTATTATTTTTATTAAAATACGCGTGGTATGTACTTTATTGTGATTTATTTGTAAAGTTTGATCCAACGGAAAGATCTCTCTCTCCCTCTATCTTTCACACACACACACACACACACACACGGCGCTCGCACGCGCGCACACACACACCAGGAAGAAGAATGCGCCACATTTAAACATCAAGATAAATTTTTCCTTTACTAAATCTTCCACACACCCCACACAACCCCATCCCCCATATCAACCTATAACACGACAACATTCTGTGTAGAAAATGTATTTATCACACGTCATCCTTCAACTTGTCTCCATAAACACCTATATCTTGGCACCAGTAGTCTACTGCAGGAAGACTCGAAGTGTCTAGCACTATAACAGCTGAGCCACAACTACACGATCCGGTCAGCTAAGGAGAATGGGTCAGATACTCTGAGGAGGTCAAGAGCCAGAGAAGTCCTGGATCAGGCAAACACTGATCCGTATCATGTCAAAACAGACCAAGATCTAGCCTATATTACAATCATTTTCTACATCAAAGGGTACTGTCTCTTATGTTGGCCAGCTTACAGCCTCCCATATACAGCCCAGTTTACAGTCCACCTCATATAGCCCAGCTTACAGTCTCCCATATACAGCCCTATTTACAGTCCACATCATATAGCCCAGCTTCAGTCTTTCATATAGCCAATCTTACAGGCTCCCATATACAGCCCAGTTTACAGTATTCAATATATACCCAAGCACACAGGCTACCATATATATATATATATATATATATATATATATGCATCCCATCTTACAATTTTCCAAATACCACAGCTTTACAGTCTGTTATATATCCCTGCTTACAGTCTCCCATATATAACTATAGCTTAAGTTGAATTCTTCCATATATAACCTGGCTAGCAGTTTCTTACAGTTTCCCATATACTCTAGCTTACAGTTTCCCATATAATCCAGCTTACAGTTCATCTCTTATCTCACATTAACTGTATACGGAAGACAAGTCCCTGACACCTCCCTGGCGGCCATATTGTGAATACCAGAAAATTCCGCGAAGTTTGTATACAAAGTCTCGCCAACAAATATGGCGATCTAGAGGGGATAAAGCAGCCACAACAAGTGCTAACATATGCACGGGTTGTTCATATCATATTCTAACCGCTTAATCCATTCACATCATTAGAACACGCCCTCTGGTGAATTCCATTCCACAATCAAAACTGACCGGCCGTGAAGTGGTCCAGATATTGATTGTAATAAATAATTATATATAAAAAAACCTAGTTCTAGTCGAAGCAGGAGCTGATTAACGTCCCATTTCTTCGTAACCCTTTTTGCGGGCACAGCTTCTCAATTCCAAGGCCTGGCGACATAATTATGCCCCCCCCCCCGCGCAGCACCAGTGACGTAATCTATATCTGTGCGTCGTTCTAGAAAAGCGACTCGCTGATTGGTAGCCTCGATTTCGCCATTTCTGCCATTATCCACTCAGGCAGCTCCCGTCAGCCGGAAGAAGCTAAAACGACTCAAACTGGTAGTTTATCATCGGGAAAAACACAAAGCCGCTGTAGGAATTGGTTCGGAGCTGGCCCGATAGATGGCGCCAGAGGAACATTCTGCCGGCATTGTGCGTTGATAACTTGTGACGCGGAAGCAAGGTGAACACCTTGTGACGCTGTTAATACGGCCGGCTCACGACTGTGGCGCTACCTAGTGTTGATGTTAATACGACGGGCTAACGACTGAGGCGATACCTAGTGTTGACGTTAATGCCACAGACGGACGACTGTGGCGCTACCCAGTGACGGTCTTAATACGGCGGATGAATGAATTGATGGATAGAATTTTGGCTAGCTCACTCTCTCATTCACTCACTCATTCACTCACTGACTTACTCACTTATTCGCTCACTCACTCACTCACTCACTCACTCACTCCGTTACAAATTTTACCAGTCCACCCGATATCCCATAGAGAGCTCAGCAGACTGATATATGACTTCGGAGTCCCCATATTATGGTGTTTAGGGTATCCCTCAATGAGGATATATCACTAGGAATTATCACCAGTTATATCCCAGGCCTCTTGGTAATTCGAACTCCCGAAAATGGCCATAAATTATTAGTTTGTTCGTCATCAACGGGTCGCTGTGGTGTTTAGTTACCACCATGATGGGGACTATCCTAGCAACGGGAAGGCATCACTCACTGTATAATAACTTGTTCGTTCTTTCTTCTTCTCTCACCTTCTCTTTCTCTCTAGTCCAGTCATTCCATATATATATATATATATATATATATATATATATATATATATATATTTTTATATCATGTTTTACGGCCACTTTTGTGCACAAGGTAGGCTAAACGGGTCGAACGACCTCCAAAGGTAATGAGGCGAAGTGGAAGATGAAACACCCTTCTGACATATCCCGACCGAGGTTTGAACCCAGGTGATATAGATGTATAGATATGTGGCCAACCGCCTACCGGATAGGCCATGAAGTACCCGTATATATATATATATATATATATATATATATATATATATATATATATATATAAAGAATGTTACACAGACTCACCAGACTGTGAAAGAAAACTTAAACTAATATTAGCTGTCGATATAAGTACAGGTTAACTAAGTACACAAGTACATAAGTACACAACTCGATGGCCCGTTCTCAGTTAGCTGATATCGATAAGTAACATAGATATAACTGACTCACTGATAATAAATCATATTTAGAACATAATAGATGTGTTCTAGGTAAGGTAACAGGTGTTAATACGGTCTGATAATATTAGATCTCTGCCTATATACGTGATTGTGCGTGCGTGGGTGTGTTCGCGCACGTGCATGCCCGTGCCCGAAAAGACACTAGCGCGGATAATAACGATTAGTGAATGCCAACTTTTGGACGATTCATCGGGGATTTTCCTTAATCGTGATGATAAACGTGAAGTCGCAACCAGTCTTATAGCTATCGATCAAAATTAATTTGATTGTTTTCATATTATTACAATACACTATGGTATAACATTACGTTTCTATTTTTAGACTCTATCTGGGTTAATCTATTCAGTGTCAGCTTTTAGCGTTATTAAATTACAAATAGCTTTGTTTTGTCTTCGTCAATTCCGCAAAATATTGAATTATATTTTATGTTGATTGAAATAAATTCAAATTTTTGCTATTTCCAGAATCGGTACGCGTTTTGGCTTAATTTAATATTATTACATATTTCTCCCAGATATTTAACATAATAATAATAATAATAATAATAATAATAATAATAATAATAATAATAATAATAATAATAATAATAATGTATATTTAATAAAGCGCCCTTACTAGCAGGAGCCATTCAAAGGCGCTGTACAAATAATATGTAATATAATAATACCCCAATTAATATGTCTGTAAGAACCCTGTAATGATTTAAAAGATACTAATTATTTATCTGTGAAAGCGACCTTAAATAGGTGTGTTTTTAGAAGAGACTTAAAATTTCCAAGAGTTGACGCATTTCTAATATCTGCCGGCAACCTATTCCACAAAGTGGGAGCTGCAACACTAAACGCACAATCACCATATGACTTGAGCCGGGACACTGGCACCTGCAATAGTATCTGACTGGATGACCCGAGTTTTCGGGATGACTTTCTAATAGAAACCAGTTCACACAGGTATTCTGGCGCCATATCATTAATAGATTTATAAGTTATTAACAGAATCTTGAAATGGATACGCTGTCTAACAGGTAGCCAATGTCGTTTTTGAAGAATTGGGATGATATGATCATATTTTCTAGTATTTGTTACAATGTGAGCTGCACTATTCTGAATTCGCCGAAGGTGATTAATGTTATAATCAGATATGCCATATAATGTACGACTGTTTTTCTTGTAAAGATAATCTCGTATAACATAAAAAATATCAACCAAAGATTTGGTATCTAGTGAAATGAGATGTCCAGGTCGAAATTTCTTTATCGATGAATGAAATATCCCACAAATACAAGTAACACGGGGCATCGGTGGCGGGGCCTGGGTGCCCGCAAGTCCGCGCAGTTGGTAGTTCGCAGTAATGGAGATATGGACTGTTGTGAGATTTTATTTAATCTCTGATTATCATTAACGTAGAACTAAACAATCATCATCGTCATCATTATCATTTTCATTATCATCTTCTTGATGATGATGATGATGATGATCAGCATCATTATCATCATCACCTTCTGACCCATAGCCCCATAGACAGGCGATATGTTGAAGAAATGGCACAAATCGAATACGAGAAATGTCATTTTCATGTGATATTAAATTAGACAGAGATAAAGATCTAGTCGGTGTTATATATATATATATATATATATATATATATATATATATATATAATTATTTATCATTTTATCGTATTTTATCGTCTTGTTACTGAACCGATCCTGTATTATCGCTCAACTGAATTCGTTCAACTGCATTTCAGACAACGTTTAATGCTTTAACCCTCTTCACCTCGACGAGCGTAAATATTATTATTACAAGCCAGTTTATTGCGAACAATCTAATGTCTACCATTACACTACCGTCACCAACAACAACAGCAATAATGAACAATACAACCAGAATTATAACGACAACAACAAATACCACAACAACAGCTGTATTAAGACTTAAGTAGCCAATGTTCAGCGATCATTGCACCTTTCGCAGCGATACAGATATCGAAACGTCCCACCCATATCTGCACATAGAGAGCGATGGGGGTGGGGGGGAGGTGGAGATGCAAAGAGACATAAATCTATCATAATTTCACGCATTTACCAAACCAGATATATATTATTGTAGGTCAGCCAATAGGAAGCGTCCTATTCGATAAAAATACCCCCCCCCCATCCACCACGCACACGGTCTGTACTATTCCCCATACAGACACAGCACATACACACCTAGAGCCATCAATAGATCAACTTGTTGACATTTCTCGTTTACTCACACCATGATCTAGTTAAACTGTTCCCAATCCCGATAATAAATTGCCAAACGCGCGTGATGCACCGCATTGTTGTGGGATGAGAGATCCGCTGTGATCCTGATAGATTTATGACCCAGCCCGGAGGACGAAATGACCTTGTCGACTCTTGTAAACAAATCGTTCCGAGAATAATTATTATGGGAGAACGGTAGTTGTTGGCTTAGTGTCGGATAAATCATAAAATAGTCGAGCTCTGAACGAATGGATGGATATCCCCTCAAATATCGCCCATCATTTATTTCGTCTGTCTGTCTGTCTGTCTCTGTCTGTCTGTCTGTCTGTCTGTCTGCTGCCTGTGTGTGTGTGTGTGTGTGTGTGTGTGTGTGTGTGTGTGTGTGTGTGTGTGTGTGTGTGTGTGTGTGTGTGTGTGTGTGTGTGTGTGTGGTCGACGTATTGTAAATTTGAAGTGCATTATCGGCAACTTTTGTGTCGTTTTCACAAACATATATTTATGTATAAATCCTGGTTTCTAACAATCGTTATATTGTCGGTCATATGTGTAGGTATGTTTGTAGTTAACAATGATTTAGTTGCTGTAGCCTCAAGGAAAAATATCGTGTTAATATATAATACAAAATTATATACACTAACAGTTAATTCTCTCTCTCTCTCTCTCTCTCTCTCTCTCTCTCTCTGTGTGTGTGTGGGGGGGAGAGGGGGAGAGCGCTAGCAGAGTGGGAAAAGACACTGGAGTAGGTACTTTTTCCAGAGGAGAGATTTTTCCAGCTAAGACTTGTAATGTCTCACCAGACCCTATGTCGCTATGTTACAAAACTTCAAAAAGCAATTAAGAAATAGCTAAAAATAGAGAAATTAGATAATTAACTTAGACATGTTTACAACCTCCCGTGCTCTGAACTGGACATTTAACTGTCAGGCAGCGCAACAGCAGCAGAACCAATATTATTATATTTATTATTATTATTAGTAGTAGTAGTAGTAGACTTAGCCGTAGCAGCAGATGAATCAATTTATTAAAATGGCTTTGTTTCACTTATCAATATAATTTAAATTGCGAGAACTGTTTGCCACTTTTCATCATTCATTTTATGACTCTAACAGTATAGCGCGGATTAATAATACGTCGTGAGCGCACCGGGTTCGCGGAATGATCACCGTGAATCGGGGTAGTGAACAGGAATTCAACGAGGGAGCATGGCAGCGGGACCAACATGGCTTCCACGCCACATCAATAAATGGCCCTCCGGTTTCGCAATTTTCGATTCCATTCGATTAATTTCCTATCCGTTAACGCGAAACAAGAATAATTTATTTCTCCGAAGCCGACGTTTACTGGGAGCCATTGCGTTGATAAAGCCATTTATAATTCCATAAAACTTGTCACGAACTGGAAACCCCCCCCCCAAAAAAAAAAGTTTATTGTCTGAGATTAGAGAATAAAACATCGAATTTTAGCCACGATTTGTAATTTGAAACTATGTCTTTATTGTCTAAATAAAATACCGAATTGACATAAACAGAAAAACGAAAATAAACAGAAATATAAATCAAAATCTAATCGTTGTCTTTCAAATTCTAAATAGATATATCATCCTCTATATATTAAATTGAGGAGGAAACATTTAATGTGATGTTGATGGTGATGGTGGTGTGATGATGATGATGACGATGATGATGATGATGATAAATCATCTCATACAGAATGATAAAGAATTAGTAGATAACATCGGAGCTGTAGCGGAAGTAGTCCATATCACGTGCTCGCTATCGATCGTCGACTGTTCAGACCGGATATAGACGCGTTGTTAAGGACGCTGCCGGTACGGTAATAACATTTATATTCTGGATAAACAATCTCTCAACATCTCCTAGTACTAGACAGCTTTAAGGGAACAGAATCCTGATCCTGAAGAGCTCCTAACTGGATCCTATAGTATACTATACGGATTCTAATAATCCACGCCGTGTCTAGGTGTTAACTATATTACAACTTCTCTAAGGATTTTCATATTTTGATCTTATGGTTAACTTATATACCTCCCACATGTATGGATCATGGTTCGCTCTAAGGACATTATTTAGTTTAGTCAGCTGCACTTTGGAAGAGAGTGAATGAGTGAGTCAGTGATATGGTGAGTGAGTGAGTGTTTTTTTAGTATCGGTCCTGTAACATATGACCGGGAGGGGACTCCCTAGGGACGCATACACACAAACAGAGGCACATTAGATTCGAACCCTGACCTGATGGTTTTCCGTTCGGTCACTGCGGTGCTCGAACCACTCTGCTATACAAACGAGTTATTTCTACATTAATTCACTCTATTAAAAAATAAATTTTGCCGTTTTCTAACTTTTCTTCAAACTAATTCGTCAAAATATATATTTTAATGTCACCAGTTTTCGTAATTGGATTTATTTTTATGATAATTTGTAAGTTTAAAGTACAAGTTTATGACTAACAAGTCGCTAAATCTGGCACCTTATCAAGCCGCTAGATGGCAGATACTCTAATATAAAGATACAGCCATACCGCAATATATATATATATATATGTGTGTGTGTGTGTGTGTGTGTGTGTGTGTATACATTCATGCATGGATACGTGCGTATGTCTGTGTGTGTATGAGTGTTTATGCATGCGGTATTTGTGTGTGGTTGTGTGTGTTTGTATATGTGTGTGTTACGTGTGCGTGCGTGCGTGTGGTGCATGCGTGTGTGCATGCATGCGTGCTTGCACGCGTGTGTGCGTGATTTGTTTTTAAATGTCATGAAACAAACCAATAGAATTCACCGCCATCTCTTTTCATTCGTATTATCGAGGTATCCAGATCTAGTCGTCTTATAGTCAATACCTACAGGGATGATTAATGGCTTACTCTGTCAGAACCGCTCAATCAGTCATTAGACATACAAGGATCAGTGGTCGGCTGGTGGATTAGAACCCAGGACTTGTCAGTCTCTAGTCTAGCACATTATCTTTGAGCTACTGGTGGCTTCTATTCTGTATTCGTCTGTCAACTTCTTATAATCTAAAAACTTCGTAAAACATTGTTTAACGTGAAACTAACAGAGTTTAGTAACATTTTAGTATAATCGTTATTGTATTACATTATTAAATCAATAAGTGAATCAGTGAGTCAGTCAGTCAGTCAGCCAGTGAGTTCTTTGTTTATCCTCAGTGATAGACACAACTGGGACATATTCCATGACATGGTATGAGTATGAGATGAACTCTGACCTGAAGGATCCTTACAAATTAGTATATGTAATAGTGGTGATGGTAGTAGTAGTAGTAGTAGTAGTGGTGGTAGTAGTTTCGTTAGAAAATAAAACATTCAACAAACACAAATAACAGATGTGGATTCGACACACACACACACACACACACACACACATATATATATATATATATATATATATATATATATATATATATATAAGAGAGAGAGAGAGAGAGAGAGAGAGAGAGGTTCTCTCATCATATTATAACATGTAGTATACTATACTACTATAATGGAGGGTTGTTGTAAAAATAATTGATCACTATAAGTAAATATTGGTTTGTTTATAAATCATATACGCTAACACAAACAACTAATCCAACAGGTGACATGATTTATTAACAGATTATTGACACAACAAGATGCGACTGTTACAGCGGACCATTACATTTGTCACATCTTACATATACAGCCTGTTGTAACCCTTTGATAAACCAGTCAAATTAACTAATTCTGTAGATTTAACATAAATCGATATAAGATCTGGCACACAAATTGGCTTATTTAATGTTGTCACAAAAATATATGTGGGTAGATTAATAATATTTGATAAACATATTAGTATGATTCTACTGTTATCTCGGGTTTCATTTGATAAAGAATAATAAATATGTTCTGTCGTCGTTGTATACGGGTTGTAGGGACAGAGTGTCGATAACAGTATATTTTAAAACACCATCTTCTGAATGTTGTTTTATTTAGAGCGATGAAGTGAGAGAATAGGGCCATGGTACAGTTGGTAGTGTGCTGCACTGGAAACTTCCTAGTTGCAAGATCTCATCTAATATGGGTGCTTTATTAATTATTATTATTATTATTATTATTATTATTATTATTATTATTATTGCGTTCTTTATATATGTTGGTTGTTTCAACCATCAGTTTCTGACTGAACAACTCATTTGCCTGCGGAGCATCCTTCCGGTCACATGTCACATGCTAGGCGAGACCACAATCGAGAGAACAAATAAACACTAATTCACTCACTCGTGCACTCATTGACCCGACTCCCCTCTTTTAGTGTCTTGTATTTGGAATATGCCAGAACACAGCTGTGTGTTTAACTGCGACAAAATCAGCTGGATATTAGCCGCCAGCGTGCAGCGGTTTATTTATCAACGGCAACACAGCTGTGTGTTTAAAAGCGGGAACCCAACTATTTGTCTAACGTCTAGCACACTGTTATTGGTTTAAACGTTCCAACCTGTAAATTAGTTTAGGCTTAACAACAATAACAACAATAGTCTATTATCTTTTCAACAACCCTTATTATCGTCCAGGACTCGATCTTATCAGAAAAGACATCGCCTCTAAAGAAACACGCAGCCGAGCGATAATATGGTAATATTTCAAGATGCGCTGTTAATATTAAAATGTTTTCTTCGGCAAATTATTATATTCATAGGCCATTGTGTCGCAGACAGACGTTCTTATATTTCTAATTAATTCTCCTTTAATGCTACCTGATATTTTCATTTTGTTTTTCTGACTAATTCAACGACAAAATGAGCCATTAGCATTTTGTATTGTTATGAATACTACGGGGGTTAATGTTACTAGGTCACTACTAGTAGTATTACTAGTACTACGTCTAATACTACTGGGGTTAATGTTACTCTCGAGTGAGTGAGTGAGTGAGTGAGCGAGTAAACGCTTTGTTTAGTCTGCGGTCGGAAGGCGTGTAAATATGCTCATGTAAACACACACACACACATACACACATACATATATATATATATATATATATATACACACACACACACACACACATTCAAACACACATAATCTTAACATCTAACATTATCCAGTAACAAACCCTGACATATTTATGATTTATGCCAGCCTCCTGTAATCTTATCTATACAGTACATTACGAACATCCATTGACTATCGTTAGTACTGACCCTAAACTGAAGAGAAAAAAAAACACTCTCTCAACACCCTGGAAGTATCTCTAACTGACTAGCTGACACTGACCTACAATCTGTACTGGAATTATATAATTATAAATGTAAACAAGGACATGTTATCGTACTGTAAGAAGTAACTAGGGATAAACGTGTCTTAAAAAGCTACGCGCGGTGACCTCACGTCTTGGGCGATAGATGTAGCAGCCCTTATTATGTCAAGATGAGGTTAGCGGGTCGATCTACATCAACGAGACCGCTGATTGGTGACCGCCGTGAACTGACACAGTGATCTTTGACCTGAACGTAAATATACCGACTGCAGTGCTTTGGCTATGTTCTAACTAAAAAACTGATAAACAGCTGTATCACTCACTCACTCACACATTCACTCACTTAATCACTAATTCACTAATTATATACACATATATATTTTATGTTTTTTTATTAAATCATTGCAAATAGTTTTAACGAATTTGGAGTGGAGACATATTGGGTAACTGACCTGGAAAAAACATTGTGTTCTATAAATAATACTGCATTTATTCAAATTAATCACATTTGCTAACTAATTTTAATTCAGTGAGTGAGTGAGTGAGTGTTTTTTTGTTCAGCCTCGGTGCTGGTCTCATCTAAGACATATCGGTAACAGGCTACTGTCCTTGAAAATGTGTGTGTGCATGTGTATGTTTGTGTCTTTGTGTATGTGTCTGTGTGTGCGTGTGTGTGTGCGTGTGTGTGCGTGCGTGCGTGCGTGACCTACGAGTACTGATGTTACCTTGATCCCGAAGAGAGCATCACATTTATTTTCGCTAAAATCACTTCTGGATGAGGATCATCTCCTGCTTACGTCACCGAGACCAGTTTACGCATTCTCATGAAAATCTGCGCATCATCAACGACTGCCTCACATGTTGTCCATAATATATCGCCCTTGCCAAGAGCCGTCCCCCAAAATGGTCAATATAAGATACCCGATCCCGACAAGGATGATCTGGCATAACGACACGTGACTGGACGCGGCAACGTCGGTATAAAATAACGAGATCCTGAAAACGGGAGAACCAGACTGGCCATAAGCAGATGGTCTTTCTGTGCGTCACTAGTGTAAGCCATTGACGAACATTGACGACAATGACACGACACCAGTTGACGTGTGTCCACCGGACAGCGCACTGTCGCCATGGCAACGGTTCGCGTTTTATTTCAGAATCGAACGAAATCAGCGAGAATTTCCGGATTTTTATGGATCAGGCTTGGCTTCGGCTATTCCCTTCGTGTTCGGTTTTATGACGTCGACATTTCTCGCTGGTTGGGCTCGGTGTTGGGTTTGTTCGATAAAAACAAAAATTGACCAATCAGATAGAAGCTTTTAATCCGGGAACGTGCTCGGAGCTGATTGGCTAATGAAGATATATTGGGCTGACAAATAGAAGTAAGAGTCCAGGCCCCCCCCTCTCTCTCTCTCTCTATATATATATATATATATATATATATATATTTGTGATATGGACAATGAATTTATTAATCGCACCCAAGCACGCAACACAACAACTCAAAACTGCTGACGTAGTACACGAAACCACCTCAAGTCATCCAAACATTGAATGTCAGCTTTAATCACGTGACATTTAACATTACACAAAACAACAAGGCCGACCGCGTCACAACTAACACGCGTCATCACTCGGCCAGCCTGCGAGCGAGCAAACCAGCCAAACAACCAGTGAGCCAGCCAACCAGATAAACAACCAGCCAGCCAGCCAGCCAAGTATCTAATTAAGACTATAATAATCCGTACTCACAATCCTACAATTCGCCAGTTTGCTTGTCGCCACCAATTCAAGGACACGAGAAAAACAAACATGGCGTCCCTCAAATAGACGGCCATGTTTTGATTCTCGGACAAGTCACGTGTGTCTTAATGGTGACCGAGCAGTGATGTGGCCCGGGGGGGGGGCGCTGATGGGGGTACCCAACGCCCACATGATCTGGATTAGGGCGGGTCAGGTCTACGTGTGCACTATGTTAGTGCTCATGTTCTAGTGTTGGTTTAGCGCTATGCTAGAGGCCGTATAGAGATAGTGACGTGTCTAGAAATTTAGGAACCCGACAAAGGTTGAGGTTGCATCACTCTGTATATATATATATATATATATATATATATATATAGAGAGAGAGAGAGAGAGAGAGAGAGGGGGGGGAGAGACTTGGCAAGCTAGAGACATACATACATACAGACAAACAGATAAATATACAGACAGATAGACAGACAATCATACAGACATTTCCAGGTTTTGAGTTCAAAGCTGCCTCATATATCTGTGTTTTGGGGATATTTCTTTGTAAAAGACTAATTAAGCCACAGACATACTCACGCTCTATACTTAGACAGACAGACATACAGATATACAGACAGACAGACAGACAGACAGACAGACAGACAGACAGACAGACAGTCATCCATACATAGGCCTACAACCTGGAACTTGACAACTATCTGTATGTCTGTATCACTGTCTCTCTATATATTTGTTTGTCTGTCTGCCTGTCTGTCTGTCTGTCTGTCTGTCTGATTCTGGGTAGCAAAGTCTAGATACAGAGAGACGGATCTACTATTCCGGTCACTATACTCAGTGATACTTTAGTGATACAGTGACTGACAATATTTTCGTCCATTTATCTCCTAATTTTCAGACATCAAAGAAGCCGACTTCATCAAATGTCTCATCACTTTATGTTCTCTTCGCTAACTTTTTATAGAACTAGCTCTCTGATTCTGAACTATTTGTATTAGTTTAATTGTATAGTGTTTAATTGTTCGCTGGAGTGAGTGAGTGAGTCAGTCAGTCAGTCAGTCAGTGGGTGAGTCAGTGAGTGAATCAATCATTTAATCGGTATTAAGTTTGTCATATTTAGAGAGAGAGAGAGAGAGAAGAGAGAGAGAGAGAGAGACGTGATGACTGAATGAAACATCCCAGATATATTAAGCTCCTCATTGAAAGTCGGATAATGTATGACGATGGCCGACATAACAGGTAAACGCTAACAAAAACCATTTGAATATATTATAATAAATTATTGGGCGGATGACGTAGAGAAAGCCTGGGTAGTGTGTGTTGTGCGTGTGTGTGTGTGTGGCGCGCGGGGGGGGGGCGACTTCAGTAATTATAGATTATAGCATCAACACTCATTCCTAATGCAGATGTATACAGATAAACACGAACAGAATAACACACAATATAAAAATACTACTGTAAATATTATGTAAATATTATGTAAATATTGTAGAAATAATGATGTATGATAGTATGCATATAATTAGCACACACACACACACACATTTGCCATCTCAGAATTACTCCATTATGAGTAATCACGATTATCATAATATAAATACTAAGGCATCTTACTGTTAATAACCTTAGGGACACCCAGTAACTTACAGATAACATAATATACGCTATAGCAACTAACACAGTATTATTACTAGTAATACATAATGTGGGCATTCTCTAGAGTATTTCCTACTCTTCTAAATGATATAGATAGCTAGATAAAAGGCTATATAGATAGAGATGGATGGATGGATGGATGGATGGATGGATGGATAAGCAGAATTACAAAAACAATTACATGATTATTCAAAATATATTCACTGATGCATAAAAAGAGGCTACATCCGTAACCTCATCATGCGTAACAGGTAAATAAAAATGTAAATATTTTACGGCCACTTTTGTGCACTAGGTAGGCTAAGTGGGCCGAGCGACCTCCAAAGGTAACGAAGCGAAGTCAATGATGAAACACCCTTCTGACAAAGCCCGGCCGGGATTTGAACCCAGGTGCTATGGATCTGCGGCCAACAGGTAGATGAGCAATTATATTTACTGAAGTGTTGTCGTTGTTTGTGTAAACCAAATTCACTAAACCAACCAATTAATAGAACATGAGAGAACATGCCGTTATGAGGTATTTCCTGAGTAAAAACAGATGGCGTGTTCTGGTGTTCTTCAGGTTAAAATAAGAAACCTTCCTCAAAGATAGTCAGATGAGGTCCATGTCCCTCAAAACAATCACCTCCAGATTATTGGTTTCCGATTAATGAGGGGTCGTATCAAAACCCGTACCCCGCTATCTGATCGACCCGGGTCACGTTTGCAATCGATCCAGCTTGTATCGAGTTCGACCACAGACAACGCCAGACGCTGTGTATGCCGTTAGAGTCTACGTGTGTGCTGATCCGGATCCACCACCCCACTTCCCTCCAGTACAACGCCATTAATGCAATGGAGAACAGAGGTCCATACGAGTGAGGATTAGATCCAGTACAACGCCGGACACAGTATCCAGACAGACGTAGGATAGCAAATAAAGAACCACATTCTAACAACCTTCCTCCGTCCAGGACCCGCTCCAGACGGCAGGCGATAAAATCATCCATTACGGATGGCGGCCTCTTAACGCGATGACGTCATACCGGCGGGTGGGCGTCACAAAAACACGGCCCGGACTCGTCGCCAATCTGAGAACCGCGAAACATGTGTTTGTGATTAAAATAGATGACTATGGTGGGAAATGGGCGACGTGGACTGGATCGCGGTGTATCTAAAACATGACTTCGATTGGTGCTTACCCCCGTGTCTGGATTGTTGACTGAATCTCTCCCGAGTTGAGGACGCAGTCCGGCTTAAAATACTCGGATATTGTACGGGGGTGGGCGACGGAGGTAGGTGGGCGATGGGAGTGATAGAATGGGGGGGGGGGCAAAATGGAGTGATACTGGATGTAGTTGACGAGGTACTGGATTGATAGTTGTGACGCATTTTGATCTGTTCTTAAGTGAGATTAGAGTGGGAGGAGATTTAAGGACAGAACTTTGAGAAAACAGAGTTCAGAGAAACGGTATTTTGAGAAAACAGTATTTAGAGAAACCGTATAAGAGAAAACAGTGTTTATAAAAAACAGTGTTTAGAGAAAACAGTGTTTAGAGAAAACGGTGTTTAAATGCTCAATGACGATCTTAACGCCAACGATATGGCAGTGTCTGGGGGCATTGTCCATCTTATCATGTGACATACAATGTATATACAAAATACGATGTGGGTTTCTATAATTGTCTCTCGGCAATACGTAATAGGCACTGGCACAGCGAATTACGAAACGCGAATGAAACATCCGGACAATTCAACCAAATACTGAATCTATTGATTCTGTACCGTCTAGTGTCTTCTCTGAGGTGCTGTGCTCAAAAAGGGAATCGCTTACGGTACTGGTACACGCCCATTTCAGGACACGGCGGTTGAGTGAACAACCGAAAAAAGCTATGTTTATAGCAATATCTTAATTGCTGCATTTTTCTTGAAAGCAGCCATTTAGAAATCATGACCTTCTATTGCCATTGCCATTGTTCGTTTGTGTTTGTGTAATGGCCCGTCGCCATGAAGGGGTTATTTAAACCAGCAGCTTAATTGTAACAGAAAAGTGCCGTGTGCAGTAAACCCAACCGTTATGGCGTGATAGCTTCGATATTATGTGTATACAATAAACTAACGTTTTGAAATAATATTAGACCTTTTTTCTGATATAGAAGCGACGCGGTTACTAGGAGTTTTAATGTTCTTTACGATAAACGGACCAAATCTTGCTTTAAAAGTCCATCCATGGACTGGATATAATTGGACTTGGAAAATACGATTCTAAGATTCTACTCCGACATAATATCAGAGTAAAATATACTCAGAGTAAGGTTGTTATAAAACGAACGAACGAACTGAGTACAACATCAAGAAGTGAGACAGGAGGATCACTGGTTCCGAATCAAACGAGCACCTATAATGTTTTAATAAGAGTGTTCCATTTCCGCTACAGTAATTGAAACCCTTAGTCTGGGAAACATTTAAAGGACGTATTTCAAAAAAAGTACTAATCCCGCTGGTAATATTCAGAACCGGATCAACCGTCCTCCTCGAAAGCGCGGAACTGGAAACATACAGTGATCCACACGCATAAAACGGAACTTATCAACCTCGACATATTATATGCTGTTTATGTTTGTTGGATAATCAAATCCCGCGTAATCATATAAATCTTCCAAACACTATGATCTACTCGTCACCAACAGTTGATGGCACCGACTGAAGACGATCTTCAAAACAATAAAGATTAAACCAAACAAAGCCAAAGAATAGACAATGCCATTCCTTCAATTGTTCAAAATAAATCGTATACAATTTGATGTTGCATATGCATCTGTAAGCCAAAAAAGAGCTTAATCCTATCCTACATCCGAGACAGCATACTGTACTGTTCAGCCATTAAATCTTGCATGTCGTAAATGAGAATTCCATATTGTAATTTTGGATGTACTTTTGCATTGTGGGATATGAGAGAACCAGGAAAATGGATGGTGAATCTACTTGTAGTTGCTGTGATAACCTGTGGACATCTTACCCGAGGAATACAACATATACCTAGTCCTTGGTTGTGTTAGCTTAAACATTGACTATTAGGCAGAGTTGATTATAATCATTTCAATATTGTGTAATGTATCACTCCCATAATTAACGCATCATATAAACCATGTTTAATTCTACTTAAGCGATATATACGTGTATATATATTACCAAATCCAATATGAAATACTGGACAATATAACAAAACTAGTTCGGAGATGAAAGACTAATGATGAACATCTGGAGATAACGCCAATGTGTGTGATCAAACTTCAAGTTCACAATAAAATATTTAGATTTAGTTACCAGAGTAAAACCATCTTGTCCTGTTTTCCAAAACTGCCACCTAACAACATTATATTTAGCGCACAGTGCACTCAGAAAATTGTGAACAAACTTCTTGACATTCTATTAAATTCAAAGTATTAAGCGCACAGTGCCCTCAGAAAATTGTGTATACTTTTTTTTCGTACACCTGAGTTCATAATCATTTACTTTTGAAGCACTAGATCTGCTGTGAAAACATATATTTCTTGTTTATGGTCTTGACATCCACAACCTTCTCTCGAGGAATATTGATAACTTGATCAACTTGAATTGTTTAAAATCCAAGTCTTCTAACCGTTAAGAGCTTTATAGCATTCCAAAGAGCACAACTCAATGTGTCATAATAACCAAATTTCTGATGTTTTATATAGACGCAGGTTGCATTTAACATGTCGCAATGGCTTTTCATAGTTGGCGGCCACAGTAAAAAAAATCCATCTAATTAGCCAATTCCACAACTTTTATAAATGAACTCTAAACACAGTGACAGCCAGATAAATCAGTTGTGAGACATTGCTAAGAATATGTTCTATTATCCCTAATTCTCGTTGTTTGTCGATCTTTCCATCCCAAAGCCGTTGCCGAAATATTTTGTTGTTAAACAAATCAATGCGGAACGACCGGATATATCTGTTGATGGATGTTTATTTCTCAACATTGAGTACCGCGACATTCGACAGATATATGATCCAGACTATCTTCACACTTGAATTATCCAAATCTTAATAGCACAGATTTAGAGTACTTGTGAATAACCCCAATAGATAGCCCCGTCCTCGGGGTACAGAAGCGACACGTGTACGTGATCTACAGGCCAGAGGTCACGTGTTCCAGGGGGCAGAGTTAACTCCAAAATACAATTTGCAATGAAGGTGAAATCTGTTTGTGCCAGTGAAATGAAGAGGGGCCATTTTAAAAGCTATTTCACAACAAATTATTGATGGAATTTTTCAAGATCAATGGTGAGAGCAAATCCTGGTGTTGGTCATGAAAAAGGATCCGCGAAATTCGAACCACGTGATACTTCCTCCGGGATTAGGATGTCCGCTTATTAGGGCATGTCCGCTAAATATAGTGATTACAATATGTAAAATGTAAATGTTGCTGTTTTACGGTCACTTCTAGGCACATTGTAGGCTAAATAGGCCGAGTGAACTCCAAACTAAACTATACGAAGTGAAAGATGAAACACCTTTCTCACATAGCTCGGCCTGGATTTGAATCCAAGTGCTCTTGATCTGTGACGAACTGAGCTACGCGTTAGGTCATACATATTATACACATGCCATACCTATACAGATTTTAAGCTGTCATATTCACTTAACTATGTTATTTCGAGAAAAGTAGCGGGCTGTCAGAGCAACCTAACCATGTTATATTCATACAGCTAACGAGTTGTCCATGCCAACTAACCATGTTATATCTAAACAGCTATCGAACTGTCATAGCCACTTAACCATGTTATGTCCATGGAGCTAGCGAGCTGCCATAGCCACCTAACCATGTTATATCTATAGAGCTAGTGAGCTGTCAAAGCCACCTAACCATATTATATCTATAGAGCTATCGAACTGTCATAGCCACCTAACCATGTTATGTCTAGAGAGCCAGTGAGCTGTCATAGCCACCTAACCAAGTTATATCTATATAGCTAGTGAGCTTTCATGGCCACCTAACCGTGTTATGTCTATATAGCCAATGAGCTGTCATAGCCACCTAACCGTGTTATATCTATAGAGCTACTGAGCTGTCATAGCCACCTAACCATGTTATATCTATAGAGCTATCGAACTATCAAAGCCATCTAACCAAGTTATATTTATATAGCTAGTGAGCTGTCATAGACACCTAACCGTGTTATATCTATAGAGCTACTGAGCTGTCATAGCCACCTAACCATGTTATATCTATAGAGCTATAGAACTATCAAAGCCATCTAACCAAGTTATATTTATATAGCTAGTGAGCTGTCATAGACACCTAACCGTGTTATATCTATAGCGCTATAAAGCTGTAAATAGCCATCTAACCAATTATATTTATATAGCTATAAAGCTGTCATAGCCACCTAACCAAGTTATATCTATATAGCTAGTGAGCTTTCATGGCCACCTAACCGTGTTATGTCTATATAGCCAATGAGCTGTCATAGCCACCTAACCGTGTTATATCTATAGAGCTAGTGAGCTGTCATAGCCACCTAACCGTGTTATATCTATAGCGCTATAGAGCTGTAATAGCCATCTAACCAAGTTATATTTATATAGCTAGTGAGCTGTCATAGACACCTAACCGTGTTATATCTATAGAGCTACTGAGCTGTCATAGCCACCTAACCATGTTATATCTATAGAGCTATAGAACTATCAAAGCCATCTAACCAAGTTATATTTATATAGCTAGTGAGCTGTCATAGACACCTAACCGTGTTATATCTATAGCGCTAGTGAGCTGTCATAGCCACCTAACCATATTATATCTATAGAGCTATCGAACTATCAAGGCCATCTAACCAAGTTATATCTGTATAGCTAGTAAGCTGTCATAGTAACCTAACCAGGTTATATCTATAGAGCTAGTGAGCTGTCAGGACCACCTAACCATGTTATATGTGGTTCAAAATACAAAGAAATTATGCCAAGAATGTGTCATTGAGAATGTGAAGACCCTGTGATTAATGTGGACGTTATTAGTGAGGATATTATGACGACCAGCTGTCAGTGAGGACAAGTTTTACTGAGGACACAAATTATATGCTTTCACCGAGGATAAAAGGAGACTGGGTGCTCTGAGATGGCTAACTAATTAGGCTAACCTTAATGATGTGTTGTGTGATAAACAAACACGTAAATACAATTACCTTCAGCTTTATACTGATTCAGCTGACTCTGTCAATATGACCTACACAATGTTTGTTATTAACTGAGACAAATATCAATTAGTTTTACTTCAAGGGAGAAGGAAATACGACACTCTACCTGGCTCAGGTAATTATATATCACAATAGATAATCGTTTCAGGCGCATAACGCTTTCTAGAAATAAATCATCTTTATGCGACCTAATTTCGATAATAATACAAAGTCGTGAAATAATACTGGTACTCTGTATTATTGTGTATATTCATTTGTATTAATGTTTGTATATTGGATGGAGATCGTTACAATACTGAATAGATATGAAATATATGTCTCACAAAACTTCACTCGTGAATTCTCCGAATAGAAGAAAAATCAGAAAATACGACGTTGACAAAAATATTAATATGTGTCATATATATATAGAGAGAGGGGGGGGCGAGCGAGAGAGAGAGAGAGAGAGAGAGAGAGAGAGAGAGAGAGACCAAATATCGAGAAGAATTATAACCCGTTTACAGCTAGTAGCCATACTGGCCATTATGTGTACTTTATTGTGGTAGCTGTATTTATTTTTAGGGATGTGACCTTGTCATGATGGGAAAGGAAAACATCCGAAATTAGCCCAGGAACAAATGGCTAATTTCAGATCTAGTCATTTGGCATTTAGTTTATTGATTAGCCCCATATATATATATATATATATATATATATATATATATATATATATATTCCCATGTTCTTTATATATCACGTTGCTAAATATAACATCTATTTTATGCTTGCAGATGAAGTCTGATGGATTTGTAAGCGATCAATGAAGTCTTCTTAGTGATTATCTCCAGAAAGGCTACTGACAAAAGCCTTTTTTTGCCAAGCTAACACCGACCACATGAAAAGGAAAGTTTTTCTCTTTCCTATTCTTAGACATTGTGCGTACTTTGATATTAGCAAAAAGGGAGAAAAGAGGTTCTAATTTCCATTACAAGGGGGCGCTGCCATCGCGTTGGTATCGAGTGGCCGGATATGTGCTCTCGGAACACAATTAAATAAAACATTTACTTTAATGGTTTCGGTTCCCACTAACACGACACCAGAACTGTTCTTCAGGACTATCAATTAACCAGACGATGGTCTGGCCGGTTGACAGGATCGATTTTGGGCCGCCATTTTTATTACACTTTGTCCGCTCGGAGATTCCATGCGCATTTGTTTTCAGAAAATTATTCTCGGAATCTCATCGCGGACACAATGTCGACAACCATGGAAATTTTAAAGGCAAATAAATTAAAGGCAATAAAAAAATTGTTCGATAATCATTCCATACGGGAAGATAATGTTATTATTCTATTAATGTTTTGTTTGGCCAGCCCAGGAGTTAGTCCCAATTGGTACGCTTCGAGTGTCTAGCTGGACCTTAGGAAAATCAGATATTCAGATGAAACATCCCACCTACACAGGGAACAATCTGATTCCGACTCGTAGCTGGAGAAAAAAATTTGCGGGAAATTAGGAAAAAAATTTTTACGGGGCTCGGACATTTTAAGGGAGGGGGAAAAGAAGAAAAAATTTGACAGACAGACGGACGGACGGACGGACGGACGGACTGGCAGAGCGTAAAATAGATATAAAAGAGAGTGAGATATGTGTTAGTTTTAGCGCTGATCTCCTGCATGTTTTACACCTTTCATAATAATAATAATAATAATAATAATATAATGTGTATGTGTGTCTTTCTCTCTCTCTCTCTCTCTTTTACTCTCTCTTCTCTCTATTGTGTGTATGTGTGTATGTGTGTGTGTGTGTGTGGGGTGTGTGTGTGTGTGTTTATATATGTGTGTGTTGTGTATGTGTGTGTGTGTGTGTGTGTGTGTTTATGTATGTGTGTGTGGGGGGGTTGCTCGTGTCTGTTTGTTTGTCTGTCTGTCGATAGCCTTGCATGGGGGTCTTTTGGTAATTATAGAGTTACTGCAATAACAGTTATTGCAATAACTTAACTGTGGAAATCTGCAATTGTTTTGTATCTCTACAATAATATAGTTTAATTGCACAATTACTGATATGATTAGTTTCACAATTACCCTGTAGTCTGTAGACCTGTTTCAATAATATTACTATCCTTACCTGAGACACATGCTAACCATAGACGTGGTGAAATAATATAGATAGCCTTACCTGGGAAAACTGCTAATTATAGACCTATTAGAATAATGTAGCTGGCCAACTACACCGTCCTACAATTGTATGGCAACACAGGATATAGCCACTATACGGAAATTGATATCAACTAGAGCTGTTTCTTTGCGTAGTAGTGTATGCCTAAAGAAAATACTAATTAATCGGTTCTGCTCGTTTTATGAGCGATATTAAGTTCTAAAACTGTAGAATGTTCTGGATATATTTCTTTGTGTTGGAGGGTATATATATATATATATATATATATATATATATATATATATAAAATAGTAAATCTTTATTTCAGACTCTCTGTCCATAGTAATACAATACAAGTATATATATATATATATATATATATATATATATATATATTAAAACCCTCAACCTCTACAGATCTGGTATTATCAGTGCTGCAAACCTTTAGATTATGGGGTCGAATTCGAACCACAGCTATATTTGTGGGATGTTTCACTAGCGAGTAGTCTATCTGCCGTATGTGCCAGGTCTAACCAGCTCCGAGGATAAAGAACTTAAATCAACTCAACCCTAAACTCTCTTAAACCAATATACAAACGTTTGTCGACATAATTCTTCAACAGTCCTATTTTTAGTATAAAAAACCATGTTATAATAAATCTATAATAAATTTATAATTCTTAAAACGGGTTCGTCTTTGATAAAACAATACAAATACTGGTTTGGATGGTGTACATCCGGTTAGCAGAGGTAAACAGCTGTTTGGAATGTTGTAAGAACAAAATGGCACCTTCTGGTATTTTCCTTATGATTTTCAGTAGCATGGCTTATACATGTTTCTTATTTGATTTTCTTTAGTTTATATTAATATTGTTTGAGGTAGAACAAACTGTAATTTGGCAATAGGGTAATTAGCTCGTATGGAGGATATACGTGTACTTCTAAAATTGCAGCTTCTCTGGAGATTTTATCTTCCCTAATTATGACTTGAGTGACAACCGAGTGAATGAGTAAATGTGAATGAATAACACTGGAAGTTAGTTAATAGTCTGATTTACACGTAGATTTGTAGTGTGTGGAGGAATAATAAAGTTTATAATACACATCTACGTGTACTTATTTTTACTGAAATACACAGAAAAATACAAATAATTTAAAAAAACATAATCCAGTGAAATATGCAATAAAAACCAATGGTGCCGTTATTTCCAATTTCTCACTTTGCCATTTTTGCCGGGTGCCATTTTTTCCGGGTGCCATTTTTCCGTCCCCTGTTTGGGTTAGCTGCAGTCGTTTTTTGGGGAGCGGCGTACGTTCGACCAAAGCCACATATCTGTATGTAGATGATATGTGAACGATTAGAGAACAGGCTCGATTCAGTTACTATTCCGGCAACACAATTATATTATCACTAATCGCGGCCCGTCGTTTGTAAACGTTTATAGATCTCATACTATTCCGGTGTAAACATTCACAGATGTGAGTTTTATTGTATATACCGCGTCGTTATTTGGCTGTATATGTTCGTTTCCACCTGTGGGCTCATTGTATACAATCACTCCATATACACGGCTCGCTAAATATAACAATTACAACCCATATGGCTCACTGTGTATAATGATAACCAGCTGTCTGGTGTTATCTCTATATAGATCACAGCTGGCTGGTTCCACATTGAAGGTCCAAGTACAGAGCTAATATCTATTATAAGTACAATTCAATTAGTGTAAATATCACCATTTATAGGTTGATATATATATATATATATATATATATATATATATATATATATATATATATATAGTAGTGTATTGTTGTGTATGTGTTATGCCTGTGTTATATTGTTTGATACACACATACATACACACACACATACATACACACACACATACACACACACACACACATACATACACATACATACACACACATACACATACACACACACACATTTGTAGGCAGTATAAAATCTCATATTTTGCTAACATTAACATTGACCAAGTCTTGTGGAGAACTTTAAATCGAGAGAGTATATCTGATGCCATTTACCACACTATATAGCTCGCACTTTTCGCCGACATTATATCGGATGCTGATATTTAAGAGCCTACCCGACGCCGGCCGGAACATCAACTTTCGTCGGACGGTGTATAAGATGGGTCTACGTCGGAACACTAAAGCAGGTGATATGTCAAAGATAAGTAGCTTTTTATTATGTCAGTAAATAGGTCATTCATTACATAAGTTCCTATCTGTATGGTATATAGTTTGGCTGCGAGATTAGCCTATAATACCTGACGTGGCTGGGGCTAGCCTAGCTAGGGATATAGTTATTGTTATGGCTGAGACTATAGCCTAGCTACATATATATGGTTATTGTTTGTGGTTGAGGCTAGACTAGTTACGTCCAATCATTCTTATCGTGCTGTGATCCGGTTCACTCAGCAGCAGACCGGTAACTGGTTCAGTCCACACACAGCTGTAGATCGGTATCTGGCTCAGTCCACTGACAGCTGTAGATCGGTATCTGGCTCAATCCATTCACACCTGTAGATCGGTGTCTGGCTCAGTCCACTCACAGCTATAGATCTATATCTGGATCAGTCCATTCACAGCTGTAGATCAGTGTCTGGCTCAGTCCACTCGGGGCTGTAGATCAATATCTGGCCCAGTTCACTCATAGCTGTAGATCTATATCTAGCCCAGTCCACTCACAGCTGTAGATCTATATCTGGCTCAGTCCACTCACAGCTATAGATCAGTGTCTGGCTCAGTCCATTTACAGCTGTAGATCTATATCTAGATCAGTCCATTCAGAGCTGTAGATCAGTGTCTGGCTCAGTCCACTCGGGGCTGTAGATCAATATCTGGCCCAGTTCACTCATAGTTGTAGATCTATATCTGGCCCAGTCCACTCACAGCTGTAGATCTATATCTGGCTCAGTCCACTCACAGCTATAGATCAGTGTCTGGCTCAGTCCATTCACAGCTGTAGATCTATATCTGGATCACTTCACTCAGACCTGTAGATATATATCTGGCTCAGTCCACTCACAGCTGTAGATCTATATATGGCTCAGTCCACTCACAGCTG